>CM076574.1:113483944-113893165 GCA_034641835.2 Pinus albicaulis
TGTTGTCTCATCTTTTGGTCTTGCCAATCTGGCCAAAACATGGGAACCCCAACAAGATGCAAGGACCCGAGGAAAATCTCAAAAAATGGTTGTAGGTGATGGAGGTCGATTTCTCACAAAATGTGCACCAAAAATTGCTGAAATTGTTTGAGCATGTTACCATCATATATATATGCATCTCCCCTTGAAACAACTTGGCAAATGGATGCATTATTTTTGAGATATAATAAAAAAAATTTCCACTAAAAACTATTTTAGGACAACCCCCTTGTAGTAGACTTGTTTTAGACATAGATCTCAAACAATAGATTGGATTTCCATAAAATCTGTTTATCATATTACTATCATCCTTATGCACCTCCCCATAAAAAATCTCGGCCATTGGATGCACAAATATTGAGAAAAATAAAAAATGGCTGTAGGTGATGGAGGTCTATTTCTCACAAACCGTGCATCAGAATGTGCTGAAATTTCTTGAGCATGTTACCATAATATATATATGAATATCCCCATGAAACCTATCAAGAAATGGATGCATGGTTTTTGAGTTATAATAAAAAAAAATTCTGCTAAAAAATGGGAGTTTCCTATAGCAAAAACAGGGTTTCCTGTAACATTTTAGGACAACGAGGAAAATGAATGAGAAAAGCTTGGAAATGATGGGTGGATGTTGGAAATGGATGAGTATTATGGATTGGCATGACCTAGGTCCTTTTGGAGCATCTGAGAAAATGAGGAGGAAGTCCAAGTTTGACTTCCTTTGACTGGGGTTTTGACCAACTTTTTTTTGGTGCCAATTTGTTGTTTTGCTGCTTGCAAAGGTTGGAGAGAACCTGCATTCATTAGGTTGGTGCCTAGGATATTTTATTTTTCTATTATTTTATCTTTTTTCCAGCCCATTGACCACCTCATGGGGGTTTTCAATTAGTGAGCCAATCTCAGGCGCCTCAAAAGAGGTTTTCACCTGAGATTTTATTCTTTTTCCTTTTTTTTTTAGTTTTTTCTATCCTACTCTACTTGAAAAAAAAAACCTCTTTCAAGTATAGGAATACTTCCAATGGAGCCATGTGCACATCAATATGACAAATAAAATCATGTTTACACTTGAAATGCATGCTTTGACATGTACCTGAATATGATGAACCAACTTCTTTGATTGAGATGATAACAAGTACCATTGAAGAAGAGTGTGTCGCTGCAACTTAATGACTGTTTGGTACCATATTTCAATGTAGCTTTGATTCCCTTGGTTTTATTGCTCACTGGGAACATTATTCATGTCTTCTTCTACCATGAAATTTAAATATTTCTCTTTTTGTTGATTATTCTCTTGAACACATGGAGGAAATGATGGTAAACATGAGGGTAATTTCTCAATATCTGATTTTGATGTCTGCGCTTCATCAAGTGCATCCCATGATTCTTTGATCTCCTCATTTGAATCTTCTTCTTCTAGATGTTGTCCTTCAATGACATCAAGAAAATCTCTTTTTTGTAATACCTTTCTTGAACTAAGATGCATACCATTTAGATCAATAGGATATGTTTGGTAGTATTGTACCTCAACATTGTAAGTGGGCTGAGATAATTCATTGTGTGGGTTTGGAAATGGTGGTACAGGCAGTTGAGTGGGAGTGGATCTATGAGATGGATGTGGTTGTGGTGGAGGTGGATGGTAGGGATAACATGGAGGATATTGAGGAAAATATTGAGGATATTGTGGATTTTTACCATAACGTCCTTGCCAACCTTGTTGCCAAGATTGGTTTTGGGGTTGACATGACCAAGGTTGCCAAGGAGGGAGTGTGTTCCAGTTAGTTTGAGATGGATGTGAATAAGCTTGAAATTGTGAAGTAGGTCCTTGCATCATATCAAGTTGACTAGGCTGCCATGGTCTTCTTGGAGCTACATAACATAATTTCTTTGGTGATTGACTTGCTCCATTGTTTTATTGGTAAACTTCCTTAAACCTTGGTAATGATGGAAAATATTTAGTGGCATATGATTGTGCATGGATAACACAAATATCAAAATATTCTTTTTGCTCATTTTGCATTATTAACATTTCTACTTGTTCTCTTAGATTTCTAAGAATTTCTGTTTTAAAGTTATCAAGCAAATTTCCAAGTTCATCTTACCAATGTTGATGTTGATTTACTTACTCTTGCCCTTCCTCTTGATATGCGCTTGCATGTTTCACAAATTTCTTCAAATGATAATGGGTATACACCTCCTTTACTCATGAGATCAAGGAGATCAATCAACTCATCCCTAATTGTTCTAAGTAAGAGGGTTTTTAGTGTGTCAAATCCTAAATGTTGTAATTTTTCCATCTTAACATTAAACATGAACCTATCTATTAGATCCTCAAGGCTCTCATCTTCTTCTTGATTCATTCTAATAATTTCTTCTTTAAGATCATGAAATTTATATCTTTATAGAAACACCTTTTGCATATCATTCCATGATCTTATTGAATTAGTACCTAAACTCATGAACGATTTAAGAGCTCTATCCTTCAATGTTGCAGGAAACAATCTCAATTTTTGAGTGTGTGATAAGTATCCATAATATCTACAAAGTATTTCAAATTCAAAGAGAAAGGTTTCTAGATCCTCTGAACTCATACTATGGAAGTTGGGAAGGAAAGATGGAGGGATTTTCTTCATGTGCACACTGACATCAATATCTTGAATGGGAAATCCAAGAGGATCTTCTTCATTGTCATCATATCCATCAATTTATTCTACCTTCTATTCCATATCTTCTTCTTCTACTTGCAAAAGTGGATGGTGATGTTGTTCTTACTGCACCACATGTTCAAATGGGGGGGGGGTTAGTGTCGGAGAAGTATTTTTAAATATTTTTTGAATAAGAATGCTAATTAAATGCGATTTTCTATTTTGAAATTAAATATGCCTAATGCATTTTTTTTTTTTTTTTTGCAAAAAGAAAAGAAATGAATCAAGTAGGGAAGAAAACAATGCATACTTTGACACCTCCTCGGCAACGACGCCAAAAAATGATGAGCCTGAGTATTGCAACAAGAATGCTGCAACTCCCAAGGCTACCGACTTTAATTATCAACCTGGGGTTCGTACAAACTTAAAAGGTATCGACACTATGTGTAAAAAAAGATATAATGTGTCATTTTTTTATTTTTTAAATTTATATATATATATATATTTTTTCTGATCTGATGTAATGGAGTGAATGCCATGAAATCAAAGCCGAAACTAATTTTAGAAATGGAAGTGTTTCCTTGAAAAAGAATTAATCCTACGAAAGAACAACAATTTGTAATTGAAATCCTAAGAGCATGAATTCAAATAAAAAGACCTAATCTACTTTGCAAAAATGAATATACTAAATGGTATTTATTATTCCTAAATCATGTATTTAGATCCTAGGGGTCATGATTCAAGCCCGAGAGACAAAAACCAACCTTTGGGAGAAAATCTGGTCGAGTTTACACATGCTACAAGAGTGCTACATGCATCTCTTTTTTTGCTACAAGAAACTCTGTTTTGGAAATAAATCACCGAATGACCAAGTAAATAAAAGGAAAATGGGATGGGACATTTTTTTTATTAATTATGATGTCTTAGGTCTCCATTCCAAGTGTAATCAATCCAAAATACCCTTTTTCACACGTGCTAAAAAATAACATAAAATTACTACTCTAAAATTGTAATATCCCTTTTTCAAGATTGCTCATGAATCATGCATGAAAAACGCATTTCCAGCAACAAATGCAATAAAATAGTGAAATGATCACTTGGATCCCGTAGATACATCCATATAGCATCTGAATACAAGAGGAGATTAGAAAGAAATGAAACTAGGTGGGTTAAACAGATCTCCCACACTAGAGTAGCTGAAAATGACTAAAAACCCCAAAGTGCATTTTACCGGAGTTGCTGCATCAAAGGAATCCCAGTTTAAAGAGGGTTTTAACATAAAAATATGGGAGAACAATATATATACTCATATATTAATGAATAATGCTGAAGTACAGATATCTAGTCTCCTCATACAAAATACAAGAGAACCCGCCAAGGGTTTCTTGTCAAATACTTTGCATACAAATATGATATTTAGAAAATTACTGAATAATGAATGAAACACTGAAGCAAAAGAGCATAGAAGGCTGGAAATATATATGATCTGATGTATAACCCTCAGGGGCTTCCTCTCATGAAAGGATGAACCTCTCAATCACAAGGAAACACTGCAACGGAGCCACCAAACCATGCAATGATCACTACCTCCAAAATAACGCACTCCCTAGCAGAAAAAACGATAGGAGGGTATGAGAAATGTGTTTTTTGATACCACAGATCTGAAATAAGTCCTAGATCTCTCCAAACAGATCTCTCAAGTGAAGGAAAACTCCTTCCAATGAGAAACTAGCTCAGAAGCTGGGATTCCAATCCCTTCCACTGCTGCACCCAGCAACACTACACAATATCCGTCAAAGTTGTGCTGATGAAGATGGCTGAAGCTTGGCCTAAGAACCTGATGTGAAATGATGAATGAAAAATCTCCCAAAGAGCTCCTCAAAGGAAAGAGGTGGGATTCCGGCCCGGGAACACCCAGTGCTAAACAACACTGCAGCTTTGCTAAGCAACAAAGCAGCAACAATTCTTGGAAGCCAAGAATAATAATCTACAACATGATGAATAATACTGCCATCCTCTTCCTTATATAAGACATGAGTTTTCTTGCCCTTTTCCCCACTCAATTAGGTTACTTCTAACCCAAGTTACATCTCCCTCCAAAATTGCATTATTCATATTTGGATTCCTCCTCCACAAAAACTGCGCTGTTGACTTAGTCAAAGCAGCTTGAATTTAACCCTGTTTACACATGGAGGTGTATTGTTTAGCTAGAAAGAGTGTCCCCCTTTCAAATTTCGAGTATTTTATTCCTCCTTAGGAGACTTAGTGGCTTTTATTCCCATTTATTTACCGACTAGAGCTACTGCTAACTCTAATGTTCCATTTAGTTTGGAGGCTAAAATTTTGGAACATTACAGTCCTCCCCTCCAAAATATTTTCTTGGCCTCAGGAAAATGCATAAGGAGAACCAAATATATCTCCTCTTCCTCATGTGGCCTCCATCAATAGCCTCCATCACTGCATCAAGATAATTTGCAAATATATTGTCATCCAATTCTTCCTCCCAAGTGTGCAAAACCAAAGTGTCTGCATAAATCAAAGGTGGAAAGTGTGAATGGAAAACTACTAGATGTCTCATGGTCTCCACAAAGTAGGAGTGATGATCAACATGGTGAATGAGTGCCTCCCTCACCCATGCTATCATCCAAATGAAGTGAGTCACCCTCCAACATGGCAACTCATGAAAAGTCTCCTCCACCTTGTGCTCCTGAAATGTAGGTGGGCTGAATGAATGTACATGATAGGCAAGAGTGCCTATCCCACGCTGTCCTCTTCTCCACTTAAGATAAGTGTAGAAGGCATGTTGATCTTGGGCTGCAACATGATTGCCCTCCAATGGCAAGAAGAATATTGAGCCTCCAAGGACTTTTCCTCCAAAATCATGAGTCATGTCAACCCAAACCATTCCATTCAAGATGAATGGCACATCATCACCACATGGCATCCAAATCAGAAAATGGATGAAGGTTATGCACAAGTTTGGATGATACATATGGTCTCTCTGGTGGATACAACATAGTTCTCCCAACTTCTGATTGAGAATGTCATAAGGCAAGTGGTCCCGCAACAAGTTACAAGTTGTATATGTTTGTTCTCCCAACATGGGAAAGTAAGCATCAATGTATATCAGCAGTACATATAAGAGATAATAATACACTTGCCCAAAGTCATGTATAGATGGGCTACTATCATCATAAACATTGGCCCTAGAGTGACCATGAAACCGAAAAATACTCTTGCTCTTTTGAGGAGCAATGCACTATTCAAACATGGTGGGAAAGTACAAATACTCAATGGAGTAATCAACAAGTACAAAAATTCATTCCCTACCATACATAGTGAGTAGACTAAAAGTGAGGTCCATGTATAGGCTCCCCCATGAGGATTTCCCCACAAGAATCTGCAAGAAGAAGGGATACAGATGCTCTTTGGAACACTCCATCAATAAGAACACACTCCCATGTGATAGCGTTGTGGGCCTCAAGAATAAGGCTCCATGACTTCTCCCCTTGAAATTCCTCATGCCAAAGCCATCCACCATTATGCTGCTATGTGAGAAGATCATATTCCGGCATGGAAGTCTCTCATGATCCTCCAATACTGAAGGGTAGCCTCCTTGCACCATGAATGTGCCTTTATTCTCTTTAGAAATATCATGAAAGGTATGGGAAGAATTTTTCCCATACTCACCCAAGTGCAACCATAGCAACAACAAATTTTACTACTACTTTATCTCTCCCTCACACAAGCCATGAAGTGAGATCATGATGATCAACTTGTATGATGCCCCATACCAAAAATTCTTTTGCTGCTCTATCATATGGGTGCCATGCCATCCAATTGGCTCCTCTCTCCATATAAAGCTTCTCTTGAACAAAAACACATCAGCAATACATGGAAGCAAGATACAATAAAATCAAGTTTCCAAGTGACAACCAGAGAGTGAATCATGGTCCCTTTCATGGAACCAACGCAGTGCATCCTTGGCTTGCATCAAAATAAGAAACAACAAGTGCTTTGCTAGCCACTTGTTTTCTGCCATAGTCATCTCATAAGATGAAAACATGAAGTTATAATATGGTGTCATTGGTGCACACCAAGATACATATGGCTTCCCCCACAGCTCATAAAAAAGATAGCCAAGATCAATGCTACAAGTAGCTGCAAGTACATCATCATCATACAATATGAAAGAAGAGATGATTCTTCTTGTTACATCATGCTGTTCAAATAAGGAAAATAAGTACAATAAAAAATATGAAATTATACCTCCTCCATCATGTACTTGAGGTATTGAGCTGAAATGGCTCAACGAGAAATTCTTCCTCACTCCCAGTGAGTAGGAAGGTGGCTATGTCCTCCTCTCTATCACCATCCGGGCTATGCATCTCTCCCTATGCTGAAATATGTCATGCTGAATGCCCTCCCAAGTGAACTCCTCCATCAAATGGAAATATGCATCAAAGTGCATAGAAGAGAAGTCCTCATGTGCTGCATGTAGCAGTTTCTCCCTGAGACTAGCAGATCTAGTCAAGAAGATCCTGCCATAGAAATAGATGACCACATCATCCACCATGTATCTCTCATCTCCATCCGGGTCATCAAGAATCATGCATGCACCAATATCCTTGGAGTATTCTGCCAAGAGCTAAGATCTCCAATAAGGATCAATCCCCCTCAGTGACAATGTTGGTGATCTGGCATGTGAAGCTCCACTCATGCTGCTGCCTGCTAATCTGACATCCCCCATGCTAAATTTCTCCTCTAAACTCTTCACCTATCCAAAATCCAAGAGTGGTGAACCCAAAGACAAGATATCTCTCATCAACTATAGATTTGGTGGCCTCCCAGGTGGAATGCCTCCATATAGTGAGACATCAGTGTCAAGAGTAGACTACTCATATGGTTGGGAAACCTTTCCCTTGCTCTCACTGCGCAATACAGTCTACCTCTTCCTTGCATTGGCTCTCTGAAATAGAGAAGGGTGTGTGCTCCTCATCAACTGATGCTACTCTTCCTCCCTTCTCCTTCCAGCTGCAATGCTGCACAATCATGCTGCTCACTGATTGTGCTCGAACCTCTATGTATGAAATCCTGGGTAAATTCTTGCATAGATACAAGAATACCTCCTATGGGAGCATGTGCTCCTCTTCCCTCTGCATGAGGCACTGGATGTGCTCTATATGTGACAGCGTTGTTGCCCTCTTCTTCATTAATGTGTGTAGGCAACATCTCAACAATTGGATCTCTTTGTGAAAAAGTGATCCCCATGCCCTCTTGTTCAAGAATATGAACTAGAGGTTTTGCTCCCGGCAAGGTGTAATGCAAGACATCAGCTCTTCTCATGATTTTATGAAATGGAGTTTCCTCCATCACATGCAAGGGTTTTGTTTTCTCAAATTTTCCTTACTCATGTGTCTTAGGAAGTTTTTCACCAAACCTCTCCATCAATGTTTTTATGAATCTTACATAAGAGAAAGTGTTTGCATTCTTTAAGGAATAAGATTAAAAAATACACCATGCATGAGCCTTACCTTTTAAATGTAGTGCTGCAACTCTGATAGCTTCATCTCCGGAAATATGGTGCAGCTGCAAATAGGAGTTTAGCTCCTTCACCCAAGCTCCAACTGATTCGGAAAAATTAGATAGAAGAAATCTATCTGCATCCTACTGCTTACTCTTCTAAATATGGATCTTTCAAAACTCTTGGAAATTAGTATGATCTCTAAACCTCTTAGTTTGATATTCATACTCATGCAAGAAATCACTAAGAGTTATCCTCTTAGGCATTTTTCCTCCTCCCATCCATCTCAGGATAGCTCCGGGCATTTGACTGTGCTGTGCATTATGGAGTGTAGCTGCATTCTCACACTCACCATGTGAAAATCTAGATTCATCTCTTGATTCAACCTCCTTTGGAGATCCCATCTCCAATCTCATTTTCTTCATCTCTCCTTGAAAGCTCTTCATAGATTTTGGAAGAAGCTTTCTAAGCTTGTCTTACTTTCTTCTTGCACATACTGAAGCTTTATGGCTTCTATTCATCTCTCTTCTTTTGATATCTAGATCTCATAGGCTATGCCAGAAATCATGCTCTGATACTACTGTAATATCCCTTTTTTAGGATTGCTCATGAATCATGCATGAAAAACGCATTTCCAGCAAAATATGCAATAAAAAAGTGAAATTATCACTTGGATCCCGTAGATACATCCATATAGCATCTAAATAAAAGAGGAGATTAGAAATAAATGAAACTAGGTGGGTTAAATAGATCTCCCACACTAGAGTAGCTGAAAATGACTAAAAACCCCAAACTGCATTTTACCGGAGTTGCTGCATCAATGGAATGCGCAGTTTAAAGAGGGTTTTAACATAAAAATATTGGATAAAAATAGATCTACTCATATATTAATGAATAATTCTGAAGTACAAAGATCTAGTCTCCTCATACAAAATACAAGAGAACCTGGCAAGGGTTTCTTGTCAAATACTCTGCATACAAATGTGATCTTCAGAAAATTATTGAATAATCACTGAAAAAATGAAGCACAAGAGCATAGAAGGCTAGAAATATATCTGATCTGATGTAGAACCCTCAGGGGCTTCCTCCCATGAAAGGATGAACCTCTCAATCACAAGGAAACACTGCAACGGAGCCACCAAACCATGCAGTGATCACTGCCTAAAAAATAACACACTCCCTAGCAGAAACAACGCTGGGAGGGTATGAGAAATGTGTGGTCTGATACCAAAGATCTAAAATAAGTCCTGGAGCTCTCCAAACAGATCTCTCAAGTGAAGGAAAACTCCCTCCAATGAGAAACTAGCTCAGAAGCCGGGATTCCAATCCCTTCCATTGCTGCACCCAACAACACTACACAATCTCTGTCAAAGTTGTGCTGATGAAGATGGCTGAAGCTTGGCCTGAAAATATGATGTGGAATGATGAATGAAAACTCTCCCAATGAGCTCCTCAAAGGAAAGAGGTGGGATTCCGGCCCGGAACACCCAGTGCTAAACAACACTGCAGCTTTGCTAAGTAGCAAAGCAGCAAGAATTCTTGGCAGCCAAGAATAATAATCTACAACATGATGAATAATGATGCCATCCTCTTCCTTATATAATACATGAGTTTGCTTGCCCTTGGCCCCACTCAATTATGTTACTTCTAACCCAAGTTACATCTCCCTCCAAAATTGCGTTATTCATCTTTGGATTCCTCCTCCACTAAAATTGCGCTGTTGACTTAGTCAAAGCAGCTTGAATTTAACCCTGTTTGCACATGGAGGTGTCTTATTTAGCTAGAAAGAGTGTCCCCCTTTCACATTTGGAGTATTTTATTCCTCCTTAGGAGAATTAGGGGCTTTTATTCCCATTTATTTACCGACTAGAGCTGCTGCTAACTCTAATTTTCCATTTAGCTTGGAGGCTAAAATTTTGGAACATTACAAAAATCTGGAAATTCAAGAACTAGTGAGCTAGTTAATCTATCAAATTACTAACCTAATGAAGTGAAAATGAAATGGGGTGAATTTTTTTATTAAATTTAACATTATTATGATGTAATCCAAGTGGAATCAAGTCAAATGAATCTCATTAACCCCTTATAAAAAATAGAATAAATTTACTACTATTTCGCTACAAGGCATTTCCAGAAATCTTATATTCGTGAACTAGTAACCAAATCCAAGTAGCTTAATGATTACAAAGAACTTCCTAGTTTATTATAAGGATGAATAATTATTTTGAACCTGTAAAAAACCTGGAAAAGAACTCACTTAAATAATCTAACTCAATCCTACAACAAGAAAAGAAACAATACTAAATACATAAATATGCAAAACGTAAATAAGAGATGCATATTAATAAGAAGTGAAAATAACATAAATAAGTTGTGTAAGAGGGCTCTGAGGCTCCCAGAATGGCCAAGCCCAAAGAGGAATCAGAGTCCTATGGAATAAACCAAGCCTTAGAAGGTAAAAATGACACCAATATTCATTATTGAATCAATCCAAATACATCCCTGCAAGAAAAGAAAGTGGAGCTGCTAGAAAACAAGTTCTCTTTACAATAAGACTAAAAATTACTTTCCCCTAGAGGAAAATTTGAATTGGAACTTATACAAAAATATGAGGAAGCATTCTCCTTGAAAGGAGGAAGATTTCCCCTCCAAAATCCCTCAAATAGTGGATCTGGTTCCCAACACTAGGAGTTTGCAGTAAATGACAGGGAACACATTCCTAGATTTTCTCAATCATTAGAGTTCCACAATATGTCTAGAAGTTATAAATTATTTCATGATATTTTTTTCATTTATTATCCAATATTATTCCTCCAGTAGTAGGGAGAAATTCCCTAAATTATCTCCTCCAAATCTCCATAATCTGCCCAATATTCTCACAATATCCTTCAAAAATAAATAATATTAGGCACAAATATGAAATTATCTCTAAACCTTCCTAAGAAAATATTAAAGCATAAAAAATATTATTAAGTTTAGAAGGAGAGATTTAATATATCTTTTATGTGCTTAAGAAAGGTTAGATGGGCCTTAATTTATGTCTAATTTAGAGGCCCATCACAAGTGATGTTACATTGCCTTGGAATCTCCACCATAGTTGGGGAAACTGAATTATATGCATGCACTAGATATTGTGGGCTAATTGATCAGGTAACTGGATCATATCACTGAGTTAGAATGAATTCCCATTGCACAACTGACCTTCCACTAGTTCCTCCAACAATTAGAACTAGTTTAACTAAAAACAACTTGAAATAACTAACCTTGATTGCTACAAATTAGCAATCACACATGCTTAAATAAAATATAACTCCTCTAACTTGAATTTAATGAGCTAAATAAGTGACAAGGTACATGTCCCCTCAATTAACTACATCCAAGTTGTATTCTGACAAGGAAATTAAAAAAATTTCAATTTAATCAAGGAAAAATCAAATTGAGAATTTCTTGAAGCATTTTTAAAAAACTTCCTCCATGTCACTATAACATGAAGCATATGTCTCTCACATAAGAGCACATTCCATTGTCAAGTATTACTGTCACAAATACCACTACCATTTATCACTATTATAAGTGCACATACTACTTCCATTCATAACAATTACAAGCACTTCTATTCATCGTCGTTATTGAAGCATTAATATCACTGTCATTCATCACATTTATAATATTCGAAGTATACCATTTCCATTGATCACATTTATAAGTACTAATATGACAGTCATTCATCAAAATCATAAGAACTAATACCATTGCCATGTATCACTTTTATAAGAACTAGAATCTCTTCCCAAACATCCCTATCACAAGAACTAGAATCTTTGCCCAAACATCACTGTCACATGTACACTACCATATATATCACTGTCATACAGGAATCTCCAAGGATGCTTACTTTACCTTGAGAAACACATGGATCTAGGCACAATTTTCTGAAGTTTTAGCCCTCATTTTAGAGCTTCCATCACATCTACAGAAGAGCCCTAACTTGGCCCTCAAAAAAACTTCAGAAACCAGGCATAAGTCCTATTTCCTCTATCCAAAATTGAGCTTGTTTTGATCCTCTCCAAGGAGTGTAGATTACCATAGAACCGTGCACATAAGAAAAAATGATATATGGCTTGTTAATCAAATTATAGTCCTCTATCTTAGGGTCTTGACCCTCACCAAAAATGTACAGGATTATTCTACGCTAAGCCATAATCCTTGTGGCCTTTATTATCCACACATCCGAGGCTTGATAGAGCCTCCTTCTAGGTTCGACCTTCTCCCAAAACATGTTGAATAGAAACCCTAACCTAGGAATTATTTTTGAACCTCCTTAACCCTTAATCTAAGCCTGAAACAAACAAATAAAATCACAAAGACACCTCAAACTTCGTCCCTCATTTAGTCATGTGGCTCTTTTTGAGGTTAACTTTATCTTATTTTAGGCATATGTCACCTGATATATGCTTCTATTGTATGATGTCCAAATGAGGTCTTTTCCTCCTTTATTTATTCCTTTACTTGAAGCAACAAATAGCCCTTCAAAGGGCCCTTTCAAGCCTAGTTGACTTGGAAATTTTTATTTATCGCCTATTTATTTGTTACATAATTTCTTGAGCCGACTTGAGGATAAGTACCTTTCAATTTGAAATTAAATATATATACCAAATACCTTAATGATTGCTTGCAAAAATATATTTTTCATGTCAAAGAGGAATGCTAAGAACACATCAATAATAATATTTTTCCATTTACCAATTTTAATTCTTCTTAGGGAAAGATGGTTTCTTCTTGGGGTAGTTAGGGTTCTTTTTGGGTAACTGGATTTATCTTAGGGAAATTCATCCCAAAGTTTCCCCAAATTTCAACACTCCCTCTCTGTTAGGGATGAATTTATGACTATACCATGTGACTCATATCGAATGTACATGTATCGTAATAAGAGAATAATCCACAATAAATAGTAGGGGAGATCGATTACCACAACCAAGTCCATGGCAGTCATAAATGACCTTGGTAAATATCATCCAAACCCTATAGGTCTTCAGGTTAAGCTCTATGACCTTATCTCAGTTGAAAAATGATGTATCAATCCATAGAAGAAGAATAATGATCCACACTGATAATAATGGAGATCAATCGACTACAACTAAGTATATGGCAGTGATAAATGACCTTAATAGAGATCATCCATACCCTATTTCCACTGACTGACCCTCTCCCAAATTGATCCTCATCGACACCTACATCCAATGCTTAGGGGAGATCAATTTACCAAAACCAAGTCCATGGTAGGCACATTTACCCTTACTAAACATCACACACACCTATGTCTCCTCTCTCATGTGGCCAAGATGGGAGGAAAACCCGACAAGATTAAATGGGTCCAAAACCTATTTATAAGGGTGAATTGTGAGTAGCATGAAAACTGGGGCATGTACTTAGCCAAGTCCATGGCTTTAAGGAGTACCCTCACACCCATGAGCTATCTTTCTCTCCCCCCCTCACCAAGTCCATGGATATTCAAAACACTGGGGGCCTGAGCATAGGCCGATGTTCTCGATCAACAATGTTCCCTCTTAGGGAATGGTACATTATATTTCACTCCAAGTTACTCTTTGGAGAATATGAACTTTCTCTCAACAAAGGCTTGGTGAGAATGCCTGCAATATGCTCATTTTGTGAAGCCTCACTCCTTGAGTTCTGCAATAAGTAATTGTTGGAGCCTCATTTATCCCTTTGTGTGAGATCCTCATCGAATTCTTTGTGTTGGAGCCTAAATTTTCCATTGGTGGAACCATGTATGACAATCCTGTGGATGGATTTTGAAGTCACATTTCTCACAATATGATCGGATACTACTAGAATGAGTGTAATGGAATTTTGCTACTTGCTCATCGAGGAAATCAAATCAAGACCCATACTGGAGAAACACCTCAATTTGTTCTTCCTATTTACAACACTTCTGGTTTACTTGGCATCAACATATCTCTCCAATCACAGCATTGCCTCAATCCAAGATTGATGGTATCATATAGGTATCTCAAAACCAGATTTTCAACATTCCTATAAACATATCGAGGCTCTATCTGGATCAGGGTACATGCTGCAAAGCAAGGATCCATCTGGTTTCCTACTGAATATGATGAGGAGTCTCTTAACTAATTCATTGTGATCCATCATTCCAAGTATCTGACAACATACTTCCCTTGAAAAGGAAGTCATCATCATCTCTTAGTTACACTTCTAATCTCAAGAAGTGGATCACCTTGGAATTAGAGGTCAACTCCCTCTGCAAATGAACGATGAGATGATTTGATATTGTTAGAAATAAATTATTAACACATAAAACAAAATATAAAAGACACACCTTCAACCTTTAATAGAGGTTGGATTTTGCATTAGATGTCCATCAATCCAAGCATACAAATCCCATGGGACTTGCTAGAGTCCATATGAGGCTTTATTCAATCTGCAATCATGTATCTTTCTCAAGTGCCTCAAGGCCTTGAGGTAGCTCCAAGTATGAATATTCCTTAAGTACATCATGGAGGAAGCCAAATTCAAATACATCTAATATTAGTGCATTCCAAATAGGAGCTAGAATATCATCATAGTCCTCTTTCTCTGATAGCATATTCCTTGTCACTATTGAAATTTCTATCACAGAAGCATCTAACAATGTTGCATTTTTTTCATCTATAATGGTCCTTTCATGAAGGACATTTTTATTTCAGAGCATCTCATTTGACTATTACATGAATGTTACTTGGGACACCGCAATATCTCCTCCAAGGTCTAGGCTCTTGACCACTGCCACTCTAATCATGGGGTGGCTCTACATCCTCCTCAATCTCGATATTGAATAATAGGTCGTTACATCCATCTGATGTATCCATGAACAAGAGAAAAAACAATAATATAAAAGTAAATAAATATAATTAAAGTGTACTTGATGATGAAGCAAGTTTGTCTTTCTTCTCTAGATATGAGAGTGGCTCCTTAATTTTCTTGCGCCAGATCCCTCTTGGAGCTAACTCTTCATGCATTAATATTTATCTTGACGACCCTCAAGGTGGATATAATTTTCTTGATCATAAAATCATCCAAGAAGTCAGAGAGAGAAGCATTTTTTTAAACAATTACTCATGCAGGAAGAATAAATAATAGTCTAAGAAAATCAATTGAACAAGAAAAATGTCACAAATAAATAACATAAGTCTTGAAATAACTTATATTTAATGAGGATTGTAGGAATATATCAACTACCTATTGATCCTGCCTCCTTCTTAGCCATGAGGCATCACTATCCATCAACAATATGTCAACGTTGTCTATAAAATACGAAATGATTCCTCTTGAGCACCACCTGTATTCTTAATCTCCTTCATCGAAAACCAAGCCCAATTATCAATGTATAATATGACCACTGGATCTGCATCATACCATCTCCTATAAGGAGATAGGTCCATATAGGGTTACTTTGAATCTGTCATAGGTACTTAAATAAATATCTTCTCACTTGATCATATCATATCATGAAGATTCTGAATCAAAATAGGGTTCCAATGCTATATAACCCATTCCTTTCTCATATACAATGCCACATCTAGTGTTTCTTCTCAAACCCTAACCTTTATTTGTAAGAAAATGGGTTCCATAGGGTTTCCTCCAAACCCTAACACAATTTTAGGTCTCCAACATGTTCATCTCTTTCACTCTGCTTTATCATGAAATCCATCATATGTGTCTACACAGGGGTGATATGAATGAATTTTCTTCAATCCAACTTTGAAACTATGCTAATTTTAGGGATATACATTTCTCTATTATAGATAATTTCATTTTTAAAAAATTTCAACAATTTTCACATTTTATTCTCTCCATATCATCATAAGTAATTATATAGAGAGAACATCAACATAAACAATGCAATGGAATAATAAATAACATTAGATTAAAATCATCCATGATAGAGATATCAGGATTTAGGTCAGAGACCAGGGAAAAAACCCATAAGACGGAAAACCCAGAAATCAATTCTTCTTCTTCTTTAGATATACATGAAATGTTCAACTGATATACAAAGTAGAATTATAATGAGACATAATTCTTTCAACATCAAACACATTAGGCCTCCTAGGGCCAACCCTGGATCATACATGTCCTCATAATATAGAAGTAGATAAGTTTATCAAGGAGAAAATCATAAGACCTATAATAGTGCCTCCTCCATATCACTGTAAAAAGAAGCATATATCTATGATATAAGAGCATGTGTCACTGTCAGGTATTACTGTCACATATACTACTGCCATTCATCATTATTATAAGCACACATACCATTGCCATTCATCATAGTTATAAGCACTAATACCACTATCATTCATCACAGTCATAAGCACTAATGCCACTACCATGTATCACTATTATAAGAACTAGAATCTATGCCCAAACATCATTGTCACAAGTACACTGCCATATATCACTATCATAAAGGAAGGCTCCAAGGAAAATTTTTCCACCCAGAGAAACACATGGATTTGGGCAAAATTTTCTAAAGTTTCAACCCTCCGTTTAGATCTTCCATCACACCTATCGAAGAGCCCTAAATCAACCCTAATTTTTTTTTTAGAAACTAGGTGTAAGTCCTCTTTCCTATGTCCACAATTGAGCTTGTTTTGGCCCTCTCCAAGGAGCATATATTACCATAGAACCATGCACATAAGAAATGAGTATATGTAGTTTTTTAATTAGAGTATATTCCATATTAAGGTCTCAGATCTCACAAAAAATGTACAAGATACTTCAACACTAACCTAGAATCCTTATGGCATTTCTTATCTAGACATCCAAGGCTTGATAGATCCTCCTTCTAGGGAAAACCTTCTCCCAAACTATGATGAACAGAAACCGTAGCCCAAGACTAATTTTTGTCCCTCATTAACCCTTAACTTAGGCTAGAAACAAACAAATAGAACCACATATACTTACCTTAGAATTTGTACCTACTTTAGTCATGCAAAATCTTTCTGAGGTTAACTAGCTTTTCTTTTGGGAAGATGTCACATGAGAGATGCTTCTCTTGGATGATCTCCAGATGAGGCATCTTCCTCCTTTATTTATACCTTTTATTGGTGCAATGAATTATTGGCATTGATGGAAACCTAGTAGCATGGGATGCAAGAGGATTGGTTAGCACATGTATGTTTTGTTACAGGTGGCTTATACATGGATGATGTGTTGCATTAGTCTTGGCATGTCTACAAGAATGTATATGTGAGAATGGAGCTATGATTTAAAAGTGTTGCATACAAAGTGTGAGCAGAGGATGTCATGGTTCTCATTATCATGTTGTTGCATAGATTTTGATGGTGGTGTGTTGCGCTTCCCATGATGATCAGTTGTGTAGAGGTGTTGCATGGCTAGTACATATTAGATATGTGATGACCTCCTTGTTCATGATGTTCCTAGAGGTGTTACTCTTTGTTCATGATGTTGTTACAAGAGTTAGAGTCCATAAGTCTTTCTTATTAGGTATCCATGTCTTGGATTAGGTCCTTATATTGATGATATGATACGCATGGTTTGGAGAGGATCTACAAGTGTTGGAGGCTGCTTGAGTTGGTTGTATAGATGTTAGAGGACATCTAACATTTATGGAGTTGCATACTGATGGCATAGTTTTTGTGGAGCAGGTTGATGTACCAGGTGTTAGTATGGTTGTTGGTTTTCATCCAAGTCAACCTAGTTTGAATAACGTTGATGATGGTTACGTGTCAGTGATTTTGTAAAGTGTTGCAGAGGTGACAATGGATTCCAGAGGTTCTACAAAGGCTTGTCAATATCTAGAAGAAGTTTGGGCAGGATTTGAGGTGATTTCATTGGTTTTCTCCCATACTATGCCCCAAATTCATGGGGTTAAGGTTGTGCATGCGGTTAAAGGGATCCAACCACTGGGAAGAAGGCCTATCCATGCATTTTCAGTTGAGATCCAACAATCTTATGCATACAGATAAGAGTTTTAGCTAGAATTTATTTGGATTCCTCGCGCATCTCATATAATTTCGATATTGTGACGATTTTATTGATAAAAAAGTTTCAGTATATGGTAGAAAAAGGTAAGGGAGCTTCTAGAAGTTGGTTAAAATTGAAAATATCCATCATCTAGGGGAGAAGAGTGGATTTATCAAGTCAAGGAGTTGGATCTGGGAAAATTGAGAGGTGTGAAAAAAATTGTTGAGCACTTCATCACCTACAACATTTACTGAGTTAATCATCTCATAAAATGATAAATAAAGGAATATTTTTAGTCTATTTGGTTTTTATTCTTGATAATGTGAGAGAATTCCATTAAGAGGGAATTGAGAGCGAGTAGACATTGCAATAACTACTCACATAGTTTTGCAAAGTTTTATAAGAATTGCGTATGCATAATTCAAAAAATGATTTGAGGAGAATTTTAGAGTTTTTCTGTTGCATATGACAATGTTTAGATAGGATAATAATTGGAATTTTATGGTGTGTTAGAAAGTAGAGTTTTTTGTGAGTACACGAGAAGAAGTAACCCCCTCCAGGAAAAATTTTTGATTCAGATTTTATGTGCAAAATGATGGTTTTGTTAGGTTTCTCCTGTTGAGTAGATTGATAATCTAGTCTGAAACATTTATGAAACATGGTTCACATGGAGGAAGTGAAGGCGTGGAGGCTTCCGAGTAGAAAATGATTCAACGGATTCAATAGAAGGAACAAATTTCTCCATCCAATAGGAGTTGGATAGTCCAATGGGATTTGGGTGAGGGTCATTGGTCATGGGGGCTTCCAGTGGATAGATTTCCATAGGTCTATGAGATTTATGGATAGGCACCAACATAATGTGAAGGAAGCCAAGTATTTTAGCTTATGTTTGTAAGATGATCCATGCATAATTTGTTTATCAAATTAATAGAAGAATTGAGCAACACAACAACAACAGGGTATTTTTCTCTTGAAAGTGTTTCCACCAGAAATACTTGTGTCTTCATGTTTCCCATGGCTATTATGCTGTGAGTTTATGCTTCTTTCAGGTTTTGATAAGCTAATAATTTCTATTCATGTGGATAATTGAGAATCTAGAAATAAGTTTAAAATTGACATAAAGTCCATCACTACTGATTCACCCCTCCTCTTAGTAGTGAGATAGTTTCCAACGTGACTAGCCCTTAAAAGGGCCCTTTCAAGCCTAGTCGACTTGATCGTTTTGAATTATCATATATTTGTTTGTCACATAATTTCTTTAGTCAACTTAAGGATAAGTCCATTTCAATTTGAAATTAAATATATACACCAAATACCTTGATGATTTCTCACCAAAATAATTTTTTCATGTCAAAGAGGAGTGCCAAGAACCTATCAACAATAATATTTTTCCTTTAATCAATTTTAATTCTTCGCTGGGAAATATGGTTTCTTTTTGGGGTAGTTGGGCTTCTTTTGGGGTAATTGGATTTATCCTAGGGAAATTCATCCCAAAGTTTCCCCAAATTTCAATAATATTAGTTTTCCCATTATATTGAGGATGTTAAGATGAGCTGTGAGCCAATTGAGTACCCACCAAAGAAAACAATTGAATCCAAAATTTTCTACTGAAAAATGGATCTTTGTGACTTAGAATAATCTTTGATATTCCATGTAGATTTTGTTGGAAATGTTGTCATTGATGGCAAAGGAAAAGCCTGCACCGACCTGTTAAAAGAACTGCATAGAACTGCATAGGGGGAGAAGGCCATCAGATTGAAGATCTGGCCAGCCAGTAGTTGTAAGTTAATTCATTCTGTAAATAAGAAATGTTTTAGTATATTTGTGCCTTGTGGATTTAATTCATGTGTGAATATTTGGGCTCTTGATGGATGATGATTGATTTCTGTGTAATTGAAGTTCGAATCCCATAAGTAAGGATATGAGCAGAGTGATAAAACTCTATACAATCTATAATAGGAATCTCTGTGTGAAAGATGGAATTGAAATCCTGTGTATGATTGAGTTCTGGTGATACTATGTCCCTGTGCATGCGCGAGAGTGTTTGACTCTGCAGTTAATGTACTCTGTCCCTGTGTTAATGTATATAATCTTGAATGTTCGTAGTTATATGTTGTTGTATATATATTGAAAACAATGGCATGGTGTTTTAATTCCACATAAGAAACAGAGGAGTGAGGTTGTAATGTGCAGAAATCAGCATTGAAACGGTGCGAGGAGGAGAACCCTTTTAAATAATAAAGGACGATGGAACACAAAGTTAGGCGGAACCCCAAGCCAAAAGGGCGGAACCACGAAGAGTGAACAGTAAAGGTGGTTTCTGGTTTTCATCGCACCACCTTTACACGGTGGGTGGTATTCAAGAGATTGGGAGCGATTCCACAGGACGGGCGACATGTGTCCCCGAGTGAATTTGCAAAACCGCTCTCACTGCGCGCCATCGCACGTTATTGTTTGTGCATCTTCGCCGAGCGATATCCATCTGATCAAATGAGGTGGCGTGATGCAATAACAACCGTCGGATGGAGACGACCGTTAGCGTTGGGGCCCATGCATACATGTGTGTTGATCATTATTAAGGTTTGCGGATTTAAGAAAATGTAATTTAGTGGGTCTATTCAAAGGTTGCCTCCGCGTATGCCTGGAGCATTGAGGTTTATTTTAAACCATACACAGTTGAATATAAAATCCCAAGTCGAAGATTGAGATATGAAGTTTAGAACGAGTTAAGTTGGTGATATTTGCCATGGTCTAGCTCAAAAATTGTAACCAGAGTGCGGACTAAAAGAAGTGTTGAAGGTTAGAATGCAAGGTCATCCTTTTTAATAAAGGGAGAGTTAAGCAAAAATTCACCATATATGTGATGTGTGGAAACCTGGTCATTTAACCAATGCTAAATTGATTGGTCCGAGTTGATTCGACTATGGTTTAAGCCATAGATTCTTCAAGGAGGTAAACTTCAACATAAATTCGAAATTGCTCAGATTGGAAATTGGGTTAAGTACTAAATTGAGTGCAGGTGATTTTATGTGCAAGTAAGTTTTAATTATTTAAATTGCCAGCCTAGAAAATAGAGTATTGAAATTGCCCAGATCGACAGTTGGATTGAGTACAAATTTGTTGTATCCATTTTATATGCACACAGAAAGAGGAAGTATGAGGCCTGACAGAGGTAAACAAAGATTGCAGAGTTGAAGAGATGTACAACAAAGGGATTCAAAAGTGCAGTGAACAGGTGGAATATGCAGATGAAAATGAACAAAGAGTATGCAGAATAGTTTCTTAACAGCAGCAGGAAAGGAAAAAACCAGCTAGCCAAAGGCTGAGTGAAGTTTATATACTGTAACTGAAAATGTAAATGTTTTATTTGTTTTATATTGTTTGTGATGCAAAGGCAAGTATCCTAAGGAAAAGAAAAATCCCACTATAACATGGAAATTTGTACAGATTATTATAATTTTAAATGAGTTGGACAAAGGAATGAGAAGACAGAAGTCAAAGAGTCATGGTTGTTCACTCCAAATTCCTTGTGGAATACAAACAGTCATGTAATGAACTCTATATATAATGTCAACTTGATATGCATAAGAAAAAAAAGAGAGAGTAAGGATAGAGAATGAAAAGCATAAAAGATTGAGGCAGAGAAGATAAGGAAGAGAGGAGCAGAAAGAGATGCTACAGAACAGAGCTGATATCTAAGGTAAACCAGCAAACATTTCTTGTGATAAATTGAGGAATTTGGAGCTTCCCTATCAAGTTGAAGCTTGATAGATGTCAGTTGTAGCTGACTGAGGTTCAAGCCTCCTTTAGGTTGGTGCCTGCAGAAAATTGAAGGGAGTTTGAGCTTCTTTGCAAGTTGTAGCTTGCAGAATTGATGTTGGAGCCTCCTGTGGGTTGGTGCCTGTAGAAAAACAGTGGTGAGAGGGAGTTGGAACTTGCCTTTGCATCACAACAATAATAAGATGTGGTTTTCTCCCTTTATGGGATTCCACTTATATATGTTGTCTCTATCTGTGTTGCCTGTGTGCTGAGATGATTTATCAAATCTGCTTAATGTTTGCTGCTCTCATAATAAGTTTAATGTCACATTAATTTAATACTTGCTGCAACATATTAAGACTGTTCATATACTAAGGTTGATTATAAAAGCAAGCTATAAATAAGCTGATGAAAATTTGAAAAATGCTCATGTATGTATTGAACTGATTCACCCCCCCCTCTCAGTTCAACTAAAATTCAACATATTTTTCATTGTTTCCATGAATTATTTTTCCATTATGGTTGCTTTAAAAGGATGAGAAAAATATCAAAACTGGGCATACTTTGTTATTCAATATACCACTACCATAATGAAACTCTTTCCTTCTAATTTGGGTAAGCATGTAATAAAATCCATTTAAACTTCTTATCAATGTTGGATTGGTATAGCTAATGGTTGTAGGAGCCTTGGTTTTTTGATTCTCTCTCCCTTATATGTTGGCATACCACACATTCAACCAAAAAATTTTGCACATATTATTTAATACCTTCCCAAAATAATATTTCTTAATCCTATGGTACATCTTCTAGAACCATGAATTTCCTTGCACAAGAGAAGTATGTAATTCCAAAAGCACCTTTTTTTTTGAGTTGTTAATTCTTACATAAGTGACATTGATAGCACAAAAAACATTCTTCCACATAATTTTTTCTACTGCATCTTGTTCCTCCTGAAGTTTTTGAACGATCTTGCATACCTCCTCATCTTGCTTCCATTCTATCCCTTATTCTCCCACCCAGTCAGATTATGGAGTGGAGATAATTTATAGTAAAACATTTTTATCCCTCTTTCCTTGATAATGCATATGACACAATATTTTTCTTTCTACTTTTGTATATAATTTCAAATTCATAACCCAACATCTTTGTAACCCATTTTTGTTTCTCTTATGTGTTGGAAAATGCAAAGTTGTAGCTTATTAATTCAATTTTCCTTAACCTTAATAATTGCTTGTGAAATTTATTATTCTGATTATGTTTCTTTATTATCTTCTTCATCAAACAAATACTAAGAGAAAATTAATAAAGACAATGGACACAAAAATGAGGCTCCAAGCTAGGGAAAAACCCATATGTGTTGATGTGTTTAGTAGAAGGGTGTATGAAATGCACCGATGCTTGGTAGGAGTTATTGCTAGCCTACAAGCGATGTCATAGGGAAAAAATGGGTTGTTAGATGGTTAGTGAAGCATCATAACATGTATAAAAACTAGTTATAAAACATAGAATACTACAAAAAGAGGAGGAAACAAGGAACAAAAAATACACATATAACACAAGCTCAATATCGAGTAAACGAACTAATAATACCAACGAAGAATGAATCTGTTTTTATTAGCGGCTGGTGGTTAAAAATTTTAGAAAGCTAAAACAATTGCAGTGATTCCTTAGAGCTATGGAGCTCCAATACTCAAAGCAAGGAGGGCTCTTCCATTAAGATGTTTGTAGTCCTCTCTCTTCTCCTCGAATGAGTGATCGGATAATAGAAAATTGATGCACTTATCCTTTGGGATTGAGATGTTGGATGGCCAACAAATGAATCCCTCCACTCCTTTGTTGCGTGGAAAACAAACTGTTGGTTTTCTCATGAGAAATTTGACCAACATAACAATGTGTTCTAAATTTTTCTTCTCGTGGTGGTATTTTATAGGAAAAATTTAGATCTTCTTCCCTCTCTTAGTACAATTGTGGATAGTGACCCAAGAGTGGTGGTTGATTCCATTGTGTTCTCAATTGAGGTCTCAAGGTGGCTCTAGGAGGATGTCCTTGGGTGGCCTCAATTAGAGAATATTCTTCCTGAAGTGTGCAAAGTGGTCCCGGATAATGACCTTGCTCCATACCTTGGACCGCGCGGCTTATTGAGGGAAATCCACCCATGCTGCTATCGAAGAAAAGGGCGCGCAAAGCACATTATGCTAGTTTCTTCTGTGCACAATTTGATAAATTTTCCTTTTGACCTTAGATAAAGTTAAATTTTCTGGATTTTGTAATGTTTTTCCACCCTATAAATCCTTCTAATTGACATTTCATGATGTCCTTTGCTTGTCCGATTTTCCAATGATAACAGTTTCCCCCTAATGTGTGAGGTCTAGGAAAAACTGTATAGCTGAAATACATTATAGTTTCTGTTCTGTATAACCCATGTTGAGAGAGAGAGAGAGAGAGAGTAACCTGCGTGCAACCTAAGGTTGGAGACCCCTTACTATGAGTAAAGAGGGACCATGTTTTTTCAGAAACTTGCAAGAGATAGAATAATACAAATAATATAATATTTCTACGAGGCAGGCATTTCCCATGCTCATGACACTTTGGCTAGTTAAAGGCTATCTGACAGATAGAGATTTTTTCTGTGCCACTTATATGGTAGTGATCTACTGATTTGGTTGATGACGGGGATTTTTGACGCCCTCAGGGGCACTTTTTCTTTGAAAATAGGTTATATGTAGTGCCCACATGCATAACCTTGGTATGGCATATTTTAGAATAGATTTGCATTGTATGCATGTGTGTATGATTGGGACCTTCCCATGTAAGAATTGTTGAAAGAGATGCTTATAATAGCACGGTTCTTCAACGAATTATGACAAAGTGCAATGGTTGTGAAGTGTGATACCATCTTGACATGAAAGCTTGTGTTGTAGTCGAATTCCAGGAGGATCAATGCCATCCATGGGCAATGATGATTCCCACAGTGCCATCCGAGGATGCCCCTATTGAGCTGAGGAGCCATCCAAGGTACTGCTTCCTTTTTGGAAAATGGTTATTGAAGTCGACAAGAAGGAAGCCTCAACCGATCAAGATAAATATTGATGCAAGGGACCAGAGTATCTGATATAGCAGCTGGGGGATGCTAGGTTAACATAGGCATGATGGCAAGAAATGGCTGAAAATTGATGATAGGAGTTCAGTGGCCCAAGGTCGGAGCTTGAAAAAGAAATTTTGCTGCAGTAATAATGATTTCTAATGAGCAAAGCCCTAGAGTCGGTAGGACGTTCAGAGTGGGTGTATGTTTGTTATGAATGTTGTGGTGGATTTGCATGAGAGGTGTGAAGCCCCGACCAAAGGTGATTTGGGACTACTACCAGGGGAGAAAAAGTGGATGGATGGGTAGGGGATGTTATCCTAAAAAATATTTGTACACTTTCCAAAAGAATATAAAATGGGTTTGGATTGTACAAACATGGAGACGGGTGCCCCAAAAACATGAAAATGATCGCTCACTGATGATGTGAGGAAGGTGTTTTTGCTGAGGGTGGGGGCCTCATTGGTTAGTCTCGGTGCGGGGGTGGTGAAGAAAATGTAACATATCATAGATGGGATATGCTGATGGTGGTATGGTAGGCCAAATGTGAGATGCGGTGGTGTGTGTTCGATCTGCTTACGAAAATGGTAGTTCGAGAAAGGGGTATTATCGTGATATGGGAAAAATTGACTTGATGCATGATGAATGGATGAACATGAAGTGCTTCCCGGACATGGGCATTATGGCCATGGTGTCATATTTTTTGATGTATCGTCTACTTGAGTGATGGACGCCATGGAGGGGGAGCCTCTACTGACCGGCGAAAATGTTTATCATGTGCAAGGTGGGGAGATGATAAACATGGTCGAGTGTTTGCAACCTTTGGTTGATTCTTGTGGAGAAATGATGACCTGATATGAAAATCTATTTTGGGACTCTATCATGCTGAGGGCAGAATGATACCTGCTCTGGAACCTTCAGTGACTAGGGAAATGTGTGGTTTTTCGTACTGTGTAATACCTGTAACCAATACCCCAAGTGAAAGAATATTTTTCATTCAAATATATTGACAAATGTGTTGAATGAAAAAACGATGAGAGAGGACATACTTGTTGAAACAAAAACAAATATTTTTTCGGAGGCGTGAATGTGTGAAGCCTCCTTTGGGCGTTACAAGGTGCTGATCACTGTGTTGCTTTCTCTTTTTCAATTGGGATTCCTGAGCTCCCGTTATTTTCCCTCAAATAATTTGAAATGGGCGATATATAGGTCAATATGTCTCATTTCAGTTCATTTGTGTCATTTGAGAGTTTTGAGGTCAGGCAGTTTGTTGCTGAGGCTTTCTTGCCGTTGTGTTCAACTTGTGTACTAGGGATTCTCACCGTTAGTGCCAAGTACGCCCGTGAACATCCAAAATTTTAATTTTTTTAGTTTTACTATTGAGGGGTCCGTACAAATTAGGATTTTATGGACCCCTACTTGTTTTTGGCCTTGACCGCACGGGCGATCAAGGTTCAGGCACGAAGAATTCCATGGAAATTTGAGGATTTCCACGGAGATTTTGTGCGTATTGGATTTTTTGCACATGGCTTCCATGTTTTTATGAGATACAGATGCGTGTTCAACGCACCTATCTGAGAAACAAGCGCGTCGAAAATCCAAGGTAGATTTTTGAGATTTTTTTTTTGAAATTTTTTGAGTTTTGATGTCACTGATGTGATTTTGTTTGGTGACAGGATGTTCTGGAGAGAGCGAGACTAGCTGTATCTTCGTATGGCTGTGGCACATGATGCCAATGCCCACATGCAATTGGATTAGTGGGGTCTCCTCAAGTTTCTTGAGAATGACCTCTTGAGGTAGCAAGATCGCCTACTGTACTACCTGGCCCGTTGTTGGAATAGGAGGTGAAAGGTGATGGTGTTTCGAGGGCATGACATTCCTATGAATCCAAATACAGATATATAATTTGTGACCGGTTTTTTGACTTAGGGTTAGGAAATTCCCCATCCACTCCCACCTGGGACGACGTCTCTCCTTCATTGGTTAGAGCATCATTGTGGCAGGGCGCCCCTTTCAGATGGGTGCATTATTATATCCTCAGTGACTGACCTAGCCAAGTGATGTGCTTTGGCTATGATTGTGTGATTGAATGGGTCATCCTTGCCACATAGGGCTTCAGGACCTCAGATTGGTGTTCTGCACCGAATTTGGGCCGAACATTTCTTTGAATTTTCCCGTCATTGTTATGATGGTATAGTGTCGTAGCTGGTGAAGGTCCGAGGAGGATCTAAGCTATTCACATATGCAAGCATCTTGTGTAGCATTATGTTTGAGAGGGTGGTACTGTTGTGATCCGTGGTGGCAGTTCAAATGGGGTTTCATCGAGACCCTTGGATGAGGTGATGGGCACCGATGATTCCTTGAGGTGGGGGAGGAGAGGTGGGTCACTATTGGATTGTGACCATGGAGGCCTTGTTCGAGGCGAACCCTCAAATGTTCCTTGAATATCCATACTTTGGGATGGTCTTTCAGGGAGATCCGGATATGGGACTTCCTGCTAGGTATGTGTGGGGACCTGCAGGTATGGTTTTTTATGTTTTTCTACATTTTTTGAGTATTTATGATGTGTATTGTGGTAACACTGGCACTATATTTATTTCTCTTGTTAAAGTGAGAGCAGTTGGATGGCATATTTCTCGATTGGTGGGAAACCAACCCATTTAGAGGGTTCCAAGAGGAGGAGCTCAGCCCTAGGTTGGGGGGCAGGGTGGAGGTCTAGGGCAGCCTTAGGGTGTTGATGGTGATGGCCCTTCCGGGGAGGGTAGTAGCTTGGTGGTTGCAGCTATCACTCGTGCTGAGGCGGCAAAGGCACGAGTAGTAGAGATGGAAGAGAAGTTAGCTGCATTCGAGGCCCGATCCAATGACTTAGCAGATGCTCGGGGTTGAGTGAAGAGACTGACCCAGGTTATGCCGACCCGGGTTTTTTTTGATGATATAAATGATGCCTGGTTGGAGACATTGATGACCTAGGAGAGGGGCTATCATCCGACTCTGTGTCGTGTGGCGCTTTCTGTTTTGGTTGCTGCCCCAATGTTGGTACCAGGTGCAGTTGTGGGTCCAGATGGCCCACCTGGCGGGGTTCAACCCTAGAGACACTTTGTATTTAGGGAAAGCACCCATTATGAGGATGATTCCCTTATTTTTGATGACATGTGTGTATATATTTTTTGGCCGATCCACAGGTTAGAGACATGACTTGTTATTTATACTCACACATTTTTTTTGGTATATATGCAAGATGTATTTTTTGTGGCTCTTGATGGTGTGTCTATGGTTATATGATTTGATGGATGTTGTGTATCATTATGGAGATCTATATTTTTTATGTTTCTGGTTTTATTTATGATAGTTTATACGAGATGCATTCCAGTCTAAAATGTGGTTAGCTATTGGATTTGCTGTCTGGTTTTGATTTCTTGGTACATGTGTGAATGTAATATGATCAAATTGACGGCTTAATCCTCTTGCACACAAATATTTTCTAAACAATTTTGAATCTTGTACTTCAAATTCTTGGTTTAATTGCGAACCCAATAATTGGGAATCAAGGTAGATATGTAGGTGGAAGATGCCTTGGTTGAAGGCATCGCTCATAAGCCTGATGACAACGTCATATTCTGCCTGATTGTTGGTAGCTGATCTGATGTATACTCCGTTGGTGAAGGATGGCGATTGGCCAGGGTAGTAGATGACCCAAGCAAATGCTGCTAGATTTTGAGACCATTGCAATGCTCCTTCAACGCATCCAAATTAATGGTTGGGGGGACGATCCATCTGTGACACCAGAGCACTTTTTAGAACAAGTTTATGATGTTTGTGATAAAAAAACAAAGTTTTCTATATGCATGTTATCGCTAGGGTTGAAGCCTCCTGACCCTTATGGGTAAAATTTCTTAAGGTAGAGCCCATTGACGGGGTTGCTTAGGCAAGTTCCATAGAGCTCTAACAAGATGTTTGCCCCCTTGAGGAGGCATTTTTTTATGACATAGGGACCTTTCCATAAGGTTTCGAGCTTCCCAAGCCCTAGGGCTTCTTTCGCAACATTGTAGCGGAGGAATAACTCCCCTCAGTAAATGATCGAGGGGTGATGTCATGATCGAATGATGCTTCCACGCGCTTTTTATGGTCCTCGTTGTGTTGGAGAAATTGTCGTCGAATTTCATCGACAAGTTCTAGTTGCACCAAGCATTGCTCTAGAGGCTGGGTGTCATCAAGGAGTTTGATGGCGGCATGTAAGTTCGGGATTTCTCGTTTTATGGGAATCACAACTTCTACCCTATACACCAAGTGGAAGGGTATGAACCCTGTTGATGTTTTCACTGTCGTTTGGTATGCCCACAGGGCGGAGAAAAACATGTTGTGCTAGTTTATTTTTTTTATTCACCATACATTGTAACATTGTTTTGAGCACTTTGTTCACAACTTCTACCTATCCGTTGGATTGGGGGTAGTATGGTGAAGCGAATTCATGTGTGAATCCGAGATGATGGGATAGCTCCTAGAAAATCTCGTTTTCAAAGTGTTTTCCATGGTCGGAGACTAACTCTTTTGGTACACCAAACTAGGCGATGACGTGTTTGAACATAAATCGTGCAACGGTTTCTGCCATGTTGTCGTATGTGGGCATGGCCTCTGCCCATTTGGTAAAAAATTTGACGACTACGGTAATGTATTTGTGGTTTCCAGATGACATGGGGTTGCAAGTCATGAAGTCGATCCCCCATTTGCAGAAGTGACTAGCTACCCTGACCAAGTGCAGGGGAGCGGGTGGCGCTCTTGCCTTGTGAGCGAAGCGTTGACATCACTCACATATTTTGACTACTGAGATGCAGTTTTGGAATAAGGTGGGCCAAAAATATACTTCCCGCAATTTTTTTTGGACGGTAGCCATTCCAGAGATGCTCAGCTTGGTCGTGAGTGAGGCATCGATGTAAAATGGTGTCGATGCTCTGCCGATAAAGGACATCTCCCATGAGGAGGTATCGGGGGGCCTGGTGGAGTATGTGCCTGCGGTCGTCACAAGTGAGTTTTGGTTTAAAACTTTTGGTTCGTAGGAATAAGAGAATATTTCTGCACCAAGCGTTGTCAGTCATCACTAGGAAGAGATGTACACCAATAGTGAATCATTGACTAGTGATCCTTTGGTATGATTTGGGAGGTCAGCGATGAACTCAGCTAAAATTAAATCCTTCTTGAATTTGGGGGAGCTAAATTGTAAGTCAAACTTTTGCAGTAGAACTATCCAGTGAGCATATTTATGGTTCATAAAACGACGAGTGAGCAGATATCTCATGCGGTTGATATCTATGACGACTGTTGTAGTCCTTAAGATAATGCAGTGGTGAATCCTTTGGACTGCGTTTATTAATGCTAGGTCAGTCTTCTCTTCGGGTTCATACCTTAACACAGGTCTTGATATTTTTTTACTAACGTAATAAATTACGTGTTCTTTACCATTGGGGCCCTCCTGGATTAACACCCTAGCCAAAGCGGTCTCAGACACTAATAGATACAGGGTGTAATATTTTTCGTAGTTTGGCAGACTGATCAATGGTGCTGAAGATAATGTGTATTTTAGTGCCTCAAATGATTATTGGGCTTGATCACCCCATTTGACTGGGATGTACTGACGAAAGAGGCATAGAAATCCCTGAGCGCAAGTGGCATAGTCTAGGACGAAGCGTCTCAGAAAATTGGCCTTTCCCTGGAAGCTTTGGAGTTGCTTGAGGGTTCGAGGTGGTGGTACCTCTTTGATAGCTTGGACTTGAGGGGGTCCACTCTAATCCATTTTTGGGACACAATAAAACCTAGAAGTCATCCTGTAGTGATGCAGAAGACGCACTTGAGGTGATTCAAGCGTAGGTTGTATTGATGGTATCGTTGGAATACCAGCCGTAGATCCTCGAAATGATAAGATCGATTCTTGGATCGGATGGTGAGGTCTTCCAAGTAGGTAAGGATGAGGCGTGCCAAGTCATGAAAGATATAATTCATGGCCCACTGGAAAGTGGCTCCAACAATTTAAGACCAAATGGCATAACCTGATATGCGAAGGTGCCCCATGGGGTGGTGAACGTGGTCTTGTACCGGTCAGTGTGCCGTATTTGGATTTGATTATAACCGGAGAAACCATCCATAAAGGAGAGGGCCTTGTGTCCTGCACAAGCATTGATAACTCCTTCGATGAATGGGGTAGGGTAATTTTCCTTTGGACAAGGTTCGGTACATATGCGAATGGTGCCCTGTTTTTTCATGATGGGAACAGGTTTGGAAACCCATGATGTGTAAGTGATGGGGTAGATAAACCCGACATTGTGAGGATTATTGATTTCTCATTTAATTGCTCATGCCTTGGATGGGTGCAGTTGACGTTGTTTCTTGCATACTGGTGGAACATCAGGCCAAGTGTCAATGTGGTGCTCTACTATAGTGGGACTAAGCTCTGGAATTTCCAAATAGTCCCATGCAAAGAGATATATATAATCTTGCAATAAATGGGTGTAATAGGTTACCTAATCTAGGGAACATGCTACCCCCAATGATATTTATTCAACTTTCTCAGGATTTCGAGAGATATTCACCTTGATGGGAGGATAAATGTTTGATATGTTCCCTTCTTCAAATGCGTCGGGCACCAAAATGGGATTTTTGAACCAATCAAATTTTCCAAATGGAAGGAAAAAATTTGATTCAATTGCGTAAATATCTTGGGTTCCTGGATTTTTAGGGCCAAACATTTTTTTAGGAAGAAAAAATGAGAGGTGATGCATTGCATCCCACAGATAATCTGGTTCCATCATGGCCTCAAGGATATCCTCATTTGAGTGGAATAAGGATCCTAAGGGGGACTGAGTCTGCGTAAGGCCGTGAGGAGGTGGTTTGGTCCTAACAGAACATGAATAATATTCCATCGTTGATGTGGTGGAACCAAACGCAGTCAAAAGGGTGCAGATTGATTAAGTTTGCACCGTCGTTGGTACAACTACTCTCATAGCTACATCGGTCTCGACACCTATGAATGATGAGTAGAAAACATGAGTCATGGTTCCAATACATGATGATATGAATCGTATAGGATGTATTGTGTCATTGGCGTTCAGTGGGGGAGGAATTTATATCATGGCGGTTTGCGTGAGAGCAAGTCTAGGTTCCTCATGAGGCATAGCAAGAGTACTCACACTTTCTTGGATTTGGAAATTGTGCTTGGTGTAAAGGCACCTAAATGTTTCCATTAAGGGGCATGCCTCTATTTCATGGTTATGGCAAGTGAAAATGGTGCATGGTACTATAGTGCATATCGAGTAGACGGTGTGAGAAAAAACATTACTCTTTGTCCCGAAAGTGGACGCTTGGAAAGGATCAGGCATAGGGGAAAGATTCTACTGTTTCCATCTCTGAGTTTTGGTTTTGGGAGGCCAACTCCTTTGGGGGGACTAGATTCAATGCTGTTGTAGCCACTCTTAGCCTTGGGAGGTGCTCATAATTCATTTTATGGTGAAAATGTGAGCAGATCCTACAATGGCAGTGTGTGATCTTCTCTTGATTAGAGAGATGCTTCTGCGGGATAGGGGAGACCATGCAAAAGATGTTCGTGAGGTGCTTCAGTTATTTACATTGATTGACTTGGTGGTCGATTCTGTCGCACAGCGCGCATGCTGCCCTAGAATGGAGATGGGTCCTATTAGGCTGGTGTGACTTTTTGACTTGCCCAATTTTTTGTTAGTGATACGGGGTAGGATTCCTAGGGGCGGTCTGTCTTACCTTAGGTTCTCTAAGCTTAAGACTGATTATATCTTGGCGCTGCGTTTCTAATGAACGTATGATGTCAATTAGGTGGTACACTCGAGGGATGTAAGTGCAGTGCTGAGCATGATGGTTTCCTTGAAACACTAGACAATAATGTCTTTTGTGGGTATTCCCTTCCCTCAGAGCTGGAGAGGTGATTGGGTACCATCTGCATAGCGATTCTAGGTCTAGGAATTTTGCGACCAAATGGTTGCATGTGCTGCATAATGCATAGTTTGGTATTATCCATGGAGGGTGGTTGGGGGTGACTATGTGCCCCCCAACTAACCACTTTTTTTTCCGACAGAAAGAGGATGGATCTGCTTGTCACCTCCTCTTGCGTTGTCGATCTCTCCATGGATTCTGTATCTGAGCCATATTCTAGGGAGAGGTGAATTATGGTTGTGCATAAGTTTGTTAACACTAAATGAAGTAGAGGGATGCAATGGAAATGGTGTAATGGGTGATCGCCAGAACATATCTGACATGAATATTGGGCTACTCGTAGAAAAACATAGTATACACAGTTAACCAGATACCATCTTTGAAACAACTCCAGGGCTGCATAGTCGATAATGAAATGATTGTGTTCGTCTCAGAGTGCACAAAATTAGACAGGAGTAGGAGGGAAAAACAAGATTCTTTCTAGTGACTGCACTACCTATTGGAGGTATAATATAACCCGATGTTCTTCTCCCTGTGTCTGCATGGGTGGATCCTCCTGATATGATTGTTCTAGGGCATGTAAGTCATCCCTATATTGTAGTATTTCTGGACAATGATGAATGTAATTCCCATAATTTTTGCAGATAATGCATGCGTGGTTGGTATGCAATGCTTTGCCTTGGTTTTTTGTGGTTGGTTCCTTTTTATGGGAACTTGTGGCCACAGAATTTATTTCGGAACTTAGGAGAGGTTTCAATTCATCCAACTCTAGAAAGATATTGGTAGGGTGACATACAATATCCCATAATGCACAAGGTTGCATTTCCCTTGGCATGATGGGGTTTTCTATATTTTCCCTTTTTTTGTGGGTTTTTTTGGTCGCTTTAACTGGCGTTGCTATGGGAATCTCTTTAACCAGTGTCACATCCCGAGGAGGGATGGGGGTTATTCCTATATACATAATGCCAGGGGCTCCCAATATGATTGGTGGGACCAAGTACTAGATAGGTATCGTGAACGACATGTTTGGTAATGTTACCGTTTCCAAGACCTATTGTGACACAGAGCCACGTGGAGGGTATAGAAATGGAGTTTGGGAGATGGCGTAGGGTAGAAAAGCTGTGCCTGTGGCCTTAGTTTCGTTACTACTTGTCTCTCTCTCCTGGATGGTTTTGGTGTTTGATGATGACATCATGCACACTAGGGCCCCTGTGATATCAACAAATGATTTTGGTATGACAGGGGGATCTCCTAGGAATGATCCAACGATAGATGACGGTTTGAATTGGCCCAGGCCATATTCCTAGTATGGCGTGAACGATTTCGTAGATGTGTCTACATAGGGTAGAACAACATTGACGTTCATCATGGTTCGCTTGTCATGGTATGTCAAGTGGTCGATGGTGATGATGCGGTCCTCGTGGGGGAACATCATGATCCGGAAGATGGAGGATGCTATGGAAAACATAGCGTACATATAAGTCTGCCCCAGGAGTATATTGTAGTCCAGCCAAGCATCTAAGACCTCAATATCTATAAGAACTGTCTTTTCGGCCAAGAAGACCGGGAAATTTTGATAGAGACCGAGAGGAGCAGAAGGGCGCCTGTTGTATGCTCTAAGTGTGATGTCTGATGGCTTTAGTTCGGGGGATCCCAATTTCTGCCAATTTTTTTTTGACATGATGCATGTGGATGCACCCTCGTCAATGATACATTGGTGGATAGTGGTGTTCAGGACTGACGCCAGTATCTGGAAGGTGACTAATGAAGGAAGCCTGGGGGTGGCTTTATTTAGGTCAAAATCCATTAGGCGCGAATTGACAGGGTCGATTACACCTAACGCGGAAAGTAAGGATTTCCTTTGCGTTGGGAAATATTTCAAGACTTATAAAGATGACATGGAAGCAATAGATTGTACCAAATCATCCACGATGCTATAATTATGGGCCGCTTTGGAGTGGTGTTGTAATATTTAAAAATTTGCAAACAAGCAAATTGGAATATTAGATTTTGATGCTTTCACTTAGAAGAGGTATAAATGGGAAAGGAGGCCCATGAATAATAAATATATGAATAAAATCCACCTTAGTAAGGAAGGAGATCAAATTAGGAGCTGGATTTTACACTTTCAAGTGTGAACAAGGGAAAAATATATGGGGACATAGTCAAGTTTGACTAATTCAACGTGCATTCTTGAGAAGGAAGAGATCACCCAAATAAACTAGCTCAATGTGAACAAGGATCAACCTAGACACACATGTGAGAACCAGATTGAAGAATCCTTAGTGTGAAAAGAGGCATTGCAGGTGGATTATTACTAGTTTACCAAGTCAACAACATTTCTACAAAGAGGAGGGAAGCAAACTAGGGCAACGCAGTTTTGGAGGAGGAATATTCACTAGGAAGTCACCTCAACAATGTGTGGGGTCCAAGGTGAGGAGGCTCACCAAAGATAAAAAGGAGAGCATAGCATCAAGGAGATCATTCAGTATTCAGCTATCTTTGGTCTTGTGATTACTTGCATGCTTCAGCTGTTTAGCTGTGGTTGCAGCACTGCTTAGTGCAAATAATTCCCGTCCGGGAATTCCATCCTCTCTTTGGATCAGCTTGCTCAAGGGATCAAGAGGGAAGGATTTGAGGTTAAATTCATCATTTGGCTTAGGTCAATTCATCCATACTCATCTATAATTCATTTACCTTCAGAAACTGCGTCATTTATGTAGGTGCAGCAGCAGCAGGGTTGCACACTCAGATTTTGTGCTAGTCTTTGAGGAGGAGGTGTTCATTTCCCTCCGGGAGATCTAATAAGAAGGGCCTTTGGAATTTTTCTGTATTATTCAGATATTTTATGTCATTTTCAGTCATGTATAATACAGAGTTGCAGTAAACTGCATTATTTTCTGCAGTCTTGCTTTTTGTGCATGTATATTGCCGGAAACCCTTGCCGATTGTCTTTTTCCTTGTGAAAAAGGGGTTAAACCTCCATTTCTCTTATATATGATTAATATAAGCTCTATATCAGTATTATTTCATCATTTTCTATAGAAACCCTCATGGGAATTACGATTTCATCATATTCATAAATTCTGTTGTAAAGAAGTCATGGGATCAGGGTGTTTTTAAGCAGTATTGAGCCGGGGAGATCTGTTTAATGTAGCTAGTTTCATTTGTTTCACCTCCAATTATGCAAGTGGGTTGTATATTATCTAAAATAAGGGATCCAAGTCCCATTTTCCACTTTTATTGCGCAATTTGTTGAAGACAGTTGTTTTATGCCCTATATTGCTGCATTTCCCCACTTGGGAAGGAGAATATAGGCCATCTTGTTGCTGAGGTTCTTTCATCTGCTGGTATGATGTTATTTTACATCTAATGAGCTGATATAAATTGTCATGCTCATGATTTTCTGAAGCTCCACATTGGTAATAACTCGAAATATTCCCAATAGTGTAGTTGTTCCAATTTTGGAAAATTACAGTGGTATCAGAGCTGCCATCTTGGCTCAGCCTGTGGATTTCAAATAAAATCAGAAGATAAGAAGGATAGGAGAAAAAAATTATGGAGAGGATGAGATTACTCTCATCCATTTTCAGATCTAAGGAGAAAGAAGATAAATGCATTGAAACTCCAAGAGGGTTTCAAGGAGGAGAGAGCTGCAGTGAGACCTCTAGAAGGTTTCAGGAGGAAGAAGAAGATGCATGCACTTCCTCTTCTCATAGTGGGAGTAGTGGGAGTGGAGAGCAAGGAGACCACTTAGAGCATGAGATCCTAAGTGGGTATTTGGCAGAATACAAGTGCCAACCTAGGGTTTTCAAAAAGGCCCTAGATTTTCCTCAGTTTATTCAACTGAGAGAAAAAAGAAGACCCTGCAGCAAGGGAGAAATAAAAGGCAATATATTCCTATTGTCTACATTTGATGGGTCAACTACAGCAAGAGCTTGGGAAAGGAAGCTTGAGGCATTCTTCCTACTACATCTAGTGGTAGAGAGGGAGGCAGTAGAAGTTGCAGCGCTGCACCTGGAGGGTGAAGCCAATGCTTGGTGGTTTAGACACTTAAGCCATACAAGAGTGACTTATTTTTATGAGTTCACTCAAGGGCTGATTAGAACCTTTGAGGGAGAAAGGTCAGAGGAGAGAAGGCCCACACCACCATGGGAGGAGACATGTATCAGTTCTGTCACAACCTTGAGAGAGCAACCTTCTACATCAGTAGTTAGGGCAGCCATTACATTGGAGGGAGGAGCCCTTGCAGCACTACAAGAGGTTCCCGCATCTCATCAAGGTATGGGAAGATTTCCACTTCTATTTATTACAGAAAATATTTCTAGGAATTGTGGGAATTTGTCTTCATCTGGCCCAGGATCAAACATTGTTGCTAAGGTAGAGCAGCAGGATTGCATTGCGCTGTGCGAGCTTGAATGGTTCAAGGAACAAATGAACCATCATTCTCATGGACCCTTGTTGAGTTGCGCACAATCCTTGAGGGTGGAGTGTGAATTCGTGGAGGGTGGAGTGAACTTTTCTCCAAACAAATTCATGCAGAATCAAATGTTCATCTGGGAGTTGAGACATGAGATAGCAAAAACACCTTGGAGGAGGGTTACAGTGCTGTCAAGAGGTAGCAGTAAGGAGGCTTTACCTTTAGCCCACTTGGATCCTTATGGGTTCAAGATGATCATCGGTGAGAGATATTTTCTAGGAGATCTCCAAGGAGTTGCATTTCAACATCCCATGGAATGCAAGGAGAAAAATCTGATATGGGAGGATGGTAATATCCTTTGGAGGAGTACCAAGATGGAGAATGGTAGGAGGCATCCATCAGTGGATAAGTGGATGTGGATAGAGAGCAAGAAGCTGGAGAGCTACTTGAAAATATATGATATTGGGCAACAAGAGGCAAAACTGCGTTGGCTACTCTTGAGAGAGTTTGGCCATCATGAGACATATCCTTTTTCCAAGGGTATGTGGGAGGAGAGAACTTGGCAGGGTACTTGCATCATGGGGTAGCAAGGAGTGTGGATGCATTATGATGATGTGATCATTATGTTTTCACCACATGGGTTGTATGATGGAGGTATGAGGAAGCAACAGAGACTTTTTTTGCTTTGGAGGATAGGGAGAGAGCAAGGGCATATTTTCTCTCACACTTGGCATGATGCTGCAGGAGTAGGGGATGGAACTATCATAGTGCAAGGAGGCTACTCCTTAGCCTTAAGTGATATGGAAGTATTTCCACCTTGGAAGGAAATTCTTGTATGTAGCAGCATTATGAAAGGAGTCAGTGACATGGGGCATGTCAAAGAATGGATTTATGAGTTGGCAGGAGCCTATTTGCATAGGCCAACAGCGCTGTCACTTTGGAGCAGGGACTTGTTGATGGAGTGCTCCCAGAAACACTTCAAATTTTATGCACTAGGTGGACATGGAGGAGATGAGATTGATAGAGTAGTGGATGAACTCATCTGTTACTGTGGTATACTCTTCTTGACTTGGACTTCCAAGCATGGGGAGGGAGATCTTCAGGCAGCATATGGTTTATTCCTCTTCATAGGAGTATGCCATATCACTATGGAGGGCTCATTTATAGATCCTGTCACCATCTTACTTTCATTATATGGTAAGAATTCTATTTTTTCCCTTATTGATTGTTCAACACAATATTTGCATGCTCTTACCATTTCCTTGCAGTGCTTTGCTCTACAAAGGGGCAAGATTTTCTTTAGGCTCCATGGACCAATTTTGGCCAGCTATTATGATGGAGACAACCATTTACTATATGATCCAAGGCAAGTGTTTGGTTACTCCTTGTATGCTTAGTTGATATATTCAGCCATCTACTATTTACTAGTGGGTGTGATGACTTACACAACAATCTATTTGTCAAGAAACAACTTGCCAGGCTATTTTCTGAAGCTGCAGTGGGGAAGACTGCGCTAGGGCCACTTGGGAGACTGTTGGTATTTTCCAACACCACATGAAACCTTCAGTCTTTCTTTCATTTCGATGCTAATCATGAGCCCATTTTCTGATGTTGTTCTTGCCTTTATGGGGAGCATGGGAAGAGACATGGCCTCTATAGCAAAATATTTGTTTCTTTATGAAGAGGGCCATGAGATGGATGGGATGCCATATGATGGTGATTTCTTATCCATCATGTATGAGATGGTTTGGGCTAGCTTGATGCACACCGCTGGGCGAGGGACCTTTGGAGGTCTAGTTTCCTTCTTTCCAATTGAGGGCAACATTATTGCATCCCAAGATCAGCAAATTATGTAGACTCATCTTAAGTGGAGAGGAAGATAGTGTGGGGTAGGCTATCTTGTCTACCGTGTTTAGATTTTCAGCCCACCTATTCTACATGAGCTCAAGGTGGAAGAGATCCTTCATGAGTTGCCATCTTGGAGGGTGACTCATTTTGTTTGGATGATAGCTTGGGGAGGAGAGATTCAAATGGGGATGATGAATCCAAATCTATATCAGCCCTCATGCCTCAAGAGGACCTTCAAACAGCCCATTGTTGCCTCCATGGATGTTTCACTATCACATAATGTCATCTATTTGGGATGTTCCCCAATAGATGGCTTGCACACTTGGAAGAGGCAACTTGGAGATATATTGATGATGCAGCACCTTGATCCTTGGAGGATTTCATCTTATGAGGTTTATACAGGGGAGAAGAGGATGCTCTTCAGTCCTATTGTTACACCATTTTTTGGTCATCTAACCTATTATCATTAGATGAACCCAAGTACACCATGTAAGACCAATTTTACTCTAAGTAAAATTGCTTTCACTATGTGAAATAACTTAGTAAAACACCTTTATTGAGTTGTTTATGGTCTAAACAGGAAACCCCAAAAGGAAATAATAAAACAAATCTATATTTGTTTATATTTCCCGGTCATATTTAACCCAAAACAAGGAAATCAATTAAATAAATCCTTATTTATTTAATTATTTCCTAGGAATAAGTTATTTAAATCCTATTTAAATAATATTCCTAGTTAAATTTGACTAAATCATTTATAAATAATTAAATAAATCATTATTTATCTAATTATATTCCCACCATTTCCTTAAAATAGTAAATAAATCATTTATTTATTTATTATTTATAAATAAAGGAATTGACCCAAGTCAAAAATCCTTTTCCCTCCAACAAATATAATAAAATATTCCTAAAGAATGGTTCTAGAATTTGATTAATAATATTTTATTCATGCACCAAGTTCTAGACCGCCCTAATATTTTGTTATAAATAGAAGGGTTTTCCCCATTCATTAGTCACCTTTTGTTGCCTAAATATCACTTCTGGATCTATACACTTGGTCACATTTTCTCCATTTTTGCCTTGTGAGCTCCCATTGAGTTCTATGTTTGTCTAAGTTTTCTATACCAACAAGAGAGAGAGATTCTAGATCTGAAGTGCCGAGGACTATTAAGAACCCATCCCATTGAGGAGAACCGGAAAACACCTTTCTTGTTTTCCTCTCAGGTGCCCCTTTTCAATATAATATAAAAATTCTTTCAAATACATCGTTCTTGTCTTGTCTATTGGATGCATGGAGCCTCATTCTATTTTATCTGCTTAATGTCTTTTATGCTTACTTTTGGACTTGTGCAGCATTATTTAGATCACTTGATTGCAGATTTAAAGATATTTGGCAGCCATAATTGATGTTAGGGCTATTTGTTATGCGTAGCTAAAGTGGTATTTTACGATGAAAGATTCATACTAAAAATTGGCGACTCCACACGGGTTTTCTTTTGCGACCACTGTCATTTTATCTATTCCTGCATATCCAACTATTTTAGACCCTAGGGTTTCTCTTCAGTTTTTTGTTTTTCCTATTTTTATGGTGTTTTTCACCTCTAAAACCCTCAAACATTAAAATTTTGAACTTTCGTGTGTTTCGTCTTATTTGCTACAGGATGTGACATCATCCACAAACTCGAGATGATAAATTTTTTCGAATCCGCGCCGCCAAGACCCGGATTTGCAGGTTGCACTTATCGGCCCAAAAACTACGACCTGGCCTTGAGGTCGCACTTTTCTGCCCCAAACCTGCGACCTAGATTGAAAACAAGTCAGAACCTGCGACCTGCACTTTTTTCTGCAATTTTCCAGCACTTTTTCTGGGTTTGTCTGAAGCTTCTGTCAGGGTTTTTCAGCCTCTGTCTCCGCCCGTTTAGACCTGTTTCTGATCTGTTTCACTCAACTAAGTGGGACTCTTGCCCCTTAAAACTCTAATACCCTCCACTTTCTGTGGGAGAGTTTTTGCTGTTTCAGACGTCTGAATTTCCAGAGTTTCAACCTTATTTCTTTCAGAGCTGATACCTCATTTTCAGATCCCTTTAGATCAACTCTTATCCCTTTCAAATCACCTCATATAGATTTGCTTGGGTTCTTTTCTAGGGCCGCCTCCTTGTCCCCTCTACTGTTAGCTGATCCCCTCCTTTTTTAGCAGCAACCTTGCCTCTGCCTCTTTGCTATTCTCTGCACCTCTTTTCAGCAGATTTCTCCTTTAGATCCTCGTCCCTCCCGACTTTAGATCTATTGGCCTCTTTTTAGCGTGCTTTGCTTAGATTTTTTCCCTCTTATAAACTAGTTTTGAGATACCCGCCTTCTTGGGTTAGATTGATGCATTGTTAGCTGTTAATTTTCTGTTCTTTCAGTCTTATTTACTACAAATTTATTTTTAGTTACGCAACACACTTTTTCTTTTACTCTCAAAACGTCTAGGTTTAAACAATTAAAATTAACGCACGCCACACACTGACCCTAAGCGAAGAAGAGCCTAGTTAACACCGCCTGGCAAAGACTTTAAAATCAATTGAAACTGCACCTCTCTGCCCTTGTTTCGACATTGACCTCACTTGATTTTTCCCCTCCCTGCCCATTCAGTTTTTCTTGTTCCCGTCATCATTGCGCCTCCAAGGTGTTTTTCCCAGAGACTTCTTGGCATTCACCCTCAGTTTCTGATCGGTAGAATTCCTCCTTCCCGCCGTCATTGAGTAAGTCCTCCCCCGAGTCCGCACTCCGACTCTTCCTCTGATTGTTCGGGTTCTCCCCCTACTTCTGGTTCTCCCCCTGTTACCTTCACCATGTCTAGTTTAGGACTTAGTGCTAGCAACAACCCCAGTTCTACTATTGGGTCCATTTCCGGTGGAACCACTATGGGACCTACCTCGACTGCCCCGTTTCTCCCTTATATGGCCGGTCTCAGTCTCCCCGACTTCAATCAGCTGATCAATGATCCTATTCGCCACGATGTCAGTTGGCCTGCTTTGCCAACCAAGCTCCCCTCTGACATTCCCAAGTTCGAAGGCCTTGCTAGTGAAGATCCCTCCAACCATATCCGATCTTTCTACATGTGGTGTTCCTCCAATTCCATCACCGATGACTCCATCCGTCTTCGATTGTTCCAACGCATGCTTATCGACGAAGCTTCTAAATGGTATGTTGATCAAGCCACCTCTTACCATACCACCTTTGCGACGATTTCCCAAGCCTTTTTATCTTATTTCCAGCTCCCTCTCTGATACGACACTGGTGCTGAACTCTTGAATTCTTTTCATCAATCCTCTTCGATTCGCCTTTCCACTCATGTCCAGGAATGACGACGAAGATAGAGCTTATGTCGTGCTCCCCCCTTTGAAGATCGAGTTTATATGGATTGGTTCCTTCACTCTCTCTTTCCTCCCATTGGTAAAGATGTCGCATCCCATTTTCCCCAAACTGAAGAAGCCGCCCTCCAAATAGCCTTGAAATATGACCTTATCTATGCTCAATCCGGTTATGTTTATATCATCCTTCCTGACCTCCCCAAGCCCAGTGGCCCTAATTCCTCGGGGGCATCTCACTCTACCGACGGTATCATTGGAGCTCTATCACATACCTCTGCTCAACCTCTTCTGGGCTATGGTTTCCCTCCCGGAGGGGCCAACCCCGCTGGCACTTTTCCCCCTCCAGGTAGCATGTATCTAGGATACGGCATGCCTCCTCATTTTTCCCACACTCCTGCTTACCTCAATGTTTCCCATTCTACTCCTTATCCGTACCCATAGCCTGGTGTCCTAGCTCCTCCAGCAATTGGACCTCCCACTCCCTTGCCTTCTCCACCCCTGAAACCGCACTTACTACCCCCTCCAGGGCAAGTATTTGCGCAGCAGGGGGCAACTAATCTTCTTCCTTCTCAAAGAAAGAGGAAAGGCAATCAATCCGCTTCTGGTATTCGTGGATCCAATCCTTCAAGTATTGAATCTACCACTGCCAACCATCCATAGGGCTCTCAGCCCAAGCCGGACATGCCGCTTCGCACCAATAAGCCCTATTCGTGTTGTGGTGTTTATGGTCATTACACTCACGATTGTCCCTTATTACCAAAAATGCGGTAGATGTGGGAGTCTCAGGGCACTGTGCGGGGACAACACTCTTCCCCTACTGTCCCTCCCAATACGGCTACTTCTCAACCCGCTGTGTTTACCGACCCTTTCCCTCAACAAGGATTCGTGGCCACTCAACCACCTCATGCCCCAGTAACCACTCAACCTTCCCCTTCTGGTTCCTCCGATTACCAGATTCTCATGATGGCCTCTGACCAACCTCTCACCGTCGACCTCAACCTTCAAACTCAGTCTCGTCAGTACTCCACGCCTCCCGTTCCGTCTGTCTCCCAGTCCCCATATTCAGGTCCTACAGAGCCTCTGTTGACACCCAATGGTCCCTTGCAAATCCCTCCGCCCAAAGCTGAGGTTCCTACCAAGATTCCTAAGGGCGCATAGTAGATGATCTGGCACAATCTCCTGCCGCCATTTCAACACTAGAACTCCTCCAGTCGTGTCCTTCCCAAAGAAGGCTCTACTATCTGCCATGGGTGTTGTAGATCTTGCTAATGACCAATTGATTGTTTTCGACGCCCGTCAGTCAAACCATACCCCCCTTCCTACTTCTGTTGCTTTCCAAATCCCAGTCAAAATCTGAAATGCCAACGTCGCTCGGTGTATTATTGATGAGGGGGCATCTACCTGTGTGATGTCTGCTTCGGTTTGGAAACAACTTGGATCTCCTGAGCTGGCCCCTTCCACAATCACCCTTCGTGCATGGTATGGCCATGCCTCCCAGCCCATTGGCCTTTTCCGTAACTATCCTATCACCCTTGCGGGCAAGACTTTTTGTGTCGACGTTGAAGTTATTAATGCCCCTCTTGACTATAACATCCTTTTGGGGCGTAGTTACACCTATGCCATGTCTTCCGTCCCATCCGTAGTCCACCGCAATATGTTTTTTTCTCATCATGGCAATATTGTCACCATTGACCAGTTGAATTACCATGAACCAAAATCTCAAACCTCCCCTGAGTCCACCATCTCTGTTGTCACCAATAAGCCAACCGTCGATTCTTTGACCAGTGTTTCCCCCAGCATCTATAAAGAATCCTCCTTGATTGGAACCTTTTTGGACCTTCCTCATATATCTGATCCTAGCTTGGTGAATGTTTGCATGATGCAATCATCTTGGGCTGACCTTACGGAGCCCACTTTGGCTAGTCAGCAACCTCAACCTCAACCAGCTCCTAGCCCTTCGCCCCCTCTAGCCAGCCTTCTTCCTTATAAACCTTCTTCTACACACAATCCTCCTGGGTCGATTCCACCCGATATCAACCCCCTTGGCACCATTCCTCCTGGCCATTTCCATGCTGGTCAGATACCTTTCCTGTCTCCCCCTCCTGGAGCTTATTCGGTCCCTATCTTGGCCACCCTGTCCCTCCCCAACTTGACCCTGGGTATACCCGTCTGGTATCTTGACCCTCTAGCCACTACCCTACTGGGTCAACCTAAACCATATATCACTTTGACCCTGGTTCAACCCATCCCCATGACTTCTCTCGTTGCAACGGTACCTCAGTCACCTCAACAGGAACCACCTCCTGTTGCGACCGCTTCGAGTAAGAATGGCAAAGCTCGCTGGGGGGCATCAAAGGACAAGCCTACCCCGACAAACCCTTCCCCTCCTCAGCCTCCTAAGCATACCATCCAGTGTTCTTTGTGTGATGTTGTTGGTCACACCACCCATACCTGTCCTGAATTACCGCATATCAAGACCATGGTTAATGAATCGTTTCCAGAATCAGACATCCCAGAGGTCTATGTCACCATACCGGATTCCATCCTGAAACTTAAACACTTGCGCACCAATCACCCTTGTTCTTTGTGCAATTTCCATGGACACTATACCCACCTCTGCCCCCGCCTTGACGAGTATCGTTCCTCTTTAGCTGCATACCGCAAATTCAAAGCCACGCTTCACCATAGACCTTCTTCACTCACTCCAGATGACCTGTCTACCCCCATTAACATTTCCCATCCTGATATTGAAATGACAAAAACTTTAGCCACCATTTCTTACCTTTCCTCATCACCGCGATTCCCGGCCACCAACCCCTTAGTACCTTCCCTCGACATTTTGCCTGATCACTCAACTGCTCACTCTGTCACCTCACATGACATCGCACATGTGAGCCCTTCCCATCACAATCAAGAGTCTCATATTTATACCTCATCAGGTCAACCTCTTCCATCCACTCTTCCCCTCTTCCATTCCGATGAAGACATCATGGAAGCCATGACCAACCCTGATTTTCCGTGGGACGATATGCACCATCGTGCATATGACCAATATGCTGTCGAATCTAAATACTTCATCCCCGATAAGGTCGATTGGTTTAAAAATCCCATTCCTGCACCTGACACTTTCGAAGAAGTTAATATGGCCAATATCTCCCCTACCATAAAAATAGACATCTCTGTTAAACTAGGAATCGAAGAACATATCACCATGGGCGCCAAATGCACTCCGGAAGAAATTGAAGCCTACACTAAACTCTTCAAAGAATTCCGCGATATATTCGCCTGGTCCTATTCAGAAATGCCTGGACTCGATCCCGCCATCGTCGAACATCATATCGACACATGGCCTGATGCCACTCCAGACCGTCAAAAGTTGAGACCCATTCATCCCTCCAGACGTGAAGCCATCAAAGCTGAGATCGATAAGCTCAGGCAAGCTGGTTTCATTTATCCCATTGAGTACACCACTTGGTTGTCCAACCCTATTCCCGTCCTCAAAAAACAAGGCACTATTCGAGTCTGCACTGACTTTCACGATTTGAACAAAGCTTGTCCCAAAGACAACTTCCCCACACCATTTATTGACCAAATCATTGATGAGTGTGCGGGGAACGAGATGCTATCCTTTATGGATGGTTTCTCCGGATACAACCAAATCGTTATCCGTCGTGCTGATCAACTTAAAACCGCGTTCATTAATCCGTGGGGCACTTTTTCTTACCAAGTCATGCCATTTGGCCTTAAAAACGCCGACACCACTTTTTAACGAGCCATGTATTATTTGTCCCATGACTTAGCTCATATTATCCTTGCCTATTTAGATGACCTCACTGCCTGTTCTAAACATCAGGTGCAGCACCTCCATGATCTGCGTACCATTTTTCTCCAATTTCGCAAGTATAATATTCGCCTTAACCCATTAAAATGTGTCTTTTGCGTTCCCGCTGGTCGTCTCCTCGGCTTCATAATATCTAAAGACGGGATAAATCTCGATCCTTTGAAGGTTAAAGCCATTCTTTAACTTCCTATTCCTTGTACCTTACGCCAGCTTCAAAATATCCAAGGTAAAGCTAATTTTCTTTGCCGATTCGTGCCTGACTATGCCACTGCCGCACATGGCTTCCTTAGACTCCTTCGATCTCACACCCCCTTTGTTTGGGATACCTACGCTCAAGAGTCTTTTGATTCCCTCAAGCATGCTCTCACATCTGCTCCGTTGATCCGTCCTCCTGACTTTGATCGGGACTTCATCCTCTATATCTCCGCTTCCACCTATTCGGTTTCCAGTGTCCTTATCCAGGAAGATGATAACGGTGTTGAACATGTGATCTATTATGTTAGTAAGAACCTTGCTGGTCCCCCTGTGTCCTATTCAAATGAAGAGAAATTAGCGCTAGCTGTCGTGTTCTCGGTCCAAAAACTACGTCATTATATCCTCATGCATTCCACCAAGGTTGTGACTAATTCCAACCCCATGGCTTTCCTATTGAGTCGACGCATCCTCAGTGGGAAATACGCTCGTTGGGTCGTTATCCTCCAAGAATTTGACCTTGAATTTGTCACCCCAAAAACCAAGAAAGGTTTAGCCCTCGCTGAACTCATTTCTGATCTACTTACCAGAATGCAAGACACTCCAATTAATGATGCTCTTCCCGATGAAAATTTATTCGCCATCACCACCGATGATCCTTGGTACGGTGACATCCTTCACTACTTGCGAACCCAAAAATTTTCCCTTCATCTTGATCGTGATGCTCGACGACTTATTCGACACTAAGCCCCTTGCTACCTTCTGATCGGTGACGACCTTTATCGTCGCGGAATAGATACTGTCCTTCTTCGTTACCTCACACATGTTGAAGTCGAGCAAGTCCTTAATGCCTGTCATAGCGACACTTATGGCGTCCACCTCTCCGGCCTCGCCACCGCCCAAAAAATTATGCGCACTGGGTATTTTTGGCCCTCTCTCTTCAACGATTGCATTGAAGCAGTCAAACACTGTTCCAATTGCCAACATTTCGCCCCTAAAGCACGATCTCCCCCCGATCCCCTCCATCCCGTCGTCACAGCTGGACCTTTCTGTAAATGGGCCATCGACTTCATGGAATGTCGACCTCCATCTGCTAGTAACCACAAATATATCATTGTGGCGGTTGACTATTTCACAAAATGGGTCGAAGCTATGCCAACATTCAACAATACGACAGCCATCGCCGCCCTCTTTTTCTTCAACCACGTCATTGCTCGATTTAGAGTTCCAAAACAATTGGTCTCTGACCATGGCCGACATTTTGAAGATGAGATTTGGCATGAGATATCCTCACTATTGGGTTTTGAGCATCAATATTCATCCTCCTATTACCCCCAAGGGAATGGCCAAGTTGAAGCAGTCAACAAAATTCTTAAGACCATGCTTCAACGAACGGTGAATAAGCACAAAACCAATTGGCATCTTATGCTCTTCCCTGCTTTGTGGGCTTACCATACTTCTGTTAAAACCGCCACCAGTTTCACTCATTTCCACCTTGTCTTTAGCAAGGATGCAGTCTTACCAATCGAGTGTGAAATTCCTTCCCTTCATTTGGCCGTCGAACTTCTCCCTCATACCCAACCTCTAGAACAACGACTTATCATGCTTGAGCGTGCCTTTGAAGACCGTCGTGTTGCATTTCAAACTCTTGAAGCAGCCAAAAAGCATAACAAAGATTAGTATGACCGAAAAGTACACCCTCGCACCTTTCATGAAGGTGACCTTGTTCTAGTATACGACCAGGCCCACGATACCCTCGGTCATGGGAAGTTCAACTCATTATGGCTAGGTGCTTACATCATTAGTAAAGATCTTGGGAAGGGGGCATATCTTTTAGAGGACTTTAAAGGCCACCCCCTTCCTAACCCTCGCAACGCAATCTATCTTAAGAGATATTACCGTTAGCATTTCCCTCTTGAAATGCATGTTTTATTTTCTTGTAGATAGCCAACATATTTTTGTTTTCATCATTCATTACTTCATGAGGACACATCTTGTGCACGAAGTCTTCCTTCCCCTCTCCTCCAAATCAGATTTCCTCACTTACAACACTTTTCCTTGGGGCACCGCTTGGCCTCCATATTTATTTTTGTCTGTGTCGATTTCCGTCATGAGATACCATTTTGTACTCATGCTTTTAGGGTCCCCTTTGGACCTTTCATCATTTCATCATCATCATTAATGTTCGTCTATTAAGTCGCTCTACTATTTTCTCTCGTGCCTAAGTTGGGGATCCCTTATTGCCTCACCTATGGCGGACCTCCTTCTGACGACATCAACTCATTTACTCTAGAAGCCAGGTCTAGAGGGGGGTGTACCTTGGTTCGAGCTCTGATCAGCATGATCGTGATTTGTATACTTGTTGGTCCAGTGATGCAGCAACAGCTATTGGTGATTCCTGGGTATGTGTGAGATGTCTTAACCCTCATGAGGGGGTGGCCCTGCAGGTAGCCCCACACATGCCCGGATGACTTCTTCATTTTAGCCTTTGATGCAGCTCCCTCCATTTCATGATGTCGTTCTCAGTCCCTTGCAGCGCCTGTTCGTTTTGCATGTATTAGTCAGATTTTGTGAGCCCTTCCCCGTGTATAGGGGGCATCTAGGTTGTATTTGTATCTCATGTACTGAAATATTATTGTATAATTCCTGACGATTATTCCAGGCATAACATGTATGTGGGATTCATTATTCTATTTTTCTGGCTCGTATTTATGCTAGCATGTACTTTATAGTTCACTTATTTGTTTACTGGACATACTATTCTTTTGTACTTTGTCTCGCGGGCATAGGTATGCCTCCCCCGCCACCTTTAGCACAGGTACCACTTCATAAAATAAAGACTTGTTGCACCTGTAAGTCTCGTCTCCTCAGGGTCTAGTCCTTCAGCACATTAGACTACCTTACATTTCTCTCTCTGACTTCCCTCTTGATGTCTAGTGATTGAGTTCTTATGATGTACTTCGGTCATACGATTTTCTCCTAACACTCGTACGTTGGGGGGAAATATGTTACACCATTTTTTATTCATCTAACCTACTATCATTAGATGAACCCAAGTACACCATGTAAGACCAATTTTACCCTAATTAAAATTGCTTTCACTATGTGAAATAACTTAGTAAAACACCTTTATTAAGTTGTTTATGGTCTAAACAGGAAACCCCAAAAGGAAATAATAAACAAATCTATATTTGTTTATATTTCCCGGTCATATTTAACCCAAAACAAGGAAATCAATTAAATAAATCCTTATTTATTTGATGATTTCCTAGGAATAAGTTATTTAAATCTTATTTAAATAATATTCCTAGTTAAATTTGACTAAATCATTTATAAATAATTAAATAAATCATTATTTATTTAATTATATTCCCACCATTTCCTTAAAATAGTAAATAAATCATTTATTTATTTATTATTTATAAATAAAGGAATTTACCCAAGTCAAAAATCCTTTTCCCTCCAACAAATATAATAAAATATTCCTAAAGGGTGGTTCTAGAATTTGATTAATAATATTTTATTCATGCACCAAGTTCTAGATCGCCCCAATATTTTGTTATAAATAGAAGGGTTTTCCCCATTCATTAGTCACCTTTTGTTGCCTATTAGATCACTCTGGATCTATACACTTGGTCACATTTTCTCCATTTTTGCCTTGTGAGCTCTCATTGAGTTCTATGTTTGTCTAGGTTTTCTACACCAACAAGAGAGAGAGATTTTAGATCTGAAGTGCTGAGGACTATCAAGAACCCATCCCATTGAGGAGAACCGGAAAACACCTTTCCCACCTTTCTTGTTTTCCTCTCAGGTGCCCCTTTTCAATATAATATAAAAATTCTTTCAAATACATCGTTCTTGTCTTGTCTATTGGATGCACGGAGCCACATTTTACTTTATCTGCTTAATGTCTTTTATGCTTAGATCTAGATTTGTGCAGCATTATTTGGATCACCTGTTTGCAGATTTAAAGATATTTGGCAGCCATAATTGATGTTAGGGCTATTTGTTATGTGTAGCTAAAGTGGTCTTTTACGACGAAAGATTCATACTAACACCTATCCTTGTAGTTTCTTGAGGACAAGCAACATTTGGAAGGGGAGGACTGTAATATTCCAAAATTTGCAAACAAGCAAATTGGAATATTAGATTTTGATGCTTTCACTTAGAAGAGGAATAAATGGGAAAGGAGGCCCATGAACAATAAATATTTGAATAAATTCCACCTTAGTAAGGAAGGAGATCACCTTAGGAGTTGGATTTTACACTTTCAAGTGTGAACAAGGGAAAAATATATGGGGACATAGTCAAGTTTTACTAAGTCAACATGCATTCTTGAGAAGGAAGAGATCACCCAAATAAACTAGCTCAATGTAAACAAGGATCAGCCTAGACACACATGTGAGAATTATATTTAAGACCCCTTAGTGTGAAAAGAGGCATTGCAGGTGGATTAGTCCCAGTTGACCAAGTCAACAACTCTGCTACAAAGAGGAGGGAAGCAAACTAGGGTAGCACAGTTTTGGAGGAATCTTCATTAGGAAGTCACCTCAACAATGTGTGGGGTCCGGGGTGAGGAGGCACACCAAAGATAAAAAGGAGAGCATGGAATCAAGGAGATCATTCAGTATTCAGATATCTTTGGTCTTGTGATTACTTGCATGCTTCAGCTATTTAGTTGTGGTTGCAACACTGCTTAGTGCAAAGAATTCTCGTGCGGGAATTCCATCCTCTATTTGGATAAGCTTGCTCAAGGGATCAAGAGGGAAGGATTTGAGCTTCGATTCATCATTTGGCTTAGGTCCATTCAGCCATACTCATCTACAATGCAGCTCCCTTCAGAAAATGCATCATTTATGCAGGTGCAGCAGCAGCAGGGTTGCACACTCAGATTTTGTGCTAGTCTTTGAGGAGGAGGTGTTCATTTACCTCTAAGAGATCTAATAAGAAAGGACTTTGGCCATTTTATATATTATTCAGCTATTTTATGTAATTTTCAGTCATTTCTAATACATATTTTCAGTAAAGTGCGTTATTTTTTGCAGTCCTGCTTTTTGTGCATGTATATTACCGAAAACCCTTGTTGGGTGTCTTTTTCCTTGTGTAAAAGAGGTTAAACCTCCATTTCTTTTCTATCTAATTAATATAAGCTCTATATCATTCTTCTTTCATCATTTTCTGTAGAAAACCTCATGGGAATTATGCTTTCACCATATTCAGAAATTCTGTTGTAAAGAAGTCATGGGATCAAGATGTTTTTAAGCAGTATTGAGCCGGGGATATCTGTTTAATGTGGCTAGTTTCATTTGTTTCACCTCAAATTATGCAAGTGGGTTGTATATTATCTAAAATAAGGGATACAAGTCCCATTTTCTATTTTTATTGCGCAATTTGCTGAATACAGCTTTTTTATGCCCTATATTGCTGCATTTCCCCACTTGGGAAGGAGAATATAGGCCATATTGTTGCTGAGTTTATTTCATCTGCTGGTATGATGTTATTTTAAATCTAATGAGCTGCTCTACATTGTCATGCTCATGATTTGCTAAAGCTCCACATTGGTAATTACTCGAAATATTCCCAATAGTGTAGCTATTCCAATTTTGGAATATTACAAGTGTCCTGCTCACCTTGTTGGACCCTTAGCCATTTTTTTTAGGGTTTAAATAGGAATTTTTGATATATTCAATAGTACTGTAGGTGCACTCATGCTAGCGCCTGACGTACTAGTGTCTGGAGGGGTATCATAGCTTTGATTCCGTGTCTGAAAGAACATTTCCTCGCCAGTCATATAGATTTTGTGGCTGTTTTTTTAAGAATCATTTGGGGGTGGGTGTTGCAGGGTACTAACCGCCCCTTGGTGGGGGAAGGGCTCCTGCATTACAAATTTTTGCTGTGTAGGTCCCCCTTGTCCACTTTTTCCTTGAAGCTTCTTTAGCTCAGGTATTTTGGGATAATGATGAGTGTAATGGCCATACTCGCCACAAATAGTGCAAGAGTGGTTGGTCGGTAGATTAGCCCTCTTGTTCTGCCCTTGAAAGTTATTTGGATTATGGTTTTGATTTTTTTGGGGTTTCCCCTAGCCTGAGATTGCGGAGGGCGTTGTTGGTTATTGCCCCCCTATCCAGGATGTCCCTTTTGTTTATTTTTTGGCATTTTCCTTGCTGCGTTGGGAGGATGACTATGATTTTTGTGGTTGTATGAATGGTGTGGTTGGGTCTGGGAAGGTTGCACAAAGTTCACTGGTGCATTGTTTTGCATTGATGGGTTTTGTGTTGGGGAGGGGGAATATTGGGGTCCCTGTCCCTGGTTTGTATATGGTTGCTGGGCGGAGCTCTTCCGTCAACGTTCCTAGTTGCGTACTGGGTCCCCTGTGTAGGAGGGTATGATTCTAACTGCTGATGATGGTACTACGACGCCCTATTGATCATGTTTTATAGAGGTGCATGATGAATTTGATGGTAGCCTAGTTGCGGGATGCTTTGGTTAGGATCATAAGCGTAATCGGGGTACGAGATATTGCTGCCTAGGTGACTTTGGGTCAGTGACCCTATCAATATTTCTGTAGTATTCGATGCACCTGGAAATTATTTGTAAGTTTGTAGGCGTGGGACATTAGGCAAGATGTTATAGATGTATCCTGACTGAGTGTATATCAGCTCGAGTTGTTGGGCTTTGCTAATGGCATCCTCTTCGGAAGTATGTCCTTGAGTTGCCACATCCTTTGAAATCTATGCTATGAGAGTTTTTAGGAATAGTTCCAGTAGAAATCGATCATCGAGTTAGGCTTTACACAAACTTCGACGTCGCCGCCATTCATGGAGATGGTTCGAGATATAGATGGCTGGTGTTTGCCTAAAATGAGTCAGTAACTCCATTCCTAAATCGTGGTGTATGGGTAACTAAAAATATGCAAGGAACACAGTAGGGAGGGTGCTAAAGGTTCCATGTGAAGCAAAAGGTTGCTCCACATACCATTTCGCGGCTGGTCTGGTTAAGATGTGCTGAAATAGTCTTATTCGAATAGTAACATTAATAATACTATTTGATGAACACCATAGGTGGAAAGTCATTATATGGTTTCTAGGGTCTTCCGCTTGCTTCCCTTCGAATTTTGGAATTTCCAAAGGGAGCTTCGTGGGTGTGGGGGGCTAAATGGGATTGTTTGCAATGGGATCATTTGTTAACTTTGATAGATCTGGTAGGTTTAAAGATGCTAGGAAAGGTAACTGAGTGTTGAGTGCCATTGTAGACTATGAAAACATAGGAATATGGTTGTGTATGGGGTTTTTCCGGGGGATAGTACCCTATGACGTACCCGAATGTGCATTAGGTTGGCTCCCCGAATGGGTAGCACTCCTCTACCCTCTGGGGGTGTGGGAGGAGTGGTCTGTGGTGACCTTGAGGGGGTTTCCAGCGGTATGGCATTGGGTGACCCTTGGGGGTGCCTAACCAAAGATGCCCCGATAAAGGATGAACCATTAAGGGTGGCTGTGTGCCATCTTTGATGCCTGAATGTCGAAAGACCTGACACTCCTCCCTCTAATGGGGGGAGGTCCAAAAAACATCTAGATCGACGAGGTCCCGTTGGGTCCGTTATGGTGTCAACTCAGTTTGATGTTGGAAATATTTTTAGTTTTTTGAGAGGAGAGAGATTATTATCAAAGAAAATTGTGATCGCATAAATAAAACAAAGTGAAAAACAAAAGGGAAATTTCCCTTTAGATTAATCCTATGTGATCAACCAATCAAAAAATCTAGTTTGATTGTTTTGAGTATGAAACTAAAAAATACTTGAAGACCTAATCACCCTCACACTCTCAAATGTAATTGGGCCTTGCGAAGATATCTTTTGGTGGGTACTGGGGCTAATGTCCTAAAAGAACTAGTGATCCCGTCCAGCAACCGAAATATTGACCAAGGTAATGGAAAGAGGATCTAGTGTTTCCTGCACCATCACCTATAGGGAAGGATTCCATAGATTTTTCCACTAAAGTACCATCGTCCCACGTGAGCGTTCGAGTCTTGATATTCTTGGTATTCAGCTACCAGTACCGAGCACTAGATGGGTTAGGTAGCCCCAAGTAGTACTGCATGCACTGGCCTAAGCTTAACCCCCTCTGAATAGGGTCTCTGTGGTACTCAGGAATTCTTTTCCATGGGAGGATATATGGGTTTAATGCTCCCTAAATAGTCAATTTCTATGTTTCAAGAATGTAAAATTACCATGGCGGCTTATTGGATGCCTACCCCTAAAGGTCCTAACCTGAACTATTAATTCTTTTGTGGCCCCTGTGGGGAGATTTAATGAGTTCAATTAATGGTTAGTTTTAAGGAGTCTTAATTTTCTTATGGTGTGCCAATGTGTGTGAGGAAGTGTACAATCATAATGTTTATAGGATGCAGATATGTGATGATAATTTACACTCCCTCCTAATTAAACTATGTTTGATTGTTCCTTTCAAAAAGTAAATGATGCGCGGATAATGGGCCACTTACAATTTTGCCTATTTAGACTAAATGTTGCACTATAGGGAGATGGAAAACTATCAAAAGAGAGCATTCATATGCATGCCTAGGATCACCAAGAGGTGCAAGGGAAACAAAGATTACTTGCCTTCTTAGATAACTTGATCCTAGTCTTGAATCCTAATGCAAAATTTAAACTAAACTTAATGCAAAAATTTGGAAAAAATGGAAACTAGCTAAATAAGCGTGGATATGGGCCACTTACTTATTGCTAATTACCTATGTGTTTGGCATCTATTATCACTAATAATTTCATTCAGATTTCATGGGTGGATTTTAACCACTTACTTGCCTCCTAATTAAACTATGTGAATTTGTGATAATAAACTAAAAATTAGAACTATGCAATAGCTAAGAAAAAGTTAAATTAAAAACATGTCCTAACAGTCAAGGGACACCATAACACAGTGTTGGAAGATTTAGTCTAGGCTGCCAGTCACTTTACACTTGCAAAAAATGGAGAAAATTAGTGAAAAAATGGCTCACTAGTTTCCGCACAGGTTATTTCTACACATGCACGCGAATCTGCGCATCTGTTTGAGTTGAACATGCACAGACCTACGCGCCTATCTGAGCTGAACGCGCATAGTTTTCCCATGCATGGAAATTCCACTTCTCTTGGATTCAATCTCTTCACAGAGGGCGAATGAGAGAAGCTAAGGAAGAGGAGAGTTGGTCCAACAACAATCCTGAGCAAAATAGAGGTTCTGCAAAACCACAACCACTTAGCTTAAGAGGAAAAATAATTGGAGTCGCCAATCCTGTGTTGGTGTGTTTAGTACAAGGGTGTAAAAAATGCACCGATGCTTGGTAGGAGTGATTTCTAGCCTACAAGCGATGTCACTGGGAAAAAATGGGTTGTTAGATGGTTAGTGAAACATCATAACATGTAGAAAAACTAGTTATAAAACATAACATACTACATGTTAGTATGAATCTTAATTGCAAGTGTGCGAAAAAAGACCACTTTAGCAGCGCATAACAAACAAACCTAACAGAAAAATATGTCTGCCAATATCTTCAGATTTGCAGTTATTTGATCAAGATAAATGCTGCAAAAATCTAGATCTACGCATCAAAAGACATTAAGCAGTAAATAAAATAAGATTTACTCCATGCATCCAATAGACAAGACAAGAATATGTTGAATGAATTTTATATTAATGGCACTTGAGAGGAAAACACAGAAGGGTGTTACCAGTTCTCCTCAATGGGATGGGTTCTTGTAAGTCCTCAACACTTCAGATCTAAAATTCCTCTCTCTTGATGGTGTAGAAAACCCATACAAAAATGGTAGCAAAATATGACAATGATGGTGGATCAAAGTCAGACCAAAAGTATAGATCTAGATTGATCTTTAGGCAACTAAATGTGGTAAATGAATGGGAAAACCCTTCTATTTATAACAAAATATTGAGTTAGTCTAGATATTGGTGCATAATTAAAATATTATTAACCAAATCAAGATCCAATTTTATGGAATATTTTATTATATTTGTTGGAGGGAAAAGGAATTTGACTTGGGTCAAATCCCTTTATTTGTAAATAATAAATAAATAAATGATTTGTTTATCATTTTAAGGATTTGGTTGAGTAATAATCAAATAATAATGATTTATTTAATTATTTAAGGGTGATTTAGTCATATTCAACAAAGAATATTATTTAAATAAGGTTTTAATAATTATTTTTAGGAAATAATAAGATAAATAATGATTTATCTAATTGATTTCCCTGTTTTGGGTTAAATATAACCAGGAATATTAATTAAACTACCGTTTAACTAATTATTCCTTGAGGAAAATCAAACAAATGTAGATTTATTTAATATTTCCTCATGGGGTTTCCTGTTTAGACCATAAACAACTTAATAAAGGTGGTTTACTAAGTTATTTTTCATAGTGAATGCAATTTCACTTAGGGCAAAATTGGTCTTACATGGTGTACTTGGGTCCATCTAATAACAATAGGTTAGATGACCAAAAAATGGTGTAACAGATTTCCCCCCCAGTGTGCAAGCGTTAGGAGCTAATTGTATGACCGAAGTACGTTGTAAGAACTCAATCACTAGACACCGAAGGGGAAGTCAAAGAGAGAGAAGTATCAGGTAGAGTAAAGTGCTGAAAGGACTAGACCATGAGGAGGCGAGACTTAAAGGTGCGACAAGTCTCTTTTATGAGTGAGTACCTATGCTATAGGTGGTGGTGGAGGCATACCTATGCCCGTCGAGACAAAGTACAAAGAATAAGGCGTCCAGTAAACAAGGGACTGAACAATATAGTACATGCTAGAATAAATGTGAGCCAGATAAATAACATGATAATGAATCCCACATGCATATTGTGCCTGGGATAACAACCAGGACTTATACAATAATAGCCGAGTACATGAGATATAAATACAACCCAGATGCCCTTGTAAATAGGAAAGGGCTATGAAAATCTGACTGATACATGCAAACAAAAAGGCGCTGCAAGCAGATGAGGCTGACATCATCAAATATATGGATCTACATCAAAGGCTGCAATGAAGAGGTCATCCGGGCATGTGGGGGGCTACTTGTAGGGCCACCCCCTCATGAGGGTTGATATATCTCACACACACCCGGGAATCACCGATATCAACTGCTGCATCACTGAACCATCAAGTATACGGATCTCGATCAGGCTGAAAGGAGCTGGAATTGAGAAGAAATCAAGTCAAAGGGCAATAAGGATTCCCTTTGCTTGATCTGAGGTATTGAACAAGAGTGGAAGCTGGAACCAAGGTACATCACCATCTAGACCTGTCTTCTGGAATGAATGAGATGATGTCGATAGAAGGAGGTCCGCCATAGGCGAGGCAATAAGGGATCCTCGACTAAGGCACGAGAGAAAATAGTAGAGCGAATGATAGAATGACAGTAGGGATGATGATGAAATGGGGGGTACTGAGTAGTGGATAGACGACTTCCCTTGTTAGAGCATAAAGGGCATGGATGACCTGGCAGCGACTGGCACAATATCATGAGGGATAGGGGACAGTGGGACTGGAGGCCATAATGTGCGACACGAGAGAGGGACTAAGCAATGAAGGATGGAGGACTATAGCAGGATACAAAGGGACTCGGGAAAGACTCCATGAATGCAATGATGACTCAACTCAGATGCTCTAAAGAAGGGCAACTCGATGGTGCTGCCACACAGAACAGGTCCAATGGGGACCATAAAAACATGAGTACATGATGGTTACTCATGAAGAAAATCGACACGAGTGTGGACAAGTATGAGGACAAAGTGGTGCCCCCAAGTACAAGTGTTGCAAGTGAAGAAATTCGATTTTGGGGAGTAGTGAAGTGACACTTCATGGAAAAAATGTGTCCTGGTGAAGTATAAAATCACATAAGCATGAGCTACCTACCTAAAGAAAATAAAACATGCATTTCTAGAAGGAAATGCTAAGGGTAATATCTCTTCAGAAAGAGTGCATTGCGATGATTGGGAAGGGGATGGCCTTCGAAGTCCTCTAATAGATATGCCCCCTTACCTACATCCTTACTGAAGATGTAAGGTTCTAGCCATAATGAGTCAAACTTCCCATGACCAAGGACATCATGGGCCTGGTCATACACCAGAGCAAGATCACCTTCATGAAAAGTACGAGGGTGGAATTTTTGGTCATATTGAGCTTTGGTGCATTTCTTAGCTGCCTCAATGGTTTGCAATGCAACATGACAGTCTTCGGAAGTGCGCTCAAGCGTGATAAGTCGTTGTTATAAAGGTTGGGTGTCAGGGAGAAGTTCGACGACTAGATGAAGGGAAGGGATTTCACACTCGATCGGTAAGACTGCCTCCTCTCCAAAAACAAGGTGGAAAGGAGTAAACCCAGTGGCAGTTTTAACAGAAGTTCTATAGGCCTACAAAAAAGGGAAGAGCATAAGGTTCCAATTGGTTTTGTGCTTATCCACCATCCATTGAAGCATGGTTTTAAGTATTTTATTGACTGCTTCAACTTGGCCATTACCTTGGGGGTAATAAGAGGAGGAATATTGGTGCTCAAAGCCCAACAGTGAGGATAGCTCACGCCATAGCTCATGTTCAAAATGTCGGCCATGGTCAAAGACCAATTTTTTCGGAACTCTGAATCAACCAATCACATGGTTAAAGAAAAAGAGGGCTGCGGTAGCTACCGTGTTGTTAAACATCGGCATGGCCTCAGCCCATTTGATGAAATAGTCAACCGCCACGATGATATACTTATGGTTACCAGCCGATGACGATCGACACTCCATAAAGTCTATGGACCACTTACAGAAGGGACCAGCTGAGATGAAAGGATGGAGGGGAGCTGGAGGAGCTCGTGCCTTAGGGGAAAAATGTTGGCAATTGGGGCATTGTTTGACTGCCTCAATGTAATCACCAAAGAGAAAAGGCCAAAAGTACCTAGTGCACATGATTTTCTGGGAAGTGGCCAGACCAGAGAGGTGGCCACCACAAGCACTGCTATGATAGGCATTGAGGACTTGTTCTGCTTCAGTGTGTGTGAGACAATGATGAAGGACATAATCTACACTGCGACGATAAAGGTCGCCACCGATAAGAAGGTTGTGGGGGGCCAGGTGTCGGATACATCGTCAAGAATCACGGTCAAGATGGAGGGCGAAATTTTGGGTTCGCAAATAAGTGAGGATGTCCCCATACCAAGGGTCATCGGTGGTAATGGAAAATAAATGTTCATCAGGGAAATTATCATTAACTGGAGGATCCTGCATACCAGTAAGTAGTTCGGAAATGAGTTCAGTGAGGGCTAAACCTTTCTTACTTTTTGGTGTGACAAATTCAAGATTGAATTCCTGGAGGATCACAATCCAATGGGCGTACTTCCCATTGATGAATCGACGACTCAATAGGAAGGCCATAGGGTTGGAATTAGTCACGACCTTGGTTCAACGCATGAGGATGTAATGACGAAGTTTCTGGACCGAGAACACGATAGCCAGTGCTAATTTCTCTTCATGAGAGTAGGATACATGAGGTCCTACCAGGTTCTTACTGACATAATAGATAACATGCTCAATTCCATGGTCATATTCCTGAATGAGGACTCCAGCGACCGAGTAGGTGGAAGCGGAGATATACAAAATGATATCCCTATCAAAGTCAGGTGGATGAATCAAGGGAGTGGACGTAAGAGCATGCTTCAGGGCATCAAAAGAATCTTGAGCATAGGCATCCCAGGCAAAAGGGATATTAGAGTGGAGGAGTGTAAGGAACCCATGCGCGGTGGTGGCATAGTCAGGTATGAGCCGGCGAAGGAAATTAGCTTTTCCTTGGAGGCTTTGTAACTGGCATAAAGTACGAGGGATAGGAAGCTCAAAGATGGATTGAAATTTCAATGGGTAAAGTGTGATGCCATATTTAGACACAATGAAGCCTAGAAGACGGCCGACAGGTACACAAAAGACACACTTCAGCGGGTTGAGGCAGATATTATACTTGCGACATCGAAGAAAGATGGTACGAAGATTGTGGAGGTGATGTACCCGATGTTTAGAATGCGCAGTGAGGTCGTCTAAATAAGCAAGGATAATATGAGCCAGGTCATGGAAACAGTAAGACATAGCCCGCTGAAAAGTGGCTCCTGCGTTTTTAAGGCCGAATGACATGACTTGATAGGAAAAGGTTCCCCACGGACTAATGAACGTGGTTTTAAGTTGATCAACACGACGGATAACAATTTGGTTGTACCTGGAGAAACCATCCATAAAGGATAGAACCTCGTGCGTACACACTCATCAATGATTTGATCAATTAATGGTGTGGGGAAGTTGTCTTTGGGACAAGCTTTGTTCAGATCACGAAAGTCAGTGCAGACAGGGATGGTGCCTTGTTTCTTGAGAACGGGAACCGGATTGGAAACCCAAGTGGTGTATTCAATTGGATAGATAAAACCAACCTGCTTGAGCTTATCGATTTTGGCTTTGATAGCTTCTCGTCTGGAAGGATTAATGGGTCTCAACTTTTGACAGACAAGATTAATATCAGGCCATGTATCGATATGGTGTTCGACAATGGTAGGGTCAAGTCTGGGCATTTCTGAATAGGACCAGGAAAAAATATCACAGAATTATTTGAATAGCTTGGTGTAAGCCTCAACCTCTTCTGGGGTGCAATGGATGCCTAAGGTGATATTTTCTTCTATCCCTGGTTTGTAAAAAATGTCAATTTTAATGGTAGGAGAGATATTGGTCATATTTCCTTCTTCGAAAGAATTAGGTGCAGGGATGGGATTTCTAAACCAATCAACCTCATCAGGGATGAATTCTTTAATTTCCACAGCATATTGGTCATGGGAATGCTGTGGGAGGAAGTATGCATGGTGGTGCATCTCATCCCATGGAAAGTCAGGTTCGGTCATAGCTTCCATAATGCCTTCATCAGATTGGAAGATGGGGTGACTGGAGGAAGAGAGACCTCCTGACGTGGTAGAACTACCTAACTCATCATCATGTGAAGAAAGGCTCACATGCGCAAGGTCATGGGGGATGACAGAAGAGTAAGAAGATAAGGGATCTACCGATGTTGAGCCCAGAATGATCGCTGAAGGGAGGTCAGGAAAAACATCAGGGGAAGTCTCCAAGGGGACTTCCATCGAGGGTCTCATGGATGATGATAGGTAGAAAATGTGGGCCGAAGGCTCCATCATCTTGACATCAGGAGGTGGAATGTCAATGGGAGCAGGCATATCCTCTGGTTCTACTCGAGCAGAACTCACAAACAAGTGAGAGGTGAACTTGTCATGCTTGGCCTTGAATTTGTGGAACGCTTCCAAAGAGGAGCGATACTCTTCAAGGCAGGGACAAAGGTGAGTGTAATGGCCATGGAAATCGCACAAAGCATAGGGGTGACTGGTGCGCAAAGTTTTTAGTTTCGGTACTGAATCGGGTATAGTGACATAAACCTTAGGGATATCAGACTCCGGAAATGTCTCATTGACCATGGACTTAAGGTGAGACAACTCTAGACAAGTATGGGTGGCATGACTGACAACATCGCACAAATCATGCTTGATAGTGCGTTTTGGCGGCCGAGGAGGGGTAAGGTTTGTCAGAGTGGCCTTGTCTTTGGTTGCTCCCATGCGAGCTTTTCCCTTCTTACCTGAAGTGGTCGCAAGAGGAGGTGGTTCCCATTGAGGTGGCTGAGGCACTGTTGTAGCAAGAGAAGTTATGGGGACCAATTGAACCGGGGTCAAAGTAAGATATGGTTTTGGTTGACCAGACAGGGTAGCATCTGGAGGATCAAGGTACCAGACGGGAATCCCAAGGGTCAAGTTAGGAAGAGAGAGGGAGACGAGGCTGCTGACTAGCCGGGGCGGGCCACTTGAGGGTAGCTCGAAAAGATTGCATCATGCAAACATTTGATGAGCTGGGATTAGAGACAGGAGGAGGTAGACCAGGGAAAGTACCAAGTAGTGAGGAATCTTTGTAGACTTTGATTGAGACACTGGTCAAAGGATCGATGATTTTCTTACTGGCCACTGAAGAGATGATGGACTTAGGGGAGGTCTGAGACTTCGGTTCGTAATATTTCAACTGGTAAATGGTGACTATCTTTCCATTATGAGGGAAGGACATCTTGTGGTGAACCGCAGATGGGACAACAGACATCACATAGGTGTAGCTATGACCCAATATAATGTTGGAATCTAAGGGGGCATCTATGAATTCTACGTCAACACAAACAGTCTTGCCCACATGAGTTGTAGGAAAATTGCACAATAAGCCAATGGGATGGGAGGCATGGCCATCCCACGCTCAGAGAGTGATCGTGGAAGGAGCCAACTCAGGTGATCTGAGTTTCTTCCAAACCGAAGCAGACATCACACAGGTGGATGCCCCCTCATCAATGATGCACCGGGAAATGTTGGCGTTCTGGATCTTGATTGGGATTTGGAAGGCAACGAAAGCAGGGAGAGGAGGATATTCTGACCGGTCAACATCAAAGACAATCAATCGATTGTCAGAAGGATCTATAGCACCCATGGTAGATAGTAGGGCTTTTCGTTGTGAAGGGCATGACTGGAGGAGTTCCAACGTTGAAATGGCAGCAGGGGATTGTTCCAAATCATCTACTATGCTATACAAATGGGCAGCTTTTCCAGAAGCAACATTCCGACATAGTGGTCCCTTAGGGATATTGGTATGAACCTCTGCCTTAGGCTGAGGGATCTGCAAGGGACCGTTAGGTGTCGAAAGAGGCTCTGTAGAGACCGAAGGAGGCGGCTCGGGGATAGACGTAGCGGGAGGATTTTTGTATTGACGGGACCGAGTCTGAATATTGATGTTTATGGTTAGAGGTTGATCAAAGTTCATCATGAGAATCTAGTAATTGGAGGTACCAGATGGAAGAGGTTGAGTGGCCACCTAACCTTCAGTGGTTGGGTAGCCACAAATCCTTGCTGAGGGAAAGTATTAGTAAGCACAGTCGGCTGACTAGGCACAACACTAGGAGGGATGGAAGGGGAGGTTTGATGTCCTTGCAATGCTGCTTGAGAGTCCCACATCTGCCACATCTATGGTAAAAGAGGAAAATCATGTGTGTAATTACCATAAACACCACAACAAGAATAAGGCTTGTTCGTGCGAACATGCCTGTCTTGCTTGGGCTGAGTGCCCTGTTGCTGGTTAGTAGTGTTAGGAGCATTATTTTGAGGATTAGCTCCAGGATTACCAGGAGCACATTGATGTTGAGTGCCTTTCCTCTTATTTTTGGAGGGAAGAGGATTAGTCGCGCCCTGTTGTGCATACACCTGCCCCTGAGGGGGCGGTGGCTACTGTTGCGGGGGTTGAGAAGGCAAGGGAGGGGGTGGTGCTAATGCTGGAGGAGCTGGAGCACCTGGCTGTGGATTGGATAATAAGGAGGTTGGGTAACAGTGTGGTAAACAAGAGGTTGGGAAAAAAGAGGAGGCATGCCGTATCCTGGATACGTGCTACCGGGAAGGGGAAAAGTGCAGGAGGTGCTGGCCCCCCCTGAGGAAATCCATAGCCCATGGGAGGTTGATCGTATGGATTAGAGAGAGCTCCAACGATACCGTTGGTAGCGTGAGATGCCCCCAGTGCGTTGGCACCACTGGGTCTGGGAAAATCAAGTATAACGGTATAAATATAACCCGACTGAGTGTAGATCAAGTCATATTTTAACGCAATTTGGAGAGCGACCTCTTTGGTTTGAGGGAAGTGCGATGCAACATCTTTCCCGATAGTTGGAAAGAGAGATCTACGGAACCAATCCATGTAGACACAGTCTTCGAACGTAGGGGATTGACATAGGCTCTTTCTTCTCTGCCATTCCTAGACATGGTCGGATAGGCGGGTCACAAACGATTGACGGAAAGAAGTCAAGAGTTCGATACCCATTAGGGGAATTTTGAGGTCTAAAATGGGCCTCCTAAGGAAAATGTACAATAAAAATTCACTTTATGAGAACCAATCACATTTTAGGCGATGACATCATCCCTAATGGTTGAGGTGGCATTGATTGAGTTAAAGGTACTTACTTGTCACATTCTCAATGGTGGATAAAAACTCATGGTTAACCATGGTAGTGCTCTAAGTACTTTTAAAGTCAAAGTAATGTACTCATAATAAATGTTATTTCACACTCTTTGAATAAAATATATTATTGTTATTTCATATTTCTTGAAAGAAACAATGCATATCCCTATACATTTATTATATTATATTATATTATATTATTTTTAAATAGTATGTTAATTACATGTTATTATACAATTTAAATAATATAAATTTTAAGTAATAACATATAATATAATTAAGAATTTATAAATTTAAATTATATTTTATTTTAAGTTATTTAAGTACAAAGGACAAATGCATTAGCTGTTTAATGATAATGACTTTTTCTTGAGAAGCTCATTCTTATTTATAGTCACATCAATAAAATTTTTTTATTAATTTTATTTTGGTACAACTTTTGAATTGAATTTAACTATGGTTACATGGATTGTGGTGCAAAAAGTGAATTGAAATTTCATAAATATTATTTTATTGGTTTAGCTATTATTTTATTATTTCCTTAGGAGGCCCATTTTAGACCTCAAAATTCCCCTAATGAATGTCATAATGAAGGGGAAGCTGGATGTAAGACAGAATAGCCTGGGCAAGAGTCACAAAGGTGGTATGAGAGGAAGGGGCCTGATCAACATACCACTTAGAAGCTTCACCTGTAAGCATACGTTGGAACAATCGAAGACGGATAGAGTCATCGGTAATAGAGTTAGACGAACACCACATGTGGAAAGATCGAACATGATTTGTAGGATCTTCTCCAGCAAGGCCTTAAAACTTGGGGATGCCGGAAGGGAGCTTAGTCAGCATAGCAGGCCAACTAGCGTCATGGTGTATAGGGTCATTTATCAACTAGTCAAAATCGGGAAGGCTGAGGCCTGCCATGAAGGGGAGCAAGGGCGCAACTGGGGTAGTGTCCGTTGCGGTCCCACTAGTGGTATTCCCAACATGAGGTCTGGGGTTACCACCAGCATTAGGTCCTACACTAGACATGGCGAAGGTGACAGGGGAGAACTAAAGGCGGAACAACAAGGAGAACCCAATGACCCAAAAGAAGAGTCGGAGTGTGGACTCGAAGGAGGACTAACTCGAATCCTACGCGAAGGAGTAAGTCTTCCTACCGGAAAATGAGGATGAAGGCCAAGAAGTCTCTGGGATAAACACCTTGGTGGCACAATGTTGACGACACAAACATGGCACAAAGGAAAAAGAGACTGACAAGGGTAGGGAGGTGTAGGATCAACTGATTACAATGTCGAAACAAGGGCAGAGAGGTGCAAGATCAATTGATTTCAATGTTTTAGAGTCTTTGCTTGGTGGTGTTAACCAAGCCCTTCTTCGCTTAGGATGTGTGTGAAAAGTGTGTAAATTTTAATTTTTAAACCCAAAAATTTGTAGAGAAAAAGAAAAAATGTGCTGTGTAACTGAAAATAAACCTGCAGATAACAATATATGAAACTAAAATAATAGTAAAAAACAGTGAATAATGCAATAATCTAAACCCAAGGAGGCGGGCCTCTCAACAAGTAGTCTGTAGGTGGGAAAAAAAATAGTCAAAACACACCAAAATAGCCAATATATCTAAGGTAGGGAGGGACAGGGATCTAAAGGTCAAAATCTGCTGGAAAGTGGTGTAGAAAACAACAACAAATCAGAAGAAAAATTGTTGTAAATGAGGTGGCGAAAGGCTATCTCCTGGAGGGAAACAGAGTGAACCATAGAGGAAAACCAAAAAAAATCTAAATGAGGTGATTTGGATGGATAAAAAGCTGATCTGAAGTGGATTTGAAGGTGAGGTATTAGATTTGAAAAATGGCTGAACGCTCTGAAAAATTCAAGCAACCTGCAACAGCTAAAACTCTTCCACAAAGTGTGGAGGGTACTGAAGCCCTAGGGGGATAGGTTTCCAATTAGTTGAGTAAAATAGAACAATTACTGGTTCAAAATAGTTGGATATGGAGGTCAGACAACCCTGAACAGAGGCTGAGACAAACCCAGAAAAGTTTCAGAAAAACTCCCGCAAAAAATCCAGGTCGCAGTTTCTAACCTGTTTTTCAGCAGGGGTCACAGTTTTTGGGCTGATTCCCGCTTCTTCAAGCTCTAGGTCATAGGTTTTGGGCCAAAAAGTGCGACCTACACTTCTGGTAATTTCAGCGGAAGATTTCAGAAAAAAGTGTTGTCTCAACTGCGACTGATGTCTGTCACCTGCGCAATAGGTCCGAAAACACGAAAGTTAGAATTTTTATCATTTTAGGGTTTTATAGGTTAAAAACAACATCAAGAAAAGAAAAAAAAAGAGGCTGAAGAGAAATCCTAGGGTTTTAAACAGCTGAATATGCAAGGATCAGAAAAATGACAACGGTCGTAATCGTAAACCCGTGTGGAGTCCCCTGTTGTTAGGATGAATCTTAATTGCAAGTGTGTGAAAAAATACCACTTTAGTTGTGCATAACAAACAACCCTAACAACAAAATATGGCTTCCAATATCTTCATATCTGTAGTTAGTTGATCAAGATAAATGATGCAAAAATCTAGATCTATGCATCAAAAGAAATTAAGCAGTAAATAAAACAAGATTTACTCCATGCATCCGATAGACAAGACAAGAATATGTTGAATGAATTTTATATTAATGGCACCTAGGAGGAAAACACAAAAGAGTGTTACTAGTTCTCCTCAATGGGATGGGTTCTTGTAAGTCCTCAACACTTCAGATCTAAAATTCCTCTCTCTTGATGGTGTAGAAAACCGAGACAAAAATGGTAGCAAAATATGACTGTGATGGTGGATCAAAGTCAGACCAAAAGTATAGTTCCAGAGTGATCTTTAGGCAACAAAAGGTGGTAAATGAATGGGAAAACCCTTCTATTTATAACAAAATATTGAGTTAGTCTACATATTGGTGCATAACTAAAATATTATTAACCAAATCAAGATCCAAGTTTTATGGAATATTTTATTATATTTGTTGGAGGGAAAAGGAATTTGACTTGGGTCAAATCCCTTTATTTGTAAATAAAAATAAATAAATGATTTATTTATCATTTTAAAGATTTGGTTGAGTAATAATCAAATAAATAATGATTTATTTAATTATTTAAGGGTGATTTAGTCATATTCAACAAAGAATATTATTTAAATAAGGTTTAAATAATTATTCTTAGGAAATAATAAGATAAATAATGATTTATCTAATTAATTTCCCTATTTTGGGTTAAATATAACCAGGAATATTAATTAAACTACTGTTTAAATAATTATTCCTTGAGGAAAATCAAACAAATGTAGATTTATTTAATATTTCCTCATGGGGTTTCCTGTTTAGACCATAAACAACTTAATAAATGTGGTTTACTAAGTTATTTTTCATAGTGAATGCAATTTTACTTAGGGTAAAGTTGGTCTTACATGGTGTACTTGGGTCCATCTAATAACAATAGGTTAGATGACCAAAAAATGGTGTAACAGATTGCCCACTAGCATGCGAGCATTAGGAGCTAATCGTATGACTGAAATACGTTGTAAGAACTCAATCACTAGACAATGAAGGGGAGGTCAAAGAGAGAGAAGTATAAGGTAGAGTAAAGTGCTGAAAGGACTAGACCCTGAGGAGGCGAGACTTACAGGTGCGACAAGTCTCTTTTATGAGTGAGTGCCTGTGCTATAGGTGGCAGGGGAGGCATACCTATGCCCGTCGAGACATAGTACAAGTAATAAGGCATCCAGTAAACAAGGGACTGAATAATATATGTTCATGCTAAAATAAAAATGAGCCAGATAAACAACATGATAATGAATCCCACATACATATTGTGCCTGGGATAACAACCAAGACTTGTACAATAATATCTGAGTACATGAGATATAAATACAACCCAGATGCCCCTGTAAATAGGAAAGGGCTCTGAAAATCTGACTGATACATGCAAACAAAAAGGCACTACAAGCGACTGAGGCTGACATCATCAAATATATGGGGCTGCATCAAAGGCTGTAATGAAGATGTCATTCGGGCATGTGGGGGGATACCTGTAGGTCCACCCCCTCATGAGGGTTGAGACATCTCACACACACCCGGGAATCATCGATATCAATTGCTGCATCACTGAACCATCAAGTATACGGATCTCGATCAGGCTGAAAGGAGCTGGAGCTAAGAAGCAATCAAGTCAAAGGGCAATAATGAGTCCCTTTGCTTGATCCGAGGTACCAGAAAAGAGTGGAATATGGAACCAAGGTACACCGCCCTCTAGACATTTCTTTTGGAATGAATGAGCCGATGTCGACAGAAGGAGGTCTGCCATAGGTGAGGCAATAAGGGATCCTAAACTAAGGCATGAGAGAAAATAGTAGAGCGACTGACAGAATGACACCAGGGATGATGATGAAATGGGGGGTACTGAGTAGCGGACATACGACTTCCCTTTTTAGAGCATAAAGGGCATGGATGACCTTGCAGCGACTGACACAATATCATGAGGGATAGGGGATAGTGGGACTGGAGGCCATAATGTGCGACACGAGAGAGGGACCAAGAAATTAAGGATGGCGGACTATAGCGGGATAGAAAGGGAGTCGGGATAGAATCCATGAATGCAATGATGACTCAACTCGGATGCTCTAAATAAGGGTGACTCGATGGTGCTGCCACATAGAACGGGTCCAATGGGGACCATAAAAACATGAGTACATGATGGTTACTCATGAAGAAAATCAACACGAGCATGGACAAGTATGAGGACAAAGTGGTGCCCCCAACTACAAGTGTTGCAAGTAAAGAAATTCGATTTTGGGGAGTAGTGAAGTGACGGTTCGTGGACAAAATTTTTCCTGGTGAAGTATAAAATCACATGAGCATGAGCTTCCTACCTAAAGAAAATAAAACATGCATTTCTAGAAGGAAATTCTAAGGGTAATATCTCTTCACATAGAGTGCATTGCGAGGATTGGGAAGGGGATGGCCTTCGAAGTCCTCTAATAGATATGCCCCATTACCTAAATCCTTACTGATGATGTAAGGTCCTAGCCATAATGAGTCAAACTTCCCATGACCAAGGACATCATGGGCCTGGTCATACACCAGAACAAGATCACCTTTGTGAAAAGTACGAGGGTGGAATTTTCGGTCATATTGAGCTTTGGTGCATTTCTTAGCTGCCTCAATGGTTTGCAATGCAACATAACAGTCTTCTAAAGTGCACTCAAGCATGATAAGTCACTGTTCTAAAGGTTGGGTATCAGGGAGAAGTTCAATGGCTAGATGAATGGAAGGGATTTCACACTCGATCAGTAAGACTGCCTCCTCTCCAAAAACAAGGTGGAAAGGAGTAAACCCAGTGGCGGTTTTAACAGAAGTTCTATAGGCCCACCAAGTAGGGAAGAGCATAAGGTGCCAGTTGATTTTGTGCTTATCCACCGTCCATTGAAGTATGGTTTTAAGGATATTATTGATTGCTTCAACTTGGCCATTACCTTGGGGTTAATAAGATGAGGAATATTGGTGCTCAAAGCCCAATAGTGAGGATAGCTCACGCCATATGTCATCTTCAAAATGTCGGCCCTGGTCAGAGACAAATTGTTTCGGAACTCCGAATTGAGCGATCACATGGTTAAAGAAAAAGAGGGCTGCAGTAGCTACCGTGTTGTTAAACGTTGGCATGGCCTCAGCCCATTTGGTGAAATAGTCAACCGCCACGATGATATACTTATGGTTACCAGCCGATGATGGTTGATACTCCATAAAGTCTATGGCCCACTTACAGAAGGGACCAGCTGAGATGACAGGATGGAGGGGAGCCGAAGGAGCTCGTGCCTTAGGGGAAAAATGTTGGTAATTGGGGCAGTGTTTGGCTGCCTCAAAGCAATCACCAAAGAGATAAGGCCAAAATTACCCAGTGCACATGATTTTCTAGGAAGTGGCCAGACTGGAGAGGTGGCTACCACAAGTGCCACTATGACAAGCATTGAAGACTTGTTTTGCTTCAGCGTGTGTGAGAAAATGACGAAGGACAGAATCTACACCACGACGATAAAGGTCGTCACCGATAAGAAGGTAGCGAGGGGCCTAATCTCAGATACGTCATTGAGAATCACGGTCAAGATGGAGGGCGAAATTTTGGGTTCGAAAATAAGCGAGGATTTCCCCATACCAAGGGTCATAGGTGGTAATGGAAAATAAATGTTCATCAAGGAAATTATCAATAACTGGAGGATCCTGCGTACCTGTAGGTAGTTCAGAAATGAGTTCAGTGAGGGCTAAACCTTTCTTACTTTTTGGTGTGACAAATTCAAGATCGAATTCCTGGAGGATCACGATCCAACAGGTGTACTTCCCATTGATGATTCGACGACTCAATAAGAAGGCCATAGGGTTGGAATTAGTCATGACCTTGGTTGAACACAAGAGGATGTAATGATGAAGTTTCTGGACCGAGAACATGACAGCCAGTGCTAATTTCTCTTCATGCGAGTAGGATACAGGAGGTCCTACCAGGATCTTATTGACATAATAGATAACATGCTCAATTCCATGGTCATATTCCTGAATGAGGACTCCAGCGACCGAGTAGGTGGAAACAGAGATATACAGGATGAAATCCATATCAAAGTCAGGTGGACGAATCAAGGGAGCAGACATGAGAGCATGCTTCAGGGCATCAAAAGACTCTTTAGCATAGGCATCCCAAACAAAAGGGATATGAGAGAGGAGGAGTGTAAGGAACCCATGCACGGTGGTGGCATAGTCAGGTATGAATCGGCAAAGGAAATTAGCTTTGCCTTGGAGGCTTTGTAACTGGCGTAAAGTACAAGGGATAGGAAGCTCAAGGATGGCTTGAAATTTCAATGGGTCAAGCGTGATACCATCTTTAGACACAATGAAGCCTAGAAGATGGCCGATAGGTACACAAAAGACACACTTTAGTGGGTTGAGGCGGATATTATACTTGCGACATCGAAGAAAGACGGTATGAAGATCGTGCAGGTGTTGTGCCCGATGTTTAGAACACGCAATGAGGTCGTCTAAATAAGAAAGGATAATATGAGCTAGGTCATGGAAATAGTAAGACATAGCTCGCTGAAAAGTGGCTCCTGTGTTTTTAAGGCCTAACGGCATGACTCAATAAGCAAAGGTTCCCCATGGACTAATGAACGTGGTTTTAAGTTGATCAACATGACGGATAACAATTTGGTTTTACCCGGAGAAACCATCCATAAAGGATAGAACCTCGTGCCTCACACACTCATCAATGATTTGGTCAATGAATGGCATGGGGAATTTGTCTTTGGGACAAGCTTTGTTCAGATCTTGAAAGTTAGTGCATACATGGATGGTGCCTTGCTTCTTGAGAGCCGAAACTGCATTGGACACCCAAGTGGTGTATTCAATGGGATAGATAAAACCAGCTTGCTTGAGCTTATCGATTTCGGATTTGACAGTTTCTCATCTGGAAGGATTAATGGGTCTCAACTTTTGACCAATAGGATTGGCATCAGGCCATGTATCGATATGGTGTTCGACAATGGCAGGATCAAGTCCAGGCATTTTTGAATAGGACCAGGCGAAAATATCATAGAATTCTTTGAATATCTTGGTGTAAGCCTCAACCTCTTCTAGGGTGCAATGGGCACCCAAGTTGATATTTTCTTCTATCCCTGGTTTGTCAGAAATGTCAATTTTAATGGTAGGAGAGATATTGGCCATATTTCCTTCTTCGAAAGAATCAGGTGCAGGGATGGGATTTCTAAACCAATCGACCTCATCAGGGATGAAGTATTTAGTTTCCACAACCTATTGTTCATGGTTCTGCTGTGGGAGGAAGTCTGCGTGGTGGTGCATATCATCCCACGGAAAGTCAGGTTCGTTCATAGCTTCCATAATGTCTTCATCGAAATGGAAGATGGGGTGACTGGAGGAAGAGAGACCTCCTGACGCGGTAGAACTACCCGACTCATCATCATGTGAAGAAAGGCTCATATGCGAAACGTCATGGGGGATGACAGAAGAGTAAGCAGATAAGGGATCTACCGATGTTGAGCCTAGAATGATCATTGTAGGGAGGTCAGGCAAAACATCAGGGGAAGTCTCCAAGGGGACTTCCACCGAGGGTCTCATGGATGACGATAGCTGGAAAATGTGGGCCAAAGGCCCTATCATCTTGACATTGGGAGGTGGAATGTCAATGGAAGCAGGCAGATCCTCTGGTTCTGCTGGAGCAGAACTCGCAAACAAGTGAGAGGTGAACTTTTCATGCTTGGCCTCGAATTGGCGGAACGCTTCCAAAGAGGAGTGATACTCTTCAAGGCGGGGACAGAGGTGAGTGTAATGGCCATGGAAATTTCACAAAGCACAGGGGTGATTGGTGCACAAAATTTTTAGTTTCGGGACTGAATTAGGTATAGTGACATAAGCCTTAGGGATATCAGACTCCGAAAACGTCTCATTGACCATGGACTTAACGTGAGGCAACTCTGGGCAAGTATGTGTGGCATGACCGATAACATCGCAAAAAGCATGCTGGATAGTGCATTTTGGTAGCCGAGGAGGGGCAAGGTTTGTCAGAGTGGCCTTGTCTTTGGTTGCCCCCATGCGAGCTTTGCCCTTCTTACCCGAAGCGATTGCAACAGGAGGTGGTTCCTGTTGAGGTGGCTGAGGCACTGTTGTAGCAGGAGAATTCATGAGGACCGGTTGAACTGGAGTCAAAGTAATATAGGATTTTGGTTGACCAGACGGGGTAGCGGCTGGAGGATCAAGGTACCAGACGAGAATCCTGAGGGTCAAGTTAGGAAGAGAGAGGGTGGCCATGACCAGGGATACTTTTAAGGATGGAAAATTTTCTTGAAGTTTAAAAAATTGGCGAATCTCACTAGTCCCTAACATGCAAACTATAAAATGTTTATTGATGTATTTGTAAAATTATTCAAATTTATAATGATATTATATATATTGTCTATATAATTTTGGTGATTTTTAACATAAAATAATTTTATATTGTAAAATTTGGGTGAATCATTTTTATAAAAAAATGGAAATTGGCTAATCTTCTTTTTGGAAAAAACATGGAAAATTATCCCACCTACGAATATTAGCCCCTAAAATTTTCCATGGCCATGAAAGGTGTCGCATATACTCCTGGTGGGGGATCTAGGAACGGTATCTGACCGGAGGGGTAATGGCCAGGCGGGATGGTTCCTAAATGGTTAAGGCCTAGAGGAACCGTTCCAAGAGGGTAAAGAGGCTCAAGGATACTAACTAAAGGGCCAAGAGGAGGAGGTCCAGAAGGCTGAATCAAAGGGTTAGGAGTAGGCTGCGAAGGGTGAGGAGGCTGCTGACTAGCCAGGGCAGGCCGCTTGAGGGCAGCCTGAGACGATTGCATCATGCAAACATTCGATGAGCTGGGATTAGAGACAAGAGGAGGTAGAATAGGGAAAGTACCAAGCAGTGAGGAATATTTGTAAACTCTGGGTGAGACACTGGTCAAAGGATCGACGATTTTCTTATTGGCCACCGAAGAGATGATGGACTCAAGGGAGGTCTGAGACTTCGGTTCGTAATATGTCAACTGGTCAATGGTGACTATATTTTCATTATGAGGGAAGGACATCTTGCAGTGAACCACAGATGGGATAGCAGACATCGCATAGGTGTAGCTATGGCCCAATAGAATGTTGTAATCCAAGGGGGCATCTATGACTTCTATTTCAACGAAAACAATCTTTCCCGCAAGAGTAATAGGACAATTGTGGAATAAGCCAATGGGCTGGGAGGCGTGGCCATCCCACGCTCGGAAAGTGATCGTTGAAGGAGCCAAATTAGGTGATCTAAGTTGCTTCCAAACCAAAGCAGACATCACACAGGTGGATGCCCCCTCATCAATGATGCATCGGGAAACGTTGGCATTTCAGATCTTGACTGGGATTTGGAAGGCGACGGAAGCAGGGAGAGGAGGATGTTCTGACCGGTCAACATCAAAGACAATAAATCGATCGTCAGAAGGATCTACATTGCCCATGGAAGATAATAGATCTTTTCGTTGTGAAGGGCATGACTGGAGGAGTTCCAGTGTTGAAATGGCAGCTGGGGATTGTGCCAAATCATATACTATGCTATATGAATGGGAAGATTTTCCAGAAGCAACATTTCGTCGTAGTGGTCCCGTAGAGATATTGGTATGAACCTCTGCCTTAGGCTAAGGGATCTGCAAGGGACCATTAGCTGTCAAAAGAGGCTCTATAGAGACCGAAGGAGGCAGCTCGGGGATAGACGTAGTAGGAGGCTTGTTGTACTGATGGGACTGAGTTTGAAGATTGATGTCTACGATTAGAGGTTGATTAGATTTCATCATGAGAATCTGGTAATCGGAGGTACCAGCTGGAAGAGGTTGAGTGGCCACCTGACCTTTAGGTGGTTGGGTAGCCACAAATCCTTGCTAAGGGAAAGGATTAGTAAGCACAGTTGGCTGACTAGGCGTAGCACTGGGAGGGATGAAAGGGGAGGCTTTCTATCCTCACAATTTTGCTTAAGACTCCCACATCTGCCACATCTGTGGTAAAAGAGGACAATCATGTGTGTAATGACCATAAACACCATAACAAGAATAGGGCTTGTGCGTGTGAACAAGCCTGTCTTGCTTGGGCTGAGTGCCCTGTTGCTGGTTAGTAGTGTTAGGAGCATTATTCTGAGGATTAGGTCTAGGATTACTAGGAGTAGATTGATGTTGAGTGGCTTTTCTCTTCTTTTTGGAGGGAGGAGGATTAGTCGCGCTCTGCTGTGCATACACCTGCCCCTGAGGGGGCGGTGGTTGCTATTGTAGGGGTTGAGAAGGCAAGGGAGGGGGTGGTGCTAATGCTGGAGGAGCTGGAGCACCGGGCTATGGATATGGATAATAAGGAGGTTGGGTAATAGTGTAGTAAACAGGAGGTTGGGCAAAAAGAGGAGGCATGTCGTATCTTGAATACGTGCTACTGGGAGGGGGAAAAGTGCAGGAGGTGTTTCCCCCCCCCAACGAAAACCATAGCCCATGGGAGGTTAAGTGTATGGATTAGAGAGAGCTTCAACGATACCGTCGGCGGCGTGAGATGCCCCCGGTGCGTTGGCACCATCAGGTCTGGGAAAATTAGGTAGAACGATATAAAAATAACCCGAATAAGCGTAGATCAGGTCATATTTTAACGCAATTTGGAGAGAGGCTTCTTCGGTTTGAGGGAAGCGCGATGCGACATATTTCCCAATAGGTGGCAAGAGAGATCTAAGGAACCAGTCCATGTAGACACGGTCTTCGAAGGTAGGGGCTCGACATAGGCTCTTTCTTCTCCACCATTCCTAGACATGGTCGGATAGGCGGGTCGTAGATGATTAACAGAAAGAAGTCAAGAGTTTGGTACCAGTGTCATAACGAAGGGGAAGCTGGAAGTAAGACAGAAAATCCCGGGCAAGAGTCGCAAAGGTGGTATGAGAGGAAGGGGCCTAATCAACATACCACTTAGAAGCTTCACCTGTAAGCGTATGTTGGAACAATCGAAGACAGATAGAGTCATCGGTAATAGAGTTAGACAAACACCACATGTGGAAAGATCGAACATGATTTGTAGGATCTTCTCCAACAAGGCCAAGTTCAAACTTGGGGATGTCAAAAGGGAGCTTAGTCAGCATAGCAGGCCAACTAGTGTCATGGTGTATAGGGTAATTTATCAACTGGTCAAAATCGGGAAGGCTGAGGCCTACCATGAAGGGGAGCAAGGGTGCAGTAGGGGTAGTGTCCATTGCAGTCCCACTAGTGGTATTCCCAACATGAGGTCTAGGGTTACCACCAGCATTAGGTCCTGCACCAGACATGGTGAAGGTGAAAGGGGGAGAACCAAAGGCGGAACGAGAAGGGGAACCCAATGCACCAGAAGAAGAGTTGGAGTGCGAACTCGAAGGGGGACTAACTCGAATCCTACACGGAGGAGTAAGTATTCCTACTGGAAACTGAGGATGAAGGCCAAGAAGTCTCCAGGATAAACACCTTGGTGGCGCAACGGTGATGACACAAACATGGCACAAAGGAAAAAGAGACTGACAAGGGCAGGGAGGTGCAAGATCAACTGATTACAATGTCGAAACAAGGGCAGAGAGGTGCAGGATCAATTTATTTCAATGTTTTAGAGTCTTTTCTTGGCAGTGTTAACCAAGCCCTTTTTTGCTTAGGGTGTGTGTGCAAAGTGTGTAAATTTTAATTTTTAAACCCAGGCGTTTGTAGAGAAAAAGAAAAAGTGTGCTATGTAACTGAAAATAAACCTGCAAATAACAGTATATGAAATTGAAATAACAGTAAATACACAGTTAATAATGAAATAATATAAACCCAAGGAGGCGGGCCTCTCAACAAGTAGTCTGTAGGTGGGCAAAAAACTAGTCAAAACACACCAAAACAGCCAATAGATCTAAGGTCATGAGGGATAGGGATCTAAAGGTCAAAATCTGCTGGAAAGTGGTGCAGAAAACAACAACAAATCAGAGGAAAAATTGTTGTAAATGAGGTGGAGAAAGGCTATCTCCTGGAGGGAAACGGAGTGAACCCTAGAGGAAAACAAAAAAAAAGCTAAATGAGGTGATTTGGATGGATAAAAAGCCGATCTGAAGCGGATCTGAAGGTGAGGTATCAGATATTGAAAATGGCTGAACACTCTGAAAAATTCAAGCAACCTGCAGCAGCTAAAACTCTTCCACGAAGTGAGGAGGGTATTGAAGCCCTAGGGGGCTAGGTTCCCACTTAGTTGAGTAATACAAAACAAGTACAGGTCCAAAACGGGTGGAGACGGAGGTCAGACAAACTTGAATAGAGGCTGAGACAAACCAAGAAAAGTTTCAGAAAAACTCCCGCAAAAAATCCAGGTTGCAGTTTTTGACCTGTTTTTAGTAGAGGTCGCAGTTTTTGGGCTGATTCCCACTTCCTAAAGCTCTAGGTTGCAGGTTTTAGGCCAAAAAATGTGACCTACACTTCCGACACTTTCGGTGGCAGATTTCAGAAAAAAGTGTCATCTCAGCTGCGGCTGATGTCTGTCACCTGCGAAATAGGTCCAAAAGCACACAGAAGTTAGAATTTTTACCGTTTTATGGTTTTATAGGTTAAAAACAACATCAAGAAAAGAGAAAACAAGAGGCTGAAGAGAAATCCTAGGGTTTGAAGCAGTTGGATATGCAAGGATCAGAAAAATGACAGCAGTCGTAATCGTAAACCCGTGTGGAGTCACCAGTTGTTAGTATGAATCTTAATTGCAAGTGTGCAAAAAAAGACCACTTTAGCTGTGAATAACAAACAATCCTAACAACAAAATATGGCTGCCAATATCTTCAGATCTGCAGTTAGTTGATCAAGATAAATACTGCAAAAATCTAGATCTATACATCAAAAGACATTAAGCAGTAAATAAAACAAGATTTACTCCATGCATCCAATAGACAAGACAAGAATATGTTGAATGAATTTTATATTAATGGCACCTGGGAGGAAAACAAAAAAGGGTGTTACCATTTCTCCTCAATGGGATGGGTTCTTGTAAGTCATCAACACTTCAGATCTAAAATTCCTCTCTCTTGATGGTGTAAAAAACCCAGACAAAAATGGTAGCAAAATATGATTATGATGGTGGATCAAAGTCAGACCAAAAGTATAGATCCAGAGTGATCTTTAGGCAAAAAAAGGTGGTAAATGAATGGGAAAACCCTTCTATTTATAACAAAATATTGAGTTAGTCTAGATATTGGTGCATAATTAAAATATTATTAACCAAATCAAGATCCAAATTTTATGGAATATTTTATTATATTTGTTGGAGAGAAAATGAATTTGACTTGGGTCAAATCCCTTTATTTGTAAATAATAAATAAATAAATGATTTATTTATCATTTTAAGGATTTGGTTGAGTAATAATCAAATAAATAATGATTTATTTAATTATTTAAGGGTGATTTAGTCATATTCAGCAAATAATATTATTTAAATAAGGTTTAAATAATTATTCTTAGGAAATAATAAGATAATAATGATTTATCTAATTAATCTCCCTGTTTTGGGTTAAATATAACAAGGAATATTAATTAAACTATTGTTTAACTAATTATTCCTTGAGGAAAATCAAACAAATGTAGATTTATTTAATATTTCTTCATGGGGTTTCTTGTTTAGACCATAACCAACTTAATAAAGGTGGTTTACTACGTTATTTTTCATAGTGAATCCAATTTTACTTAGGGTAAAATTGGTCTTACATGGTGTACTTGGGTCCATCTCATAACAATAGGTTAGATGACCAAAAATTGGTGTAACACTACAAAAAGAGGAGGAAACAAGAAAAAACAAATACACATATAACACAAGCTCAATATCGAGTAAACGAACTAATAATACCAATGGAGAACGAATCCCCTTTTATTAGCCGCTGGTGGTAAAAAGAGGTAGAACGCTAAAACACTCGTAGTGAGTCCTTAGAGCTATGGAGCTCTAATACTGAAAGAAAGGAGGGCTCTTCTCTTAAGCTATTTGCATGCATCTCTTTTCTCCTCAAATGAGTGATCGGATAATGAACAACTGATGCACTTCTCCTTTGGGATTGAGATGTTGGATGGCCAACAAATGAATCCATTCACTCATTTTCTGCTTGGAAAAACACTGCTGGTTTTCTCATGGGCAATTTGGCCAGCATAACAATGTGTTCTAAATTTTTCTTCTCATGGTGGTATTTTATGGGCAAAATTCAAATATTCTTCCATCTCTTGGTACAATTGTGGACAATGACCCAAGAGTGGTGGTTGATTCCAATGTGTGCTCACTTGAGGTCTCAAGGTGGCTCTAGGCGGTTGTCCTTGGGTGGCCTCAAGTGGAGAATCTTCTTCCTGAAGTGTGCAAAGTGGTCCTGGATAGTGACCTTACGCCATAACCAGGATTGCACGACTTATTGAGGGAAGTCCACGGAGACCTACGCTTCTATCGAAGAAAAGGGCGCGTAGAGCGCATTGTGCCAGTGTCTTCTGTGCACAATTTGATAAATTTTCCTTTTGACCTTAGAGAAAGTTAAATTTTATATATTTTGAAATGTTTTTCTACCCTGTAAATCCTTCTGCTTGACATTTCATAATGTCCTTTGCTTGTCTGATTTTCGAGTGATAACACCCTCCAAGGGGAAAACCCAAAAATTGTTATGTTCTTATAGAATCTACTTCAAGTGAGACCAAAAAGACCCAAACCCTATACCAAGTCCTCCTCCAAGTACCAAATCAACCCTTCATATATCATAGCTCAATCCCACATCAACCAACATCCAATTGCAACTTCAAGTACCACAAATTCGACCATTCAAATTCGAATTGCAACATTGTCTAGAAACTTTGACCTACAAATTCAGCCATGAAGTTGCTGCAGAAATCCTAATTCAACTTCTTCAAGAGATACTTATTAGAGAAATACAACTCCTCCCAAGGTAAACAAAGTCAAGACAAAGTATTTCTTCTTCCAACAACATAATACTGCACCTCATTCTCCAACAATTTGCACCTACAGTTTCAACCTTCTTTGTAGTTGCATTAGCCCTATAACTTCACACATGTGAGAGAGATCAAGACCGAAATAAATATTTATTTGCCTTCTTTTTCCTTATAAACCTTCATTCCAACTTCCTTGCCTTTTCTGGTTGTAGATTAAACCTTTTCAAGAGAGATCAAACTTGTTGGTGAATGAGTGCTAAATGAGGTCGAATTTCTCCTTTACATAGCCTTTACAAGGGGTCAAATTCCCTCCTTTAGGCCAACTTGTAGCTTCTAGGGACAATTTGAATTTTGGAGGTTTCCAATACTTTCTAGACTCAAAATAAATTATTTTACAAAATATATTTTTCCTGGAAGGGTCTTATAAACATGATGTTTACTTTCTTGACTCATGCCAATAAATGCTATGACCTAACGAACCTTAAAATCATGAAGAACATGATTTTACCCACAAGACCATCAATAAAGAGCATGAAACCCATGCTTTACATTAATAATTTTTTATTTTTTTGTTACATAAGATATATTGAAATGAGTATAACAACAATTATGAAGACCGAAACTAGTTAGTTTTCCAACAATATGAAGATAGTATTTGTTCCAAGAAGTACTTCAAAATATCATGATTGGTTGTTAATTTGAAGTATCTTCCTATTAGGTATTGGTTCCATTTCTTAACTAGATGTAATATGGAAAAAAATTATTTTTCATACACGGGTATGATTAAATTCTTTCCTTTAAATTCACTAATTTCAAAGGCAAGGGGCCTTTATTATTGCATAAAAAATATACCAATGGCATGGCTCAAGGTATCACACTACACAATGAAAGTTTTTATGAAGTCAAGTGTCATCAGGACAAGATTTTTATATAGAGCCTCTTTAAGTTTTTCAAATTATTTGTTTCTTCGTTATTCCAAGAATTTTTTTCCTTCTTTAATAATTTTGTTAGAGGTGCTGCTATTTGACCATTATTTTTGGAAAACTTGCAGTAATATATTTTTAATCAACAAAATCCTCTAATTTTATAGAGATATTTTGGGATTGACCATTCCCTAATATCTTTGATTTTGTTATGATCTACTTTCACACCTTCATGGGATACAATATAACCCATATATTCCATTTCTTGAACCCCAAAGGAACACTTGGAGGGATTTTCATATAGTTATTTCTCTTCTCATAGTGTCAAGACCTTATCAACATGTTGTACATGCTCTTCCCAATATTTTTTGTAAACTATCATGTCATAAAAAATACCAGCACAAATTTTCTAAGGAAGGGTTTGGAAATATAATTAATCAAGCTTTGAAATTTTGAAGGTGCATTTTTGAGTTCAAATGGCACAACTAAGAATTCATATTGAACTTCATGCTTTCTAAATTTTGTTTTTGGATGTATTCTTGTCTCATTATGATTTGATTGTATCCAAAATAGAGATCCAAATTAGTAATGAATATTTCTCCATGGAACTTTCCTAATAATCATTAATGTCAGGAATAATAATCTTATCTTTGATTTTCATTTTTTCGAGTTGAATTTATCTAAACATATATGCTGTGAATCATATTTTTTATAACCATTACCACTGGTGAAGAAAAATCACACTAGATAGGTTGAATGATTCCAACCTATAACATTTGTTGAACCATATGCTCAATATCACTCTTCTGTGCACATAGAGACTTATAAGGCGTTATGTTAGGTGGTACATTTCTAGGTTGCAAATGAATAACATGGTCATGATCTCGTGCAAATGTAAGACCATTAATAATATCTATAAATAACTTGGAGTGATTGTTGATAACTTTTGGAGGTCCATTGGAGTAGAGGATATATATGCTTAAACATTTAATGAACACGATTGTGCAATTACACCATGGTGTCCCTTTTATAGAAATTTTGTCATGCTATTAGAGATTATCACTTTATAAGGTTTTCCTTAGATACTTTGAAGCTCATTTTCCTTTCCTTATGAGAAAAATATTACGAAAATACCTTGAAAATTAAGGGCTAGTATTCCCAATGATTGTAATAATTGGAAAGCTGATACAATATCAACACCGCCCATTTGGATTCCAATTATGGAACTATATAATAAATAATACCCCCATATTTAGCTTAATACTATGGCACTTCCCTAAAATTTTTATGTTACCTCCATCTACAATAATTATTTTAATAATGGTGTTAGATATACAAAGAAATTAAGAAGTTTTTCTAATTTGTAATTGATGATGGGTACTACTTGAATCAATCAATACTATTACCTTTTTTGTTTTTGATATATCGTTTTATTTTGAGGGTTTTTAGACCAATATTGACCCATGCATGACAATATATTGTTGGATTAGTATCTTATAGCTTTATATCTTGTGAAAATTCCACTTATTGATATTCTTCATCTTCACATTCTATGTGGAATAATTTCTTCTCACTCATTTATGCCCCTTTCCTCTACTTGTTGTCACAGTTGAAACATAGTCAATTTTATCTTCTTTCATCCATTTTATAAGGTTTCAAACTTGTTAGTTTAGGAGAGGGAACATGCTTTTATTTTTATTTCTTAGTGACAATTTTTATACTAGACATATTTTTACTTTCAACTTTCCTTGCTAGACTAAAATCATGCTCTACAGATTTAGGTTTAAAGAGACACACCTCATGTTGGATGCTTTCCTTTAAAGTTCCCATAAATAGGTCTAATAAATTACACTCTAAAATGTTATTTACCTTGTGACTCAAATTTTGAAACTGTTGAATGTGCTCTTAGAACCAGACCTTTTTGTCGAAGATTTACCAATAAATTAAAGAATACATTTCTCTTAATATCCCCATAATTTTCTATCAATTCCTTTGTAAAAATGTTCCAAGAATAATTTCTTAATTTCACAAATCCATTGATAACATACATGTTGATCTTGTACTAAAACCATGGAAGAAATATTTATATTTTGCAAGGTTGCCAATTGTTGTAGATCAAAGTATTTCTCCTTATGGAATATCCATGTTATAGGATTGTGGCCATCAAACTTACTCATATTGATCTTCAAAATGTAGTAGTTAATTACGGTTGAATTGAATATTTGCTGATGTGGATCTTGGATAGAAAAATTATGATTATGGTTATGCAGTGCAATATTTTTGCTCTCTAATTATGATAAAATACCCCCCATATGTGATTGAGTTTTAACATCATTATTCTCCTTATGTTCATGATTTAATTGGATCTCCGTATCCCTTTTAGGGAGATCCTTTAATATAATGGTTTGTAATTATTTTATTTCTTCCCCGATATATTTTCATATATCTTCATTGACATTTTTCATTTATTACTTATTTCCATTCATATTGTTTTCTATCTCATCCATCATTTTTGTTTTAAGGTTTTCTTGAGAGCTTGATAAATCCATCTTTTTCAGCACACTACCATCCATTTCATTAACTTTATTCTCTAGTTGGGAGAGCCTAAAATCTAAGTCTTCCATTTATTCATGAATCCTAAATGAGCCTTCATGAGGTTTAACTGGTCTAGTATATTTATTTGGAAGTATAATAATAATATTCCTCTTTATCACAACTTCTAGTCACCAAAAGGCCCCTAGGGGGCAACTCAGTTAACGATGACTATGTAAATGAAGTATTGTGAGTGAGGAGGTTTGTGGTTAAAATCCCCCCGATTTACTTGTGCATGTGGAAGGGTCTTGTGTATACAAATATAGGTTATAGTAGTAGTGGTTATAATAAATCTCATTTCATGCGTGTATGAGACTCGACCACTTTTCAATGCCTCCTAGATTAAAAATAATGCAGTCACAAAAAATGGATCTTCTAATCAAAATTTATGTCACTTGTAAGTTATATAACATTAAAAATTAATTTGGAGAATATATAAATGGTTGTAATTTTTATCGATATATATCTGATATTTGATCCCTTTTGAATTTTAAATTTGGCCTATAATAATTTGATATGTCTTCTCTGCAATTCCACAAGTATGATCATAATTTGATGTGGCAAGTGAAAGTTATGGTAAATTTCCTGAAACTTGGTAATTTTTGTACTCTTCCCAACAAAAAACTTGTTTGAAATACTTCTTATACAATTATTCAAATATGATTATGAAGATTTTACTTGAGGTGGTTCATTATATCTCCTTAGATTTTTAAAAATTTCATAGTCTGAAGTGTCCCAGAAAAAAATTTATAGTGGAAATTCCATGATCACACCTTTGAAACTAATTTAAGGACCATTCATAACCCCTAATTTCAATAGGGTATATCATAGAAGTTATATCAAACCAATATTTGAATTTTTTACTAGATGTATCTTGCAATCACTTCTATATCCTTTCAAAATTTCATAGTAAGAAACATCCCATAGAAAATTATAGTGAAAAAGTTGAGATTAATTTTTTTGAAATAGATTTCAATACCAATCTCAACCCTTAAATTCCAAAACATATATATCATAAATTATAACGAACCATGTTTTTAAATTTTAACTAGATTTTCCATAAAATCTCTCCTCGATATTATCAAAATATCACCATATAAAACATGCAGCTAGAAAAAAGTTATAGTGCAACAACAAAAAATAAGGTTCATATGCTCTTATACTAAATGTTATGAACCTTTCACTTCATAAATGATAAGAAACCAATAATTATAGTTCACTTAGAGGGGGAAACCTCTTTTTATAATGAATACAATGTATAAGACAACATTTGATGATCCTAAGACTAGGTCTCTTGAGTATATACATGGGAGAGAGAGAGAGTGAAATTAATAAAATTGTATAAGGTAATCAACCACTTTTTAGGGATTAATAAATTATTTTAGGGTTAAAATGGTAACACATGACCTTTTGTAGATTGGGTTGAGAGGACAACTTCTAGGAAAATCAAAATGGTACTCCAACGAGAAGGTTGAGGAAAAATTTTCTCACCTCATTCAGTAAAGATTTTGAGAGCCAAAACCCTCCCAGATTGGGGAGATATGATCTAGATTATATTATTATATAATTTTTAATATATTTTTATGCTTTTAGAGTGGAAAATTGGAGGGATAAACCCATAGGGTCATTTTTACCAGTAGGTCCTATTTTGGAGAATCAGGGTCTAAAACCTTTAAAAGTAATTTTGAGTCATTGAATGATGTTTATTTTGTGGTAAAATAGTTATTTTCTTAGCATATGATCTTATGAAATTTTTCTACAATCATATATATTTCCAATGATGCAAGAATCACATCAATCAAATTTCATATGAAAAATTATGCCTCCTGCAAGTTGACCTACCATGTTAGACCACCATGGTATGAGTGGATGCCATATATGCCCCATTAGTCATGCACATGTGGCTAGCCATGTGTTGAATTTTAAAAATATTATAAAATATCCAAAATTGAAACTCAAATTGAGAGTTGAAGGGGTGAAATATAACCCTTACTTGGATTTTAGTCTATGTTATAAACTGGGCCACCATGAGGAGTAGAAGTTCCATTCTTTGCTATTGTATTTTTTTCCATAGTAGAGAACATCTGGGAGTGGGAAATTAGAGAGAATGGTAGAGGGGGTTAATGTGCTACATTATCCTTACAGGGAACAAGCCTTAGGTAATTAGATACTACCTCCTTTTTTTTACATTTATATTTTCCATAACAAAGAAAAGATATCAGAGTAGCCTCACCTTCTAGCTAGCGTTACTTTCTATTTATGTTTTCTCCCTGAATGGTTTCCAAGTGCACATGTTTTTGTCTATTGTGGGTATTTTTTGTATTTATATTTTTTTCTATTTCTCACATTTCATATAATTTCAATTAATTAAGAAAGAAAATAAAATAAATAAAGGAATTGAAATCTAAGGAAAATTTAAAAGTAAAGGTTTTAGTAATATTATTATATATGTTTCAATGAAATTTCCCAATGGAATATCCACAACAGTTTACAAATCATATTGGTATCAAAGTAGGTTTCATTGGGGAATTTTTTGGTAAGTTTCAAGTGATCCAAGAACTAATTTAGGAAAAAGGTCACAAAACCTTAGCCATGGCTAATGAGTCTATTCATAAGAATTTCGATTTGATAGAAGAGAAATTTACGAGGGTCAACGCATAGATTGTTGACATCAACTACGTTATGAACCTCCTTATTTTGGATCTAAAAAATAAGCATGGAATTAGAGAAGATGGAGGTTCTAACTCATAGGTTAGATGATAGGGTATATTGAGAAATCATGATGACCTAGAAAAGGATTCAAAAAAAGAACTTGAGAAATAGCATCTGAATTCAAATTCACTTAATCATTCAAGATATCTATTCAATATGGAAGTGAATGCTTACATAAAGCTATAATAATTGATTCCTTAAAAATGAATGAATGGTTGTAGCAATTACAAATTTATTTTAGCATTCACCATATATATGAGTAACATAGAATATCATTTTCTAGACTAATGCCAGAGAATATCATTTGACCTAATGGGAGAGCCATATGGAAACACTTAGGCCGAAGCATGATTCATCAGTAACAAAGCGGGAGGACTAAAAAACCTTCATAAAGTACCAATTATACTCTGTTGGGTATGTAGAGGATTGTACACTATTCAGTATGTACAGGGCCAATGGATCTGATGACACTACTTTACATAGAGGTAGAAGCAGAGTGTACATGGGTACACCACTAAGTTCATGAAGATGTCCATCATGCTCGATATATTTCCCAAGAGCCTATATGTACTCCTGTAGTATTTGAGGGGTCTACATAGCCATCTATGAAAGCATATTATTCTATTCAAGCTAATAATAGTGGACGAGAATTACGTACAAGAATAATATCTAGAAATCATAAGCCAAAAGAAAAAGCAATCAAGTTGTTTAAAGAAAAAATAACATTGGGAAACTTCCACGGAAGGAATGAAGAAATGGAGACGAGGAAAGAAAATGAAGAAAACAAGAACTACACATTAGTGCAAGGATCCTAGCAATTATTTCAATCACTGCAACATTGATGGTTACACTAAGGAGAAGCACTAGGGAAGGAGATGACCAAATTGTTCCATATTAAGATCTAGGTTAAGAAGACAAAGATAGATGTCATGTTTGACTCAAGTTCAGAGAATAATCTCATAGCAATGAATATGGTAAAAAAAATAGATTGGAGGTTTGAATATATATTGAAATGAGTGAATAAAAATGCAAATATTAAGGTAACGAAACTGTAAAATAATTTTTTCTATAAGTACTGATTATATTGATGAAGTAAAATTTGATGCAGTACCATTTAATGTATGTGGAGTTGTGTTTGGGATCACCTAGATGTATGTGTAGGATGAAATATTGATGCAAAGGGCCAACTATCATTGTCTCTCCAAGGATGGGAAATAATTCACCATCAACATGCACAAAGGAAAGTACAAGATTTCAATCACAACTGCTAATTGTTATCACTCAGATTGAACCTCAGGCTGAGAGAGGCAATCCAGAGGTAACCTCAAACCACACTTGGCCAAGTAGCTAGCCCTACTAAGCCAGGAGATGGCTCTCTCCATATGGATTTCAGTCAAATGGATTGAAGGAAGAATATTTTAGGCTAGGTATAGTATCTCGGGGTTTTGATTTTGATTTTGTGTAGGGTTTGCTGGATCAGAAGGAGTCAAACAACTAGGGCAAGTAAATTAGGTCAAAATTTGCAGGGGTTCCAAGGGGCAAGGTAGGTAGAAGGTTTTGACATGAAAAGATGATTATGGTGAGGTGAAAAGACTGGTGAGGAGTTAGGAAGAGCATACAAGATGAATTCTCCCTAAACTGAATAAAGTAAACAAATTATGCTAAATTTCCCAAAACAGAGCATGAAACATGAATTCTGCCTTTCAACTTGAAATTAAGAATATCATAGACATGAAAATGGTTTATGAGATTACAATACATTCATAAAAATTATAAAAAAGAAGAAACTATTTCAAACACTTCATACCACATGGATCCCAAATAAATAGCTGCAAATTTCTATTAATATCCAAGCCAAACTGATACAAAATATGTCTCTTGGGATGCCAAAGCTCCAAGTGAGTCCAACCTCAACAAATGGCTGAGAAAATACATCAAATAGACTTCAAACCACTCTCCCTAGCCTCAGGGAGTCGAATCCATGAGAGGAGGATCTGTTTCACCTACTCCCAAACAAGAATCTGAAGACTAGGAAAACTCAACAATTTGCCTCTAAAAGAGAGGAAACTGATTAGTTTGACCTCCTAGTAGACTTATCTAATGCCTAACCTAGATAAAAGTGAAAACATGATATTTACATCCATATTAACCATTTACATCAGTAATTTTCCCATTTACCCTATCAAAAAATCAAAAAGTAAAAAATGCTGAAAATAATGAAAATTGTCAATTCCTTGGTAAATGCGCAACGCCGTGACAAAAAAAATGACCTGTCTTGCGACCAAATTTTGGAGGCCTTCCTGATGTCCAAATGAGCTCCATGATAGCTCATTAGAAAATTCTATGAGTATAGTTTCCATATATTCTTTCACTTTCTAAAATGGTGTCCATATACCCTATCAAAAACCTGTTCTCCCAAGACTGGTAAACGTGCAATGCCAAGGCCAAAAATAGGGCAGAAACATGATTTTTTGATGGTTTTTGGCCTTTTTGAGGGACTAGTTTTGCTCCAAAAATTCTCAAAATTTCTAAGGTTGATATAATTGTCATTGGGAACATGAATATGCTGACCATTTTCCATTTGGATGGCCCAAAAAATAGCACAACGCCAGTGGCGCTGTGCGTTTAGCACAATTTCTGCATGATAAACTGTCCCAAAAATAAAAAATTTGCACCAAGTGTGCCAAAATTGGAATTTGGCTTGTTGATAAAGGGTTAGAGGCCTGGAGGGACACCTCATCAATAATATTGAGCTTCTCTTTTTCCTTTGACTCGGTCAAAGCTCAAATATTTGCATGGGCACGTTTGAGCTTGGCCCTTTCAATCCTGTTTCTCATGGCATGCTTTGCCATCTTCCTCTGAATGTGAATGTCCTTCTTGGCTTTCTCTAACAAGCTCTCCAGATGAAAATTGGCTATCTCAAGCCAAGACTCTCTGTCTCTGTCAATATCTCTGGCAAGTAGCTCACTTGGAGTAAGCTGCTCTGCCAATTCTACCTCTTCTGCCTTTCTCGGCTAAAGCCATCTTTAGTCCCATGGTCCTCAGTCTCTCTCTAGGAAGTTGATATTCCTCATCATCATTGTCATAAAATATACCCAAGGTATCATATATTAAAGCCTTGGCCTTTCCGGCCTCTCTTTGAGCTATGATTGCCCTGACCTCACTAATGGTCTGCTTTGTCTTTAGCTACTGATTCTCTAGCTCAAGAAATTTAATCACACGATTTTCTCTACAAATATTAGCTTGAAGCTCACTAATATTGGCATCTTTGCCTCTGATCAATGCATTTGTGATTCTAACCTCATCCTCATCATCAAGGTCAATCAACTGAAACTCCTGCTCAGTTTCATGTTTGTCCTCCTCCTTAATAGTGATAGGCTATATAGCCTTTTCCTTGCCCTTGTCTACTTGTTTTGCTGATGAAGAAGGCATGGACCCTTTCACATCAAGATAAGAAAACACATGGCTATGGCCTCTCTGACATGTTAAAGGAAATGGCTCAATGTCAATCATTTTAGTGACAGCTGCTACAATTTCCCTTTCACTGCTTGATGATTTGGTATCATGATGTAATGGTGAAGGGTTGTGGAAAGGTGACGTGGAAGGATCAACATGAGGTGAATGGATGTGAGTGGGTGGTGATGTATGAGCAGTGAGATGTGATCGAGAAGGGGATATGAGAGGATGAGATGATGAAGGAATATCTTGCTCATGATGAATAGGTGGGGTATTGAAAACCTCATTTGCAATGAATGCATCCCATGGAATGTTTTTCTTCTGAAGCTGATGCATGACCACCATTTTGATGAGTCAATGATGAAAAAGGCTCTACATTTGCTGATTGTAATCCCTCTTTTTCCTACGGAAAAGATAGTATGGTATGTGTAGCATTCTAACTCTAGTGAAATGTATAAGAAGACGGATATGGTATGAGTAAAGGCGGGAAAACCTCCCCTCACAAGTGAAGTACTTCATTATTATCCTCATCATGGGCACATACCGATCCAGAAGATGAGGAAAAGGGAAAATGGACTTGTTGTGATCTTTGTACCTAGGTTTGAGGTATGGTTCAAAATAACTCATGTCCAAATTTGCTTGTTTAAACCACCTCTCTCCCACATTAGGTATCACTGTAGCAGCTGCAATGGCATTGGTGGACATCTCAAATGTAACTCCAGCAAGATTGACCTGCTTGTCATGTAGATTGATGATGAATAGTCTTGTTAACTCTGGGTGATTTTGGACTTGCTGCACTCTCTCACAAAACTCAAAGCAGCCCACATGCTTAAAGTAGGAAACAGTGAGAGGAGAGGCCATGAGCTCCCTTGTGGTGATGGGTTCAAATCTATTTATTTTCCCTCCCTTGTGATCATTTCTCCTCGGCATTTGTGCCTCACCAAGAATGCCACTATCTTCTTCTTCTAACATCTTTAAACTCTGTTTTGCGAAACCCTAGAGTGTAAGTGAAATGAATGAGGGGAAGGGGATGACATGACTAGCTTGAAAAGTGAAGGGAATGAATGTGAGTGAAGGGAATGAATGAAAGGAAATGTGTGTAGGAACAAACTAGATGAATGAAAACCCTAAATCAATTTAATTACCTTTTTTATGACTGATATTTCTTTTAGGAAGATGAAACAAGGGTAAAATCAGTGATCACAAGCTTGTAATTAGGGTTTTCTTAGGGTTGCACTTTAATTTATTTAAGAATGACCAAATTGTTTACAAGCAAGGTAAAAAGGTGTACTTACTGCTTTGAGGGCTATTTGGAAGACTTTGACAAATTTTAGAGAAGATTAGAACTTGTTTGGGTTGATAGATCACTGCACAACCTTCTCTGGCTAGGCGCGCAACGCCTCTGCAAACGTGCAACACCAATCTATAGGCGCGCAATGCCAGTGCAAACTACATTGAATATTTCGGGTAGGGGCGCAATGCCAAAGTCCAGGAGCGCAACTCCAGTGAAAACGTGCAACGCCAAGTGCTGAACACGCAACGCCAAGGAACTTGACCCAAATTCACTCAAAAAACTCTGAAATTATTCTTTGCTGAATGCTCCTGATGTTTTGAAAGGAAACAATGACTCATTTGAAATGTAAAATGGGCTTTTATAGGTATGTGGAATTTGATTTAACTTGAAAAACCACTTTTCTAATGTTTGAAGTCTTCTTCCTTTTATCACTGATACTCTTTGACACTTTTTTCTTGCAGTTGCTAAAGTCATGGAGTTGGATTTTCTTTTTCTCACTGAGGCTTGACATAATGGCTTTGATAGCTTTGGGGTTTCACTTATTACATATAGTAGCATAAAATTACATTAGAAAAAATAAAATAAATTACATAAGTGACTTTTTATCAAAATGACATTTTGATAAAAAGTCCTGAAACTGAAAATACAATCTCTAAAGCATAATGAAAACATCATGATGATCTTGTTTCAATCCCTCTCATATGTGTGTTGACCTCATTGGAATGAAGGAAATACCTTCATAAATGCAAAACCCTAATGACCTAGTGAAAATTCTTTTGACCTAATTTTGAATGAGATTTTGACTTAGAGATTTTCAAGTGAAAAGAGCATTTTCATAGGTTTTATTATGCTCAAAGGGACATGGGAATGAGTCAGCAATATGAATCTTGGAGGGAGAAAAAAGTTTATTTGAAAATGACAACCGCCAGCGGAGAAAATTTATGTCATGACCTAATGGAATGATAAAAAAATTATTCAGTATGGGACACCTAAGATGCACATGCAAATGTGTTTTGATCCCGGTGGAAGTATGAAAATACTGACACTAACACTAACCAAGCCACAAAGCTTATTAGTTCGATTCAAACATATGTTTAGTTTTTCTTAAGAGAAAATTAATCTAGTGAGTGTTGGGTATGTGTTTTATTATTTGCATGACTTATATATATTGTTAGCCCCAACAATCTCCCAGGATGAGGAGGAAACCGAATGAGGTAAGCTCAGACCTCTTTTGGCTTGGTATCTAGCCCTTCCAAGATTGGAAAGGGATCTCTCCAGTGAAAACTCTATATAAAAGGAGATTATTGGAGTGTGAAATGTATCTTAGGCTAGGTATGATAGGCTCTAGGGTTTTGATTTAGGGTTTATGGGTCGGAAAAACAAGAGAAAAAGTACCATTGGGCAATGGAGTCAAGGCTGGTTTCTTTGTTTAGATTCGAGGAAAAGTAGGCGCTATGTTTAGCCAGATAAATTATATGAAATGAGAGATGGAAAGGTGAAGAAAGACCACTACACTAGATGCATATATCAATGGATGAATCTCTAGTGCATCTTTAGAAGAAATAACACAAAGATAGGTTACAAAATATATCATCAAACATTGATGAATTCTGTAAAGATAACCATTAACACATAACAAGCATCATCAGTGTGAAAGGAGCATCTAACATGGATGAATTCCTATCACTTACTCTCAGACAATACTAGCAGAAAAACATAATCATGGAAATAATATACAAGAATACATACTAAACATAAACACCATGATGAATCTCAAAACAAAGAAGAGAGAAACTCATGCATTACATAAAAATATCCAGGGAAAAATACACAATCCAAAAACCTTTCCTTCTGCTAAAAATCGAACCCTTTATGACTTACAATGTATTACTTAAATAAACAAATACATATTTGTTACTAGCTTCTAGGAAGAGAAAACCAACTTCTATGAATTAAAAATAATTAATATCTATAAAAAAAATCAGATTATTCTCGAATTGTGTCAATTTTTCTTGGATTTGGTTCCTTGAAATTTGGAATGTTGCTTGGTCAAATCTTATAAGATTTGCCACATGGGCTCTTCCACTGCTAAGACTACTCCTCGATATCCTGTAGCTGCTGATTTTGTGCCTTGAAACTCTGCCACCTCATCCTTTGAATTCTCGAATGCTGCCACATACAATGAAAAAAATCGAATGCTCCTATGAATACTCAATTAACATGGATGATAGAACTGTTACTTGGAATGGATTCTACCTCAAACGACAAGTCGTAAGACCGAAACACTCTCTCATAGATATTGTTCTTCATTAATGCCTTGATTCGCAAAAATTGTCATTTATGCTATCGTAAATCTTTTAATATTCACAAATTGATCACCCTCAGCTACTACGAGCTTGCTTGTTACCATTACAACAGTAACAAGTGCCTCCATATTGCCTCTTGCTCAGTGTCACAAAGTGAACAAATGACCCTTTGGACTTTGTGTCGAGGAACATCATGTCTCTGTTAGGGCTTAAGATTGAAAAAATTCTTTGCTTCATTGTGACAGTGTCTACAATCAAAGACCTCATTGAAACATAGTGCTCTAATATGAAATTTCCGTTTATAATGTGAGAAACCATACTGTAAATATCCTTCGTTTAGTTTTTCTGATCTTTTAGCATTTCCTGGTCAGTCAAAGAATTAACTGATAATGAAAAGCTCGCATGTTATTTATTAATTTTTGTTTGCATTAGATGAGAAAGCTCTGTAATTGGACCATCCACAATTCCATGCTCACCATCAAGTTCCACATCAGCGATTTGGTAATTTTAGTTAGTAACCACCTCATTAAGGATACATTCCACAGCTGAATCAACATCATTGCGGTGCTCCAGAGAAACTGCATTAATAATACATTCATCAACCTATGGGAAAACTTCCTGAAGAGAAATGAAATATGCCTTCCAATCCATCACTCCTCCTCTTCTCGAGTCATGACTGCAACCTCCTCAAGATTAACAATGGGTGAAATCTGAGCTCTAGTATCCTTTGCCATCTTCGTGACTTGTTGTATCATCAGACCATCCATGATTGGAGATATTATATTTCTCACCATCTCCCCATAGAGCATAAGCTTCCTCGCCATGGACTGCATTATCTCCAATCAGAAGTTACCCATCTAACATCATTAAGGGGATCATCAAGTGTATCACAAGCAATATTATGGTTGTTACTACAAAATTCCACCCTATTATAAAACTTGCTCCAGCTAGCTGCTCAAGGAATTGCACCCCACCACTTCCTCCATAAAAGGCTCCCTTTGTACCTGGGCTTGATAGGAAGAGGTCACACAGTGTAGGCTCCACGAAAAGGCCAGTAAGTTCTCCACCCAATACTACCGCAACAACATGAGTATGGAATAAATTGAGTGTGTCATCAACCATCTGTAATAGCCTCGATTGCTTATGTAGAACCATCATAGTGAACCATGTGATGTTTCTAGAAAACACTCCCATTACAATGGTTGTCCATCCCTGCACAACTCCTTCAACAGAATTAATGTAGACAAGTCCTGTTATCATTCCCTAGACAACTCCAATGACATAGGGTTTTCATTTTCATCCAGAAAACTCCTAATCATGTGCTGTATTGAGTCAGTAGAAGCAACGGTTGTAATTCCAAGTCTGCTGCAATCTTACGTTATACGCATCAGCTCCATAGAATGCTCAACGTTGCTAACCGAATATTACTTTGCGTAATGTTAGTAAAACTCATAGATGATTCTCTTATGTCTAGGAAATTTGAAGCAAAACCGGAACATGGGTTTTTATTGTAGGTGGCTAAGGATGGAATAATGTTCATAAAACCCAAGGAAAAAACACTATAAGGACGTCGAGATATGAAACTGTGTTTGTGCAGTCCATTTTTGTTCTCAGCATATCTACCTATTTGCTTAAAATTTGGAAAAAATTCTCATGAGTTACCTAATTGACTTTATTCTGCATAAATCCCACTTTTTGGATTTTTGAAATTGACCTTATATTGCTCATAAAACATGTCTTAAGTTGACTTATTTTTTCCTTTGTTTCTGTGTGTTTGACATACGCAATAAAACTCCCAATTACGAGCAGAAGCCTGACATTTTTAAATTCAATTCTGTAGCTGCTGCCAAGGAAAAAAAACCCATTTCCACACCTGCAATCAACTGCTCTGGCACAAAAATGAAAATATATGTTGCTGTCATATTGGCATATGAAACTAAGAAACAATAAAGGTCCTGAACTGGTAATGCAAAACAAATAAGTCAGTGTATTCTTTCAAAATATCCAACTTGGTAAGAAAAGACACAATCCATGTGTGTGAGGCACTTGGGATCATCATCTTTGAATATACTTGTTCCATCATTTGTGCAAAAGCAGTGCGAAGTGAGGAACGAATATACATATCAATCCTATTTTTAGCTACATTCATTTATTCTTTTCTCTTGTGTCTATACTCATGTGAAATGTCATCAACCAAAAATTTTGCAGCTGCTACAACTACATAAAGAACACTCTCCATAAATACAACATTATTGGACATAAATGTCTCATGATAGGAAAAAAACCTCTTTTCTGCCCAACCTTGAATTTCACTCAGAGTAAAACTTAATACCTTGATATACAATATATCCTCGACTGTCTTGGCATCCTTGGCAACCTCAACCAATTGGTTTTATTTTGCTTCAAGCAGATCAATTTCAATGTTCCACATCATCAAAAATTCTTGGAATATAACCCATGTGAAACAAATGTTGTGAAACATTTGAATAATTTTCAACAAAGCCCATGTTTTCTTTAACATCTCCATCAATTCATCAATTTCATCAATAACAGTTGTTTCTTCTCCACTATCAAAGTAGGCTCCAAGAAGCATTTGATATAACCAGATATTTAGTGGAAACCCATCTTCCCATTTATAGGTCTCTAGTGTGGATCCATCGATTGATCGTCAAGCAAGGCTTATAACCTCACTACACAATGCTTGCATTGCCTTAGAGTTCCTTCCCTGTTATCTTCCTCCATGAGAGAATAATTTTAGTATAATTTTATCAATATGCAGGTATCAAAAAATTTCCCAAGGAGTTGACGACGAGGCCAGCGCAATATAAGCACGATAATGGAAAAAATGAAGTGAGGCCAGTGATAATGGCGGATCTGAGGTGAAAACATAGTAAAATAAGGTGAGGTGGGTGGGATATCAAAACCAAGTTCTAAAATTGGCTCCATCTGGGGAAGGCAGCTCTGAAGGAGGTGTCTAGAACCGCAGTATCTTTGGTTTGTAGATCAATGTCTTATTGATTGGGTTGATCTCAAGATTGCAACGAGATAACAACTATACTCTGTACGGTAAACTAAAAAAACTAAAAATTATGCACACTGAAAATATGAAAACTACAAAGATTCTTACCTAGTAAGCTTATTTATGTACATATAACCTATTCTACTACTGGATGCTTGATTTAAATAAATATAAAATATCCAATATAGCCAATCAAAAATCTGATCCAGTACTTGGGCCCCTTCACTTCTTTTAACAAAAATAAGAAGCAGAGCTTGCAAGGGCATTAGAAACTGATTGTAAGTCTGATTTCCCAACAACGAGCCATGATATCATGAAAAAAATGCCAGTTATTGAAAATTAATTGGGACTTTGTAGGGAATAACTTCTTCATATAGAAAGAAATAGGATCATAAAATTCATGACCTATCTCTTGATCTTCAAATTATCCTGTAAATTTTCTTTCTATAGCATCATACAGTTTCAGATATGAGTCATCATATTTATTGTGAAAACAATCCTCGATTTCAACATCAAAATGCAACACTATTTTTTCTTGTTCGGGAGGAGGGAGGTTTTCCAATAACTTTTTAGGATCTTGGAAATTATATGATCGGATTTGAAAATTTAAAATCTCAATCTCCTTCTCAAACCTTTTAATGACTAATTCAAAGAAGCCAGTTTTACCTTCAGGAGAAATCTTTGTAGATCTAAGAAAATGAAGCATAGCCATTGAAAATACCTCATCTATTTGAATATCCACTGATTGATCCCTGACTTCTTTCACAAATTCACAAAATAGAGGGTTTTCCACATACCAAATCATCTTGTTTTATAATGTAAGCTGATTAGTGAGTAGTGGAGGCGCCATGAATGTCTTGATTTCTGGAGTCTTCTGCCAATGGAGTCTTTAGATCAACTTGAACTATGTGGAGTCACCATGAATGTCTTGATTTCTGGAATATTTTGCCAGTGGAGTCTTTATATCAACCTGAATTGTGTGGAGTTGCCAAGTGGATGATTTCAAACTTCATATGTATCTAACCGTTGTCCACTATCAGTAATCAAATCTGAACTTTGATGATCTTTCCTAGGGAAGATCTGTCACCTTGCTCCCAGAAAATGACACCAAAATGTTAGCTCCAACAATCTCCCAGGTTGAGAATGAAATCAAATGAGGTAACCTCAGAGCTCTTTTGGCTTGGTATATATCCCTACCAAGCTTGGAGAGAGCTCTCTCCAGTGAAAACTCTCAAACAAAGAAGATGATTGGAGTATGAAATGTATCTTAGGCTAGGTATGATAGGCTCTAGGGTTTTGATTTAAGGTTTTTGGGTCGAAACAACAAGAGAGAAAGTACCATTGGGAAATGGAGTCAAGGTTGGTTTCTTTGTTCAGATTTGAGGCAAAGTAGGCACTATGTTCAACTAGATAAATTATATGACATGAGAGATGGAAATGAGAAGAAAGCCCACTACACTACAGGCGTCTATTAATGGATGAACCTCAAGTGCAAATTTAGAATAAATAACACAAAGATTGGTTACAAAAAAGAGCATCAAACATGGATGAATTCTGTAAAGATAACCATTAACACATAACAAGAATCATCAGTGTGAAAGGAGCATCTAACATGGATGAATTCCTATCACTTACTCTCAGAAAATACTAGCAGGAAAACATAATCATGGAAAAAATATACAAGAATATACACTGAACATAAACACTGTGATGAAACTCAAAACAAAGAAGAGAGAAAATCCTGCATTACATAAAAATATTCAGGGAAAAATACACAGTCCAAAAACCTCTCCTTCTTCTGAAAATTGAACCCTTTATGACTTACAAAGTATTGCTTAAATAAACAAATACATCTTTGTTACTATATTCTAGGAAGAGAAAACTATCTTCTACGAATTAAAACTAATTAATATCTAAAAAAAAAAAAAGATTATTCTTGAATTGTGAAATTTGCTGGTCAATTTTGCTTGGATTTGATTCCTTGAGATCTGGAATGTTTCTTGGTCAGATCTTATCATATTTTCCACTTGTGCTCTTCCATTGCTAAGACCGCTCCTCGATATCCTGTAGCTTATTATTTTGTTCCTTGAAAATATTCCACCTCATCCTTTGAATTCTCGTACGCTGCCACATACACTGAAAAACTCGAATGCTCCTATGAATACTTAACTAACACGGATGCCAGAATTGTTACTTGGAATGGATTCTGCCTCAAATGACAAGTCATAAGACCGAAAGACTCTCTCATAGATATTGTTCTTCATTAACACCTTGATTCACAACAACTATCATTTCTGATATCGTAAATCATTTAATATTCACAAATTAATCTGCCTCAGCTACTATGAGCTTGCTTGTTACCATTGCAATAGTAACAAGTGGCTCCATATTGCCTCTTGCTTAGTATCAAAAAGTGAAAAAATGACCCTTTGTACTTTGTTTCGAGGAACATCATGTCTTCTTTAGGGCTTAACATTGACATAATTATTTGCTTCATTGTGACAATGTCTACAATAAAATACCTCATGGTGCTCTAATATGACATTTCCATTCATAATGTGAGCAACCATATTGTAAATATCCTTCTTCTAGTTTTTCTGATCCTTCAGCGTTTCCTGGTCAGTCAAAGAATTAACTGACAATGAAAAGTTCACATGTTATTTATTAATTTTAGTTTGCATTAGATGAGCAAGATCAATAATTGGACCATCCATAATTTCATGTTCACCATCACGTTCCACATCAGTCATTTGGTCATTTTAGTTAGGAACCACCTCATTAACGATAAATTCCACAGCTGAATCAACATCATTGCGGTGCTCTAGAGCAACTGCCTTAATAATATGCTCATCAATCTGTGGGAAAACTTCCCGAGGAGAAATGAAAGATGCCTTCCAATCCATCACTCCTCCTCTTCTCCAGTCATGACTGCAACCTCCTAAAGCTTAGCAATGGGTGCAATTTGAGCTCGAGTGTCCTGTTGTATCATCAGACCATCCATGCTTGGAGATATTATATTTCTCACTATCTCCCCACAGAGCATAAGCTTCCTCGCCATGGATTGCATCATCTCCAATTAGAAGTTGCCCATCTGACATCCTTAAGGGGATCACCAAGTGCATCACAAGAAATATTATGGTTATTACTACAACATTCTACCCTATTATAAAAATTTCTCCAGCTAGCTGCTTAAGGAATTTCACCTTGCCACTTCCTCCATAGAAGGCTCCCTTTGTACCTGGGCTTGATAGGAAGAGGTCACACAAAGTAGGCTCTGCGAAAAGTGATGCAGGGCTAATGGATAACCTCTATCTTACCCATGATTAATATTCATAACAGAGTGTACACTCCAAATTTTACACATTCAGATAGGTTGATATATCTCTAAGAACCTTTAAAAACCCACTTATATCATTATAAAATTCATTTTGCAGAAATAATCATTAACAGGATTTGTGGGACTCTAGTTTAAAACCCAAAGTAATGATTCTCAATAAGCACATTTATCATGAAACACTTATACTTACCCTTATTACCTTCATCCCTTTTCATCTGCTGTATGTGACCGATTCACATGGACCGAGGCTTCCTCCTTCAGAAATATTTATCGCATCACGACTCCACATCAAATCACGAAACAAAACCCTTCATTTTAGCACTTCATCACGCATCACAAAACTTACCTCGTTGCACATTGGCGATCATAAAATTTTGCAATTTGGCCTGAAAAATTATTGCATGTCGCAAGGTTTAGCCTCATTGCAAATCGAAATTTCACAAATTTAAGTCTCCATTGTTAATTGTTATACCATATCGCATCTGATGTGCGATATTTATCACATTGCGCAGATCTTAACTTATCGCACTTTAGAACTTTCACAATTTAATCCGCGATGAGATCTCAACCATCCATCTCGAGCTTTGTCCGACGCATCCCATAAATTCCCAATTCACATCCTCCATTGCTCAATATGTGATTCGACGGTCCCTGTGCTTTCTTCCATATAATTTCACTTGACTTTCATGTGCATATTCCTTTGGTTTCTTCTACTCGATCCCTAATGTGTCTTGATATAAAATCGGGTTTCTGTCCTTGTTGTTCTTCCATGGTGTTAATCCCTCCTGAGCTTTGTTATGCAGAATGGTTATGACTATTGCAACCACTTTTGCATGTTGTTTTCACTCCGATCTTCCTCAGACTCACCTGCAATACTTACGTTATATGAAATACACACAATTTTATAATTCATTAACACTCTACACTCCACATCAACTCGGAATTGTGTTTTCTATTCACAAACAAATATTTACGTAATAATGGATCTCCTTTCAGCCTGATTTTATATTTCATTGGCCTCTCCACACTACTTCTCTCTCTCTCTCTCTCTCTCTCTATGATCGTAGGCTTACAATCAAATATCCTATCTAAGAGTATGGTGTCTAGTGTCTTTGAGGGTTAAAAATATATACAAAAGGTTCTGCAACCAATTCTAGTTTAGATCCTCAATCTTCTCAACTAAATCCTAAGAATCCTCTAAATCCACAAAATCATCAACTAATTCCAAACTCTAGGATTCACAATCCCTATGAAATCTCAACTAGCCTAAATATCTCATGTTCTCCTACATTCAAGAACATTTACAAATATGCGTCACAATATTTAATTAAATCTGATTCTAAATGTCTCACATAAAATCACTCAAAACATTGAAAATTACATTAATTAAATACTTAGGGAACAAACTCCCTTGAAAACATAAGAGCCCCTAGATTCTACTAAATGTACAAAATTTGAAACCATGATGCTCCTGCATCAGACTCCCAACGTATAAATTAATCATGATATCCAGATCATGTGTCTTTAATTGCTATCCTCCTAGATCCCAGACTTCATTCTGTAATTTGTCTTTAGCTGCCTCTCTTCCTTTATGATGTTTTGATGTTGTTCTCCAGGTCTCCATACTTTATGATGTAGTGCTCCATTGTCTATACCTTTTCTATTCTTCACTCTCCAATCATCTTAAAAGTGGATTACCTTCTTCATTCTGTTGTAGCTCTCCTTAGGTATCTGCATTAGGTTCCATAGTTCATCTATGGTTTCTTGTAATTCAGTCCGCTGTTGCAAACTAATTTTTTTTTCCTGACTTTGCCATTGTACGTTGCTACACTTTATCTATTTATCACTAAACTGCTGATTTCTTTCTTCAACTCTTCTTGCTTCAATTTCTTCTTTTTCACTTGGAATTACTCCATTTACTACTACAAATATTTTTTTGGACATTTCTACCTCCCAAACTTCCTAAATATCTCTTAAGATATCTCCCTCTGCAACATCTCTCTTCTGCTCACTACCTACAAATTTACTTTCAAAAATAATTTGTCTTTTGATTCTTTGACTGCATTAATATACTCATTAAATCTTCTTTGTATACTAGAAAACATAATCAATTTTGGTAATCTAGTATCTTCTCTTGCCTGTTGGCTCGAGGGGTCCTAACCCAGGTTTGGAGGTTAAGGTTTGCCAACAAACCCTTATACTACTGGCCCTTCTGGCAGTGACCTGCTTGCCTAGGCCAAAGTCTCACCCGAAGCAGTATGGGAGGGTGTTGGAACTAGGTTTCCGCACCCTGAGAGAGAGCAGGTAAGTCAAGCAGAGCTGCATTCCTAGCTTATCAGCTTCTCATTTAACATATCTAGTTACAAACTTATATCGTAGAGCTCATATCTACTAATTACCTTCGCATCCACGTGAGTAATACCAATCTATCAGTACAACAACTATAATCACAATAATCAACAGATCATAGATTCATATAAAGAGAACAAGGATACTCTCGCAGCTATAGAACAAATCTATTCGCAGGTTCGCTAATCAGCATAGTCCACAGTTACCAGAGCTACTATCAATCATAGATCTAATCAGCACTTTCGTATCAGCAATATCACATGAACAATAGATCATAGGAATACCCCGTATTATAACAAAGACAAATCTGCAGCGACAACAAATAACCAACAGTAAGTGTAACAGATCCAACAGTTCGCATCAACAATAACACATAAACTCATATAACGCAGAGATACTCTAACCAGATTCGCATATATTAGAATCCAAAACCTAATAAAATCTAACACAGCCTGCGCATACAACTAGCAGGGTCCGCACACAGCAGGACTGAGGATATCCGTGCACACAGCCAGTAGGATTCCTTACCCTAGCAACCCAAAAAGATCTAGCAATTCGTAACTATCATCAATCTCTATTCTTTCCTACCTAAGACTAAAAAAGGTTCATCTATTTATAACGATTTAGCCTACGCATCCAATGGTCTGCAAACCATGGTTTTCGGACTCTTGGTCTACCCTTGACCCATTACAATGCATTAGGGGCTTTGACCCACCCCAAAACCCCTGTGTTAGATTAAATATTACAAAAATATACAAAATAGACAAAATTCGCAGCTTTAGGAGACCCTGTTCCAACACTGCCTCTTTCACAACTTGAGACATTTCCACATCATTGTCTGCAATTCCTTTCTCTTGCTCAAATGTTTCCAGCAAGCATCTCAACCATTCCCTTTGTACTTGTCTCATCTCAACCACATCATCAATATGTTGCATTTCAGTTTCAACATAACCTTCTTCTTCTTCCTTGATAACCCTCAATGATTTTCCTTCACCTCCTTGATTGATTCTGACAGTCAATTCAGCTTCTTCAAACACTGTATCTTCATGCTTTACATCCTCCTTGTCATTATGCCTTACCTATCAACTTCTGGTCTTCTTAAGTTATAAAACTGACTTTCCTTCAACTTGAGACATGTCTGCCTCATCTTCATCTAAATTCAATTGTACATTCAGAATATTCATTCTCTGACTTGCTAGTCTATCCTCCAAAAGACTTAGCTTATGCCACAAATCTTCCATCTCACATAGAATTTTTCCTGAAAACCCTGTACAATCTTCACAATTTTTCTCTTCTTTGTCACAAGTCCAATCATTCCGTGACACTATTTCTTCATCCTCTATCTGAATAAAATTATGATCCTCTATCTCTATGACAACTTTAGATGTCTGTCCAACAATCTTCTCTTGGCCAATTAGATAAGCCAATTCCTCCCTGTCCTCAACAATAACAGGTTCCTTCATATGAGACATGACTGTCTCACCTCCCTTGGAGATGCTGCCCTTATTAAGTAAGGAATATATTAATCCCTTCTACTGCAACAACTCAACTTCATTCAAGACAAATCCAAGAGATGGATTGCCTTCTACAACACTTGCAAACATATTCAAATTATCAATCTCAAAATCACAAGACCCAATGATCTCATTTGATAATCCAGTCACCAAATATTCCTCTTGATGTTATAAGTCTCTTTCAAGACTTAAAAAGTCTTCACTACCTTTCTTCCCAGCTTCCTCAAGCATATTAGTTAAGTCTTGACATCCTCTTTTTCTTCTTTCTATTCTTGGCCATCATCATAAGCCAAATACTTTATGTTTTTAGCCTTCATAGTATGCTAAAAAAAATCACCTTCAATCAACTGTGCATGTGCATGTACATGAGACTCAACTATCTCATCTTATTTCAAAACATGATTAATATTTTTTCCTTCTCCTTCATTATTTATAACAATATTAGAAAATTGTCCTTATTCATTCATTATACCTGCAGACATACACAAAATATTAGTTTTAATACTTTGAGACCTCTCAGCCTCACTTGGAGTTTCAGTCTTCAAGTCTTCTCCTAGATACCCACTTATTCTGAGTAATTCTTCTTTTAGTCGAGCATTTATCATTTTATCTTTCCTCTTCTGTAGCTTATGCCACCTTATCTTCCTTCTCATAAGAAAAACACACCTTTGGTATTCCTTATTCCTCCATAACAGCTCCATTAGTACTTTAAGATGGACTTCTATCTCAACTTTCTCCCTCTCATATTCTTCATCACTCATCTATCTCCATATGCCATTAAATTTGGCATCCTCTTTCTTCACTTTGTGGCTACTTCCTGAACCTGTGCTTTGACTATCAATAGTCATCTTATTCTTCATCTTCATGAGCTTCTCACACTCACTATGAACTTCACTAAGCCTCTGCAGTAACAAGTTCTCCCTACTACAACTTACCTCACCAAGCTCTCCTCTGTACTTGGCCACTAGTCCCCTCACTGGAACTTTCTTTGAGCATTCCTTTGCTCTTTCTAGGCTTTAAATCATCTGCACTTTTGAGAACACAACTGTCCTCTTGTATTTCAATCACAACTAAAATACTAGGTCTTTGCCACACTCTCTCAGAAACCCTTACTGGCTTCCTTCATCACTGCTCTTAAGGCTGTGATATTCTTGCTGAGATGCCTCACTAATTGTTGTTACCTGCATATCAATGGTATTTAAAACAAAGACCATTCCCAAGCTTTCAAAATCTTGCTGCTACCAAATTTCTATGGCCACTTTAAAATGCTTCTGCTCAACTTCCATCTCTGGCTGATCTAACCTATTTCCCTTGCATGTAACTACTTCTCCCAAAGTAGATTTCCTTGTCCTCCTTAAGCTCCAAGCTTTTGCATATAAAATATGTTAATTCACAAAACCCCCTCTATAGACCTTCTGTTTATCTCCAAAAGATAAAACCTTGCTTTGATACCAAATGATGCAGGGCTAATGGTTAACGCCGCTCTTACCCATGATTAATATTCATAACAGAGTATACCCTCCGAATTTGACACATTTGGATAGGTTCATATATCTCTAAGAACCTTTAAAAACCCACTTATACCATTATAAAATTCATTTCATAGAAATCATCATTAACAGGCTTTGTGGGACTCTGGTTTAAAACCCAAAGTAATCCTTCTCAATAAGCGCATTTATCATGAAATGCCTATACTTACCCTTATTACCTTCATCCCTTTTCATCTGGTTTACATGACCACTTCACGTTTACTGAGGCTTCTTCCAGAAATATTTATCGCATCACAACTCCACATCACATCGCTAAACCAAACACTTTCCTTTAGTGCTTCATCACACATTGTAAAACTTACCTCGTCGTACATCGACGATCATAAAATTTTGCACATGTCACAAGGTTTAGCCTTATCGCAAATCATCATTTCACAAATTTAAGTCTCTATCATTAACTGTTGTACCATATCACATGTGATGTGCAATATTTATCTCGTCACGCAGATCTTAAATTATCACACTTCGACAATTTCACAATTTAATCTGCTATGAGATCTCAACCATCCATCTCGATCTTTGTCCAATGCATCCTATAAATTACCAATTCACATTCATCATTGATCAATATGTGATCCGACAGTCTTGTGCTTTCTTCCGTGTAATTTCACTTTACTTTTGGTGCATATTCCTTTGGTTTCTTCCTCTCGATCCCTACTATGCCTTGATATATAGTCGGTTTTCTATCCTTTTTATTCTTCCATTTTGTTAATCCCTTGTGAGCTTTGTTATGAAAAATGGTCCTGACTATTGCAACCACTTTTGCATGTTGTTTTCACTCCGATCTGCCTCAGACTCACCTGCAATACTTACATTATACGAAACACACACAATTTTATAATTCATAACACTCTACACTCCATATAAACTCAGAATTTAGTTTTCTATTCACAAACAAATATTTACACAATAATGGATCTCCTCTCGGCTTGATTTTCTATTTCATTGGCCTCTCCACACTACTTCTCTCTCTCTCTCTCTCTCTTTATGCCCGCAGGCTTACAATCAAATCTCCTATCTAAGAATATGGTCTCTAATGCCTTTGAGGCTTACAAATATATACAAAAGGTTCTGCAACCAATTCTGGTTTAGATCCTCAATCTTCTCAACTAAATCCTAAGAATCCTCTAAATCCACAAAATCATCAGCTAATTCCAAAGTCTAGGATTCACAATCCCTATGAAATCTCAATTAGCCTAAATCTCTCATGTTCCCCTACATTCGAGAACATTTAAAAATATGCCTCACAATATTTAATTAAATCCTATTCTAAATGTCTCACATAAAATCACTCAAAACATTGAAAATAAAATTAATTAAATGCTTAGGGAACGAAATCCCTTGAAAACATAAGATCCCCTAGATTCTACTAAATGTACAAAATTTGGAACTGTGATTCTTCTGCATCAAAAAGGCCAGTAAGTGCTCCACTCAATACTCCCACAACAACATGAGTATGGAATACACTGAGTGTGTCATAAACCATCTATAATAGTCTCAATTTATTATGCAGAACCATCATAGTGAACCATTGGATGTTTCCCAACAAAACACCCATTACAATGGCTGCCCATCCTTGCACAACACCTACAACAGGAGTAATGCAAACAAGTCCTATTATCATTCCCTGGACAACTTCAATGACAGAGGTTTTTCTTTTTCATTCACAAAACTCTTGATAATGTTTTGTATTGAGTCAATAGAAACAACAATTGTAATGCCAATTCTGGTGCAATATTACATTATGTGCCTCAAATCCATAGAATTCTCAATGTTTCTAACTGAATATTCCTTTTCACAATGTTAGTAAAACTCATCAATGATTCTCCTATGTCCAGGCAATTTGAAGTAAAACTAGAACATGGGTTTTTTTGCAGGTGGCTAGGGATGGAATAATGTTCATAAAACCCGAGGAAAAACCATTGTAAGGATGCCGAGATTTGAAATTTTGTTTGCGCAGTCCATTTTTGTTCTGATCATATCTCCCTATCCGCTTAAAATTTGGAAAAATTTCTCATGAGTCACCTAATTGACTCTTTCACAAAATCCACTTTTCAGATTTCTAAATTGACCTTATATTGCTCAGAAAAAATGTCTTAAGTTGACTACATTTTGCCTATTTTTTTGTGCGTTTGACATATGCAATAAAACTCCCAATTACCAGCAGAAACATGACATTTTTAAATTCAATTCTGTTTTTGCTGCCAAGGAACAAAATCCCATTTCCACACCTACAATCAACTACTACGACACAAAAATGAGAATATATGTTGTCATATTGGCATATGAAATTGTGAAACAATAAAGGTCCTCAATCGACAATGCAAAACAAATAAGCCAGTGTCTTTTGTCAAAATATCCAACTTGGTATGAAAATACACAATCCATGTGCGGGAGGCACCTGGGATCATCCGCTTTGAATCTACTTGTTCCATCATTTGTGCAAAAGTAGTGTGAAGTGAGGAACGAATATACATATCAATCCTGTTTTGAGCTACATTCATTTCTTCTTTTCTCTTGTGTCTATACTCATGTGAAATGTCATCAACCAAAAAATTTTCAGCCGCTACAACTATAGAAAGAACACTCTCCATAAATACAACACTACAGGACAGAAATGTCTCATTATAGTAAAAAAAAACATCGTTTTTGCCTAACCTTGAATTGCATTTGAATTAAAACTTAGTACCTTGACATACAATGGATTCTCGACTATCTTGGCATCCTTGAAAACCTTAACCAATTGGTTTTATGCTGCTACAAGCAGATCAATTTCAATTTTCCCTGTCATAAAAAATTGTTGGAATATAACCCATGTGAAACAAATGTTGTGAAACATTTGATTAATGCCCAACAAAGTCCAAGTTTTCTTTAACATCTCCATCAATTCATCAATTTCATCACTAAAAGTTGTTTCTTCTCCACTATCAAAGCAGGCTCCAAGAAGTATTTGATATAGCCAAATATTTAGTGGAAACCCATCTGCCCAATGACAGGTCTCTAGCGTGGATCCATCGATTGAGCTACAAGCAAGGCTTATAATTGCACTACACAATGTTTGCATTGCCTCAGAGTTCCTTCCATGTTATCTTCCTCCATGAGAGAATAATTTTAGTATAAGTTTCTCAATATGTAGGTGTTGAGTCAATTTAATGTCTTAAATTGCTAACATAAATTATCGACCGAGGTTAGTAAAATGATGAAATGTGGTGCATTGTATGTGCTTAGTTAACCTTTCTCTTACTTCGTTGTTTTTTATTTTATATTGTTTTGGGGGGTTTTGTTCTTTGATGTCTAAAAAGTGTTAATCTAAAAACTATGAAAATAATCAAATGAATCTAATGAATTTTAAAAAGGAAGAAAAGGAAATGTTCCTAAGTTAATCTAATTTACAGAAAAATAAACCAAGAACTGTTGACTAATTAGAACCTAATTTGGAAAACAAAGCATCTATTTTATCTTATCATTATTCCTATTCCATGGATTTAAGTCTTAAAGCTAAGAATTAGATTGTAGTGCTTGAAAGTAAAGATAGAAAATGAAATCAACTAATTGTACTTCTAGTTACTCCAACATTCAATTTTGAAGTATGACCTTCTTGAAATGATGTATTAAGAAACTTTTTGTACTTTAACTCCTAATGTCTTAGAACAGTAAGCAGAGAAAAACATCTAATGTATTTTTAGTTAATCCAACATTCAATTTTGAAGTATGATCTTCTTGAAATGGTGTCAAGCAACCAATTACACTTGATGATCTAGAAAATCAAATAAGTCATGCAGAAGGTAACTCATTAATTTCATTCATTAAACATTCAATCATCCAATTTTGAAGTATGATTAAATCAATCTGCTTGGAATGATCTTTAGGAATATCAGCGATGCAACTAAGTGAGGATCTAAAAGCAAAATGTGAAAGCATTAAAAACTAATGTATATTTGACTTTCTCCAACATTTCAATATGAAGTACTACCTTCTTGAAGTGTTGTGTAAGAAGTCAATTATGCCTTAGTTTCTAAATTCCTAGAAAGCAAATAATAATGTGCAGAGTAAATTCAATCACTGCATGAATTAGACATTCAACCATTCAATTTAGGATCATCATAATATTGAAATGGATTTTAGGAACATCCATGGATACAATTAATTGATAGTTCTAATCTAAGAAAATAAATGGCAAAAAAGTAAAGAAAACTAGATAACTGTGAATTCTTATTACTCCAAAGAAATCCAATTTTGGAAAATATATAAGACACTACTTTCTTGAGATGCTTATTAGGAAACATAAGATTACACAGTGAAGTAAATCTACATTTGAAAATAAAATAAGAATTGCAATGGAAAACTAAACTATTTGCATGAATCCAAGTAAAACAAACTAATTAACCTTACAAATTTATAAAGGGATGCAAATGGTTGATGGGGGCCCTTCCATTGTCCAATAGCATTCCAACTCACAAAACTTCACATTTTGAAACTCAATAATAGAAAATAACTTTCTTAATTGATAAACTCACAACTTTACATCCCATTCCATCTCAAGCCTTGTTACAAAACATTCTATTATTCTTTCTTTTCTTCTCCTATTTTTCACATCCATTGATAGGAGAAAGCTTCCCCTATTTATACAAAAATATGAGAAGTTATCTCATTAATAGGAGTCCATGAATCTCTCCCTATATCTCTAGAGTTACAATCAATATAGGAAATGATAATACACATGTTTTTTTAGAGTTTCAATACAAATAGGAAATGAGACACATATCTTCTTAGAGTTACAATACAAAAAGGAAATGAGACACACATCCTCATGATCCCATGATCTTCTCCACTCAAAATCGAATATGGTTTTGGGAGGCCACGTAAAGGTATTTTAGAAGCTTCCTTTTGACCTACACATGGAAAAAATCTCATCCCACTTGTCAGGTATAAGCATATGCACATTATTTTCTAATTTTTAACCACAAATTCACTTAAAAATGCTAAGAATTAATAAAGTTTGGAAAATCATAAATGTAACCCAATAGTGGTAATGGTAAGGTAAATGTAATGAAATGGAGATGAAGTGAAGGTGATAATATGGAAATATAAGTGAAAATGTAATGGAAGTGAATGAAAATTTTAAGGTCCAACCACAGGTATAAATTTTTTTCCCAAGGAGTTGATGACGAGGCCAACGCAATATAAGCGTGAGAATGGAAAAAATGAAGTGAGGCCAGTGATAACGGTGGAGCTGAGGTGAAAACATAGTAAAATAAGGTGAGGTGGGCGGGATATAAAAACCAAGTGCTAACATATACCATGAAAAAAGGGGGGTTCGAGGGGGGGCTTTTTATCCCCCCTGGTTTGGGGTCCCTCCTATGTGGGGTTCGAGGAAACACTATGGAATAAAATTTTTGGAGAAATTTTTTTCATTTATTTTTTATCATGTCTTGGGACCATGGTTTTGCTAAAGGCGGTTTTGTGGCATATGGTGATTTTTCTCATGGTTTTTTAGTTTCGGTTAAAGATGTACAATTTGATTACTAGTTCATATTCCGAAGGATGGATATTTTATTGTAATATATTGTACATAACTTATAATGAGAAAAAAATTTGCTAGTTTTCTCAATTTTAGGTTTCGAGGATAAAATATTTGTGTAAATTTGTGTGTGTTCCATTGTGTATTTTATATTTTTATTAAGAATATATTTGCATCAATTAATTGTAGAGGGTTAAAAATCACAATTGGTATTAGAGTAGTTTTGGCTTCAAGGGGATGCCTTTATGGCTAAGGGATTTTGTTGGGGCTTGTGGTAGACCCTATTATAGTAGGATATCTACAAGAGTGATTCATGTGGTGAAATAAATGGAAATTAGTTCAAAAATAGAGATTGAGAAATTTAATGTGAAAATTCTTGATCTATTGAAGCTCAAAATGGAAGACTTTTTGGTGGAAAAATATTAGTGGATTGTTGTGGATCCAAGTACGACACCGACATGGATGTAAATAAAATATTGGATGAAGTTGGATCAAAATTCAAGGAGAATAATTCAATTGTGTTTCTCAGATTCAATATTATTGAATGTGTCAGGGGAAGCTACAACAAAGACTTTGTAGGACACGTTAGGGGCTTTGTATCAATCAAATTCCCTAGTGAACGAACTATTCCCGCAGAAAAATCTATATAACCTAAGGATGAAGGATGGAGACTCAACAAAAAATAATTTAAGTGCCTTCAATAATGTGGTGAGTCAAATGTTATTTATTGATATTAATATTTTAGATGAGGGTAAGTGCATTAGTCTTTTATGTTCTCTATTAGACTTGTGACATTGTTTGGTTGTTGCCATAGGTAGTAATGAAACTACTTTAAAATTTGATGAAATATTCTCATCCTTGTTTTTGGAGGAGATGAGATGGAAAAAACATGTAGAGCTAGAATGGATATGCCTTGTATGTAAGAGGATGCTCCCAAAAAAAATGTATAAATAAGTCCTCAAGTGGGAGATCTAAATCCATAGGAATATTGAAATCTCTAGGAAAGTTCATAGAGGTATGCTGGAAATGTGGAAAATAAGGGCATTAAAAGAAATAATATAAAGAAAAAAATGAAAAGAAAGGGAAGGGAGATAAATATGCTCCTTTTTTAGACGAAAAAACCTCCTCAGGTGAAGGAGAGGATGTGTAATTGGCTTCTTGAATTACATAGGTAGATCATGAAGCATGGTTGATCGACTTAGGCACATATTTTCATATGACACCTAATAAGGAATTTTTTTGAAAGTAGGAAATATTAAACGATGGTGATGATTTCTTAAGAGATAACTCAAGAGCTAGAACCATCAGGATGAGGAAAAGTAAAGTTGAAGCTTATGGATGGAAGGATCAAGGCACTCCCTGGTGTTATGCATATCCCAAGATTAGCCAAAATTTTGATTTATATAAGAAATATGAGCAATGTAGGTGAAAAAAAATTGTTTGAAAAGGATACCTGCAAGATGGTCCGAGGAGAAATGATATTACTAAGGGGAGTTCGGATTGGAACTCTGTATAAGATGTTTCAAAGTGTTTTTAGTGCTGGGTGCAATAGTTCTATTATTCTTGAGAGTGGAGAAGAAGAAAGAAAATTTCTTACAACTTCAAGAAAAAAACTATGTTATGACATCAAATATTGGGACACATAAGAGATAAGGGCTTTCATGTATTGCATGGAAATGGTATGGTATAAGGTATGTTCAATTTCTCTTTGGATTTTGATTTCTATGAACATTATTTATATGGGAATACGAATAGAGTGATATTCCACTCTTGTGATAAGAGGGAAAAGGAAATACTACAACTAGTGCATAATGATGTGTTCAAGGACCTGTGTTCATTCCATTATTGGGTAAATATGTGTACTAAGTATAATTTATATATGACTCGTTGAGAAATAAATGGACATATTCCCCAGGAAGAAATATGACGTATTTGAAATATTCAAAGAGTTTAAGGCTCTGGTGGTGAATCAGACAAAGAAGAAAATAAAGGTGTTTAGGATAGATAATAGTGGAGAGTTATACAAGAAGGAATTTGAAGAGTTTTGTAAAAAGTGTGGTATAGCATGCCAGAATAATACCCCATACACAATTGAAAAAAATGGAGTTGCAGAAAGGATGAACAAGACATTTATGGAGAAAGAAAGGAGCATGTTGAATGGTGCTAGATTAGGACAAGAATTTTGGGAAGAGGAAGTGGATACTACATGTTACTTGGTAAATAGACCACTCTCATCAAAATTGGATGATAATATTCCACATAAGGTATGGACTAGTAAGAAACATTATCTCGCACATCTTAAGGTATTTTGCTGTGATGTATACGTACATGTTCCAAAGGAAAACAAAACTAAGTTGGATAGAAAATATAAAAGATGCATCTTTATTGGTTATAAAGATGGTTTACAAGGTTATAAGCTTTGGAACCTATAAACAAGGAAGGTTGTGTAGAATCGTGATGTGGTTTTTAGAGAAGTGAAAGATGTTATTAAATAAGAAGTCTAACAAAGGAGAGAGAACAGGAGAAGATAGTGCTTGAACAAAGGGACGATGATTCAGAATCTATAGAAAAAAAGAATCATAAGAAGAAGAACCACATACCCCAATTTTGAGGATATCAGTTTGGGAATGAATGTAGCTAGAATGGTATACTCAACCTAATTTCTATTCACATTTTCTTTGTTTGTTACTGCTAATGATCCTATAACTAATAGGGAGAAAGTGGGTTCAAAGAATAGAAAACTCTGGTAAAATGCCATGGTTGAAGAAATGGAAACCTTATATAAGAACAAGGCTTTGGATTTAGTGGATTTGTTGGCTTAATGGTGCTTATACCCAAGTTCAAATATGGATGCACGAACCAACAAAACCCACTATTACCGGCCCTTTCGACAACGATCTATTGTGCAGACCAAAGTCTCACTCGAGGCAATATTAGGGGATGCTAGAACTAGGTTTCTGCATCCATAGGGACTATGGAGTGTGGATTTAGGGATTATATTATCTTTAATACTTATAAGAGCTTCGCAGAACAAATGTGATAACTACGCAATCGCCATTCAATACTTCTAGTTAACTAGCTTTTAGACTACACGATTCTACTTTAACATGCATTAATCAACATAAGAAATCATAACCCAGACTTCATGATGAAAAAATATATAAAAACCATAAATTGGCATGAATAACATCAAAATATAGATAAAAAAATAATATAAGTAAAGGGCACATATCTATCTTCAAGTATTATTTTATTACTTTAGATCTTCTCAATACAACACTTTCCGTCTTGCGGACTTAGCTGCGGACTTTCTAAGGTCTCCGTGCACTCAAATTCAAATGCATTCTATTAAAAAATATATTATATATGTTATTTATTGATTGATATCCCTAGACTCCTTATATAGTATTCTATTTTACAATACCATAGTCCAAAAACCATGGGTGGAGCTCTAAGAAATCAAAACATTCCCATCCTTTTACAAAATAAGGGACTTTGACTTGCCCCAAAGCCCCTAAGACTCCATCATAACTATGCGCAACACACTTCTCTCCTCAAAATGAAAATTCTTTTACAAAAAATTTGATCTAGGGTTGCCCTGTGCAATAGGCCCCCAACAAAAAGATGTGATTCGCCCCGAGTCACTTTGTTGGTGCACCCTTAATATTTGTTTTAATGTTGCTCACTACATTCTTCATTGGTGGAATTGTCTCGGTGCACTACTTCTCGGCTTATCAAACTCCAGTTAATAACTTCTCTTTTGCTAGCTCAACTATCTTTTGAGAAATTTCCTTTTGCATCTAGCGCAGTGCTTTCAAATGTTTCTCCATAGTCCATGATAGCTTACTGGCTTTGGCTTCCCATGGTTGCGTTCTAGCTATGATAAGATGTTCCTTTCTACAAGGCTGATCAATCTGTCCCTGCAAAAACTTACCCTCTTGGAGGTGGGTATACCGCAGTACCAGTGCTAGTGTATTTTTTGTAACCTTAATATGGTCCATTTGTTCCAATTTCTCATGGATTTCCACTTCAATCTTCTGCACATGAGGGTCCTCCTGAAGTGAGGCCCAGACGTCGATAATGTGTTCAAATACTTGAATGCACTCCTAGAATGTGGATTCAATATTGTTAGTGGCAACCTTAATCTTCATTGTGTGCTGCTCCCAGACATTTGGTGGAGTATCATGTTGTAATTACAACTGCAGCTCAACGATCGTCATCTCGAGCTCAAGTCGTACCTTGTCAAATTCGGCCTTGGAGTATTTTACTTCCATCGCGAGATTTTCAATTTTATCCTTTGGGGTTGCCTTGACCTGAATCTGCAGATCAGAAAGTTCACTGCAAAATTTGGTTATGGCTGCCTCAAAATTCTATTTGTGCACAAATTCCTCATCTCGCTCTTGCATGACTTGCTACTTTTCCTCATCCATTTGCTTTCATTCTCTATTAGCATCCTGGATAATCAACAGGGTGTGTTTCTCATTGATCTACAACTCTTATGTGACGTCATGGTGGAACTCGTGCAACGCCTTCAAAGGGAGCACATCAAGGTTGAGCCTGTAGTGTTCTGCTAATGTGATGTCTGCACCTGATTCTCAGTAATGTCAAAGCATAGGGTACCTACAGGGATCGACACTACGTGAATATCAGTCATGATGGCCAGCTCTTGCCTTGCTGTACTCACAATTACGGGTGCTATGCTCACTTGAGCCACGCTCGCTTGCACTACGCTCATCTGAACCTATAATTCCTTGAGGTCCTTGTGGACCTCATCCAATACGCTCTTGTATTGGTCCTCAATATTTCCATGCAAATTTTCAGTGATGTGCCAAACAATGTCACCATTATCATTGAAGTCCCCCTCACTAAGGACCAATGATTTTGGGCCGGCGGACCTGTCTGACTTCATATTTTTCTGGACACCTCCGCCACCCAGTGTCTATCATCTCCTTAGAATGTAAAGGGAGTGGGGGTTTTCTATATCAACAAATGTATCATCGCCACCATGATCATCAACCCCTCCTATCTTCGGAGCATTCTTCTCTACCTCTCACTCTGCTTCTTTTTTAGCTTCATTATCGGTGGCGAATATGACTGTCTTGGGCTACTGATTAGTGTCCTTCTTCCCTATCTGCGTATCGGAGGTACCTTCATTCATGCAACTCATGCCTATCTGATTTGTATCTTCCCCTTCAATGGATGGAGTTAGCCAATCACTTGGCCATTCACTCACAGTGTGCGCAACATCATCCTTGGTCACCAGGAGTGTGCATAGCTACTTCACATTCGTTGGTGGATCCAAATTTATGATCATAACGATATTCAGAGGGTCTACCATAAATCCATTTTTGAAAACAATGTGCCCTAATAATATACCAAATGGTTCTTAAACTCTTGTGGTGATCATTAGATTATAGAAGCTACAAGAAGCTTAACTCCAACCCCATGCCCAAAGTATTAAGAGAAGTCAAGAAAGAAATCAAAAATTCAGGGTTGGATGACAAGCTAAAAAAGAAATTGACCCCGTCTTGTGAGGTCATGCCAAGAATTTATGGATTACCCAAAATTCATAAAGAAGGAATCCCCCTTAGACCGATTGTTAATACCATAGGGTCCCCCACCTATGAGCTGATGAAATATGTTGCTAAGATCCTGAAACCTCTTGTTGGAAATACTGACTCTTTCATAAAGGACTCAAGCGATTTTTTCAAGCTCATTAAGGATCAGAAGGTTGAAGAAAATGACATCTTTGATAGTTTTGATGTGGTATCACTTTTCACAAAGATTCCTTTAGATGAGGCAATCCAAGTCATTAAAGATGTCACTAATCCTGGAACAGCCAAGATTGCGGAGATTTGCCTACACTCCACTTTCTTCAGCTTCCAAGGGGAATTCTATGAACAAGTATCAGGTGTCGCAATGGGATCTCCTCTATCCCCTATTGTCGCCAACTTATACATGGAACATTTTGAGAAAAAGGCCCTTGCCTCTTATCCCTTAAAACCTTATTGGTGGAAAATATTTGTAGATGACACCAACATAAAGTGGACCCATGGTAAAGAGAATCTTGAAGGATTTTTTAATCACCTCAACTCCATTTCCACAGAGATTAAGTTCAAAATGGAGGTTGAAGAAAATAGGAGCATTTCTTTTTTGGATGTTCTTGTCAGTAGGAATGATGATGGAACTATTGGGCACCAGGTGTTTAGAAAGAAAACCCATACTGATAGATATCTCCATGTTGAGTCGTACCATCATCCAGCTCAAAATTTTGGTGTCTTTAATACCCTTGCTGTCAAAGCCATGAGGATTTCTGATGTTGAACACCTAAGCGAAGAAATCAGTCACCTGTCTTCTGTATTCAGGGATTTAGGTTATAAAAAGAGAGATATCAAAAAATCCCTGAAAAGAGCTAAGGGTTCGATCTTACCTCGGAATCGCCATGAACCTAAAGAAAACATGGGTAGAGTTTTTCTACCATACATTAAGGGGGTTACTGATAAAATCGCCAAGGTTCTAAGAAAGAACGATATTTTCGCTCAATTTTCAGCATCAGGGACTATTAGGCAAATATGCGATCAGTTAAAGCTGGCATAAACCCTGAACAACTTAAAGGAGTGTACAAGATTGACTGTTCATGCGGGAAAAGTTATATTGGTGAGAGTGGGCGTTCACTTTAGAAAATACTTAAAGAGCATGGAGCTGATATCAGGTATGAACGATCACGCACCTCAGCCCTTGCAGAACACTCCTCAAAAACCAAACATCAAGTACGTCTTAAAGATGCAAGGATCATTGCGAGAGAAGAGCACTATTAAGGGAGAAAAATAAGAGAGGCCCTTGAGAATATAAAGCATCCAAATAATCTTAATAGGGATGGGGGAGTTGAAATTAGTGACACTTGGAGACGTCTTCTTCGACAAATTTGTTCCTCCAAGACGCCGTCCGCTGAGGTATAGTTTTTCAGGTATATAATCTCAGGTATGTTCCTCCTCTTCTGAATTCTAATTTGGTTAAAATTAAAACTCTAATAATTATCCCTATTAATTGATTTTTATTTTGTTTAAAATAAAAATTAATTAATTAATCAATAATTATTAGTAATTTCTAAAAACATTCTCCCTAATTTTTTTTTCCTTAGCATAAAAAATTACTTCCTTTATTTATATATATTTATTTTAAATTTAATATATATATTTATATATATATATTATATCTTTTTAAAAATTAAATTAACCAATAGTGAATTACTAATCAATAATTATTAGTAAACTTCTATTATATTCCTATAAAATTTTCCAAACAATAAAGATTAATTAGTAAATTATAATAAGCATAATTAATTAAAAATTCAAAAATTAAAATAAAACTAAATATTTATTTCCTTTATTTATATATAGTATAAGTCCCAAATTAGATATATATTTTTTAAAAACTAAATTAACCAATTTAGTTACTATATAATATAATAAATATTAGGCATAATAAAAATTAAACTACCTAATTAGTAAATTAAATAAGCATAATAAAAATAATTAAAATTAAAATAAAAAATGAATCTTAATTTTTTTTTTTTATAAAAATAATGAATTAAACTTAATAAACTATTATTAATAAAAATAAAAATAAAAATGAACCTTAAATCTTTATTTTTATAAAAATTAAAATTAATGAATTAAACTTAATAAACTAATCTATTGGTAAATGAGTATATTAATTTTTTTTTTGGCATAATTAGATTAACTAAATAATTAATAAAAATAGGGATAATCAAAATAAATCCTATATTCTTTATTTTATATATAACTTTGTTTTTATTAATTATTAACCATAATAAAATTTATTTAATTAGAAATATAATTATTAAATTATTATAAATAATAAAAAATACAAAATACAAAAACTTTGGTCGGCTCTTTACAGGAAATTTATCTCTATTAATGATTTGAAACCTTTCTCTTAATTTCTTCATTCTAGAAGTCCTAATGATGGATCCCCGTTGGGATTCGAAACATCGACACATGTTCCTTAGTACTGTGGATAATCCGGGAAACTCTTTAAAAAATATACAAAATCAAGAACATAGAAAATAAATTTCTGCAAGTTCAAGGAGATTTGATACTTCCTGCAGGTATCCAACATCTAGTGCAAACTAGACACATGTTTCTTTAACAACTCGAAGACGGTCCAGTCATCAAAATACACCTCCAGGAATTTGTGGATATATTATTTAAATGAAATGATTACAACTCTAGAAAATATTGACAGCGTATTCTTCAATCCAAACGACATGACCATATAGTGAAATGAGCCCCAGTCAATCGTGAAGGTGGTCTTGATCCTATCTTCCGGTGTGATCCTAATATGATGGTATCTTGAGAACCCATCTATAAATGATTATTCTTCCTGCCCTCCAAAATTATCCATAACTGCATCAGTGAATGGTGTTAGAAACGGATCGTACACACATGCATTCAACTTTCTGAGATCGACACAAATCCTTATATCTCCCTTGGTATTTTTCTCCTAGAATACCATAGGGCTAACCCACTCAGATTCTTCTACTGGTTCAATAATGGCAACAATGAGCATCTTTCCTAGCTCCTTGTTTACTTTCTCTTTATATTTTGGGTTCAACTGATATGGGCGTTGTTTGGCTGGATTCACATCCAGATTTAAAGTAATGCACATAACTCCCAAATATCCTACAATGCCTTTTAATTCAGATAAATTTGACGAAAAAATATCCTGGTACTCATGCAACAATTCAGTGACCTTGCTCACTATGTCATCGTCCCACTAATCTCCGATATTTGTGAAATTTTGCTCCGCTTCTGAGCCTATGTTTAATTACTAAGTCTTTACAGGCTGTGCTATGTTTGGCATCCATACTTCGGGACCTACAACCTCATGCTATCCTTCTGATTCACGAATATTGACATTGCGCAGATCCTCCTCATCATCTTCCGCAGTCACATTGTAACATGCTTGAGCCAGTTCCAATTATGCAGCCTAGTCAAGCAGTACCGAAGCCATTGGCTCAATGGTTATTCAGAATATTCCTGTTCTAACTTCCTAATGAGCGTCATTAATACAATCCCAACCATATACGAAGCTATAGGTCAATAATAAACCTTTAGTCATCTCGTACCAATCTGTGGTACCATGGCACAACTCAGTTTCTAGATACCAATTCTGAGGTATCACATCCAAAGTGTGGAAAAATATATGCACCCATTCAGGTTGAGGTTCTCCACCTCAAGCCTTAGTCCAATGAGACAATAATTTGCGAGGATAATCATTACCATTGTACTTTTTCATGATCCTAGTGTTTGCATAACCAAATCTAAGCCTCATCAATCTTTGATATTCCTTGCATCCTCCTAGGTGTTTTCTATGCACGCCCCACCACCTAACTAGGGTGGACCTCAAAGCGAAGTCCAAAGCTTCATATGGCTGTTCTTTGGGCACCTTATTTTCAAAATCATAAAGAAATAAGTTAACATCCCCAGTGCCATCATAATAGGTAAATTCACATATCTATGATGTGACGCAATGAAGTGATCTGGTAATTATATTATACCGCTTAGTAGAAAATTCATGCAATCGGTTATGCCAATCCTCCAATTCTTCATCGGAGTCCGAAACACAAGAGATATCATGCTCCCAACTTATCCTTCCATCAGCAGTTGTATTGATCCAATAATCATCCTGCATATTGATATTATATATGTTGTTGATATAACCATATTCATTCTAAACTGGTTTTGAATATCACATGCCTTCATAGAGTTCCAAAGGGACAAATACCCTTGAACCATTCTTTTCAAACACCATCTTCCTGTTCTTTAGATTAATTATGGCCTCCATATCATAAGACCAATCAAATCCAAGAAAATAAGGATACAGATTGCTATCATCAACAATATCAATGACTTCGAATTCTAATAACACACTTGCACCAGTAATGTCTACCACAACGCCATGCAATCGACCCATAGGAATATTTTTTTGGTGATTGGCCATTCTTAGCTGAATCAACGACTGCTACAGCTTTGGTTGCCCCATTCTTTCCCATGTCTGCTTTGGAAAAACATTTGAAACTAATCCTAGATCAAGAATGAATTGGTCCATTACATAATCTCCTATCTGCGCAGTTAAGCACATTTCTTTTCCGGTTCTCTTCTTATTTATGTATACCTTATTCACTGAGTTTTGTTCAAGTTGCAGATCTTCTTTTCAAGCATAGTTGTCAATTAGCTCCTGCAATCCTTCCACAAAATTTTGATCCCTTAATAACTTCATACATTTCTGCAAAAATGACTTCAGAATGGATGGATCAACTTCCTTTGTTTCAATAATCTCCTTGGGTTTATTCCTCTGTGGAATCGTTTGTCTCTTCTCTTATTATGTCAAAGCTCTAGGCTCCATAAAATTCATCTTTAATTCCATGAAGGTTTATTATTTGTGTTTTACATCGAACCCATTATTCTTTTCTCCAGCTTTCCAGACCCATGTATCCTCCATATTCTTCTTTCCTTCCACTTTGTCTTCTGTAGTATTTATACCACTTCGTGTCACTATATTGATGACACTTAGATCATCTTTGTGCGGTTCAACTCTCATCATTTGTATGTTTTGGGCAGGCTGCTGATTACACTTTTCCTACATTTTAGCCAATAATGTAGGAAAACATTTTATTTCATGATAAAATGTGCGACAATACTTACAAGATATTGCAGCGGGATACTGACAATCCCTGGGAAAATGTCCAGGTTGATCGCAATTATAACATATGATCTATCCACAACCTCGGCCAACGCCTTCTCCTAAGCCATGCCCTTGACCTTGGAAACCTCCACGCACTGTGGGAAAATGTGGATCTTCGCGACGTTCAACTTACATTTTGTACATCCTAGGAGTCTACTACATCGTTAGATCATAACTTCGACAATTCCTTTCATCATGTCCCACCGAGCTACAAAATTTATAGAACAATTGCTTCGGTGACTAGATATACTTCTAAGTAAAATGATAGTAGTTTGTGGGGTGCTAGCATGCAACATGGAATAGGATACACCAGAAATTTGGTCCCATACTTGGTCCAACACTTAGCCTAGGCTTCATTGGACTTAGCATCACAAGGAATAAGTACTCTTTAAAAACGTGACACTGATCCTTATAGTGGCCCTCTGCTTTGTACCTTATGCACCAAAATTATGAACATATGTCAGAACAAACCTATTTTCCCTTCTCCATATCCTGGAGTTCCATATGTAAGCTCACCAACTGGGTCTGACCCTGCTGAAGCCCTATGTTGGTATCTGCTACTGGTGAAGCCTCTAGTTTCATCACAATCTCCAATGCTTCAGCTTAAATTGCGATATTTTACTGCAACAATGGTAATCTAAGATGTGGCAATAGCACAGCTATAAATCACTCCTTGTGCTTATCATCAGGGATCTCAAAGCTAACTTGACTTAGCAGTGTCTTAAATCTTTTATCTACTTCCTACATAGTTTCAGTGACTAATTGCTTGATCTCTTTGATAGTCATTATACTTTGTGACTACGATTTCAGCTTCCAAAATTCAACATTCAATGCAAGCTCTGTCTGCTCCAAAGTGGAATTCTGGTTTGTTGCCGAGTAATTCATGTATAAAGACAAGGATCTATCATGCAATGCTGTGACCAACTATGCTTTCTTCATATTCTCATCATTGATGTTTAGCGATCTCTACACTACTTCTACAACAAACCAAAATTGCTCGGGATCATCTGATCCCAGGCCATTAAACACAAACATATTCGCTTTCTGAGCCATGTTAAACAAATAAGGTGGAGGCGAGGGAATAATATGGGGATGGGTTGTGATGGTAATGGAGGGTTGGGGAATCCCAACAATGCCCTAATGATCTACAAATTCTATCGATTCTCTTCTAGGGGTTGCAAGGTTTCTTTCTCCTTTTTCGCTTTCAGACGCAAACAATGGATTGTACTTAGTCTCAATTTAACTATCACGATCTACCCTAAATATCTTATCACTTCAGGTAGTTCCTATTTTTCTTCCTCCGAACTTCAATTAGATTTCATTTGCAGCACACCCATTTCACACAATAGCATCTTAATCCAAAGCTTTAATGAGTTTAAGTACTTACCTCGCGGGCCCTTGAAAAATTTGCACTTGACTTCATTGTAGGACACATATGTATCGATCATGAACTTAGTAATGAAGCCTTCAAGAATACTATCGATCCAATAATAAAAAACCCTTGAAATATGGTTATCAGTCCCCTTCAATTGCTTGATTATCTCTGGAGTCCATGTAGTTGGGTTATTGTCCGTGAAACGGGTCTTTTTCTCCTCTAGTCTTGATAACCACTCGTGCAAATATTTAGTGAATGATGAGAAAAATATCTCGCACTGATACGTGAAAACATATTTTTGCAACCACTTCTCAGTTGATAGGTGCAGATTTCTATTTTCTTGTGCTGCAATTTCACACTCTTTTAAATATACCCAGTCTTAAATCTCTTTTATGGACGGATGCCACATCCACATATGCCTCAATAAAATCCTGATCCCGGAAAAAAAACCATTTGTTGGCTTAATGGGGCCTAGACCCAGGTTTAGATATGGCTACGCGAACCAAAAAAACCCACTATTACTGACCCTTTCGGCAATGATCTGCTATTGAGACTGAAATATCACCTGAGGAAATATTAGGGGATGCTAGAACTAGGTTTCTGCATCTAGAGGGACTATGGAGTGTGAATTTAAGGCTTATCATCTCTTTACTGATTATCATAGCTTCACAGTACAAAAATTATAACTACACAGTTGTTGTTCAAAACTTCTAGTTAACTAGATTTTAGACTACGCGATTCTACTTTAACATGCATTAATCAACATAAGAAACCATAAACCAAACTTCGCGATGAAAAAATAGATAAAAACCCTAACTTGGAAAAAATAACATGAAAATATAGATAAAACGAACATATAAGTAAAGGACACAGATCTGTCTTCAAGTCTTCTTTTATTACTTCATATATTCTCAATACAACACTTTCTGCCCTGCACACTCAGCTGCGTACTTTCTAAGGTTTCCGCGGACTCATCTATAGGAGCCTTCCATTTCTCACAAAACAAAAAATATAGACTCCATACAACCTTACAACCAAATTCATTCTATGACAAAATATATTATATATGTTATTGATTGATTGATATCCCTAGACTCCTTATATAGTCTTCTCTTTTACAATACCATTGTCCGAAATACATGGGCGGAGCTCTAAGTAATTAAAAAATTCCCATCCTTTTAAAAAATAAGGTACTTTGACCCGCCCCAAATCCCCTAAGACTCTATCATAACTACGCGCAACACACTTCACTCCTCAAAATGGAGATTCTTTTACAAAAACTTTGATCTAGGGGTACCTTGTCTAACAAGAGTTGACGGCTAGAAGAAAACCCATTGGCAAAAAATGCACGCTCAAGAAGAAATTAAATGTATAAAGAAAAGTGGAGAAATATAAAGCTTAGTTAGTAGTAAAAGGTTACTCCCAGGTGCAGGGAATTGAATTTGGTGATATATTTTCTCCTACTGCAAAGTTAGATTCTACAAAATTTATTTTATCCAGTTGTTGCTGCTTTTTATTTTGAGGTTGAATAGATGGATGTGAAGACAACGTTCCCACATGGGGATCTAGAAGAGATATATATTGTTAACATTGGAAAATTGTACAACAAAAGATGACAATTAATGTCAAGCTAAAGGATTTACAGGGCTAGAAGACATTACAGAATCTGGAAAGTATTTAAAAATATCTAAGGTCTGAGGAAAATCAAATTTGAACTATTTCTAAATGCTATTTGCGTGCATAATCGTTTGTGAAGAGTGCCTTCTATGCGCCTTTTTGCTCGATATGTGTGCATTCTTGAGAGTGATGAAATGTCACTATCTGTGACCACACAAAGCAAAGGACAAGTGATGCCCTACATGAAGCCGCGTAAGGACAACCACCAATACCTCCTTAGACACTATGTGAGCACACAATGGAATATTTGGAGCACACAAATGAATCATACCCCTCTCTTGGGTCACCATCCTCCATGTACCAAGAGAGGGAAAGGAGGATTTGAAATTCCTATATAAGACCACCATGAGATAAATAATAGGTGATCACATTGTTATGCTGGCCAGAATTTCCCAAGCAATACCAGCGGTGTCTGACCCGGAGCTAAATATAAAGGGGACTGAATTTTTGGCCACCCAACAAGTTCAGTCCACACAGTAGAGAGAGAGGGAGACTGCACTGAGACAAGCTTGGGATAAAAAACATCCTTGCATTGGGACCTATAACCATTGTCTAGGGGCCCTTTGGCAAGAGGGTAAAGTTTCACTCTTTTTACTACTGGCGCTCAATAAGAGGGGCCTAGAGCCACTGTTCACATTATTTTTGTCATTTGACTCTTTTCAGAGCTTCTGTTTATTTGTTTTTAGTTTTAGTTTACATATGCATGCTTTTTCCTCTATCTAGTATGCTTATTGATTCTAGCTTGTTCCACTAACTTGCTTGAATCCACTTCTTTTTCTACTTGTTACCGATAACTTAACGGGGTAAACCACACCCCTTAAGCCGGTGTGATTTCGTAAATATGTGCACCAAACACACTACAATAGGATTGGTGACTCCACTAACATTTTATTACCAAGTTTATGTGGTTGTGCCTTCTTTTTGCAGAGACCTCTGTCTGTGCTGTGGGGTGGAGCTGAATTTCCCCTGATTTCTCTTGTAGTCCCTAGTTCATCCCAAGTGAAAAAATGAAGCAGAACAACTCCTAAATTTTTTTCTTGTAGGAATTTGCATGCGTTTTATTCTCACAAAGGCACAACGCACACGTTCAGGCCTGACCCGCACACAGAGAGCGCGCCTGTCTCAGCCTTTTGCATGCAAACTACAGAGTGATAAATTTCTCCCTAATTTCTGTCTTTTCTTGCTTGTAAGGTACTTGGAAGCCCCTAATACACCTGCCAGCACTGGTTGTGGTACCCTATAGCTTGTTAAAGCTCACTTTTAGCTACTTTTTTAAGGCTTAGTGTCAGTTTTACTTCAAGTTGATTTTTGTAAAGTTCACACATAGTTTAAGTAGGGGGGCAAAATAACTTGCATTCCGAAAAAATTATGTTTTGCAAATTTTGGTACTTACACACCTAGATAACTAGCCCAAGTAAGTGGCCCAATACCACGCATGCATAGCTAGTTTTTATTTTTCTAGTGTAAAAGTTTTTAGTTTAGTTCAATTTTTGCACTAGGAATTTTAGGACTAGGATTGAATTTTTTATAGAAGAGAAAGTAATCTATGCTACCTTTTCACCCTCCAATGCTCCTAGGTAAGCATATGAACGCTCCCTATTCACAATTCGCCATCTCCCTATAGTTGGTCACATAGATTAACTAGGAAAAATTGAAAGCGGCCCATTATCCGCACATGTTTTTCATTTGAGCCAGGAACAATACAACATAGTTTTAATAGGGGATTTTGTAAAGGATCATCAATATCCATACGTTCAAACTATGTGCTTGTCCACTTTGTGCTCACACACACTCACCCACTAAGTGAAGAAAAGACACATAAAACTAACTCAACCAAACTCACTAAATTCTCCCCACAGGGGCCACAAAAGAATTTATAGCTTAAGTTAGGATCAAGGGGGTAGGAATCCAATAAGCTGCCTTGATCATATTTCATATTGAAACAAAGAATTTTTGTATTTAGGGAGCTTCAATTCCACCTATCATCCGATGGCAAAGAAAACTTGAGCGTGACAGAGACCCGTTTTAGAGGGGGTTAGGCTTAGGTACAGTGCATGCGATATCAGTTGGGGCTACCTGACTGTTACAGGTCAAAATACCTCCTCATCAGCTCAGAGGGGAAGACAAATATGGAAGGAGTACAAAGAACTAAATTAAACCTATTTCTGCCAGGGTAACTCCTATCTAGAACAATACAAGAGCGCTATAACGCAGTAAATCAGTGAATATGCCGCGTTAGTGGCTAGGGAAACGCTCTGTTTACACTAAAGGGAAGCGTTACCCGTGTTTTAAGTTTGAATCGGGAAAATCCCATGGAGAATGATTTGAATCTTTGGCTTTCCCTCACAAGAGAGTCAGTTCACAAAGGAAATTGCAGAGCACCATTTCATTATTGGTCATTGCTATAACAAGACTGAACTCCAAAGGAGGAAAAAGCATAGAGATTCAAGAAACATCTAAGTTTTTTCCATTCCAAACTAGTGGAAAGAGAAAGGCAACAATGGCTTTCTCCCTCTCCTATAAGAAGGAGTTGAAGGCTCTTAATTGAAGGTCGAAGGATTGCTAAAGGTTTTTGCATACTTGTGGAATAGAGAATAGTGTTATATTGTGAAGGCCAAGAGTCAAAGAGGTTCCTAGAGAGCTTGTTGACTTGGACTTCTTCACTTGAGAGATAAAAGATATTGGGAGACTGAGGAGGGCTTGGTACAACCGACGGTTGTAATCCTCCTTCTTTCAAAATCAATAGAACTGTGTTCGTTTTGTCCATTCAATGCTTAATATTTTCATTATTGTTTGAACATTTACATAGTATGATATGAATGGCTCAGATGTGTATAATTTAGAAGTTCATTATATATTGAATTGATTGATAGGATATATGTTATGTTAGAAATTACATGGGTGCTTTGACTGATTACAAGACTAAGATTTGGAGCCAGTGAAGAAGAACTCTTGTTTCGCTGCCTAGCGCTCTCCAAGGGACTCCAAGATTGTCAAAGAGGTAATTCTCTATCGCATTCCATCAAGTTATTTTAAGTTAATATGAACATTCTCATGCCATATTTGTGAACAGCACAACTAATCTTACTGTCTGCCTCGGGCACCGGAAAGCCCTGAGAGGGATATTTGAAAACCAACAACCCAAGAAGTTTACCCTATAGCAGAATTAGAGACTCCGCTGGGGAGTTTCCCCATAGTTTTCGGACTATTTCTTCCCTCCTCTCTTCTTTCCTCTGTTCACAGACCCTTTCGACCATTTTTGATGCCCAGTAGACATATCAAACGCTTGTAGAGTTCAATCCTGTTTCTGTTTGACCAACTGAAGAACTTTTCCCTGGCTAACGCTACCTCTGTAGGTTGTCTAGTGCGTTATAATGTTGTCTCTGATTAAATACAATGCGTTAGTCACTGTATTTACTCACAGATAGAGCGTTACTCAACCAAAACCTTGATGTTCACTGCTGTGATGGTGTTTTAGTTGCAAAGTTTTTTGGCCATCAGTACCTTTCGTTGACTGAATCCCTGTGCTTGTCTGCTAAGATGGAATTTCTATTTGTTTCTCTTATTTGAAAAGTTAGTGTCCAAAGCATTTACTTTTTTAAGAGAATTTTTTTTTTTTATTATTTTTCTGCATCTAGCTGAGTTTATTCTGAAATTTTCAGTTCATAGACTGTTTAAAAGAGGTAGATAGAAGTCTGAATCTTTAAAAGTTGAACTGTGCTATTTGAATGTTAGTGCATGGATGTTGAAAAGAAACCTCTCCCTGTAGAAACACTCTTCATCGAATTTAATATCTAGAGCATGTTTTGCATGGTATCTTGAGTCAGAGTCTCATCACATTTCATACGTCCACTCCCCCTCCGCAAGACTAATAATCAAGTACACTAAGAATAAAGCGATAATAAAATCAATCACATTACTCTTTTTTGAGCTCACACAAACAGTAGTTCAGGCTAGGATCTTGGGTTAGGAACAGTGAGAAAATCACCCAAGATCTCAAAACTTGAAACTAGAGTCATTAACGAGCAAAATCCTACTGCACTCATATTATCGGGACCGTTCCTTTACCGGAGCTCAGCACGAGACAACACTTGGGTGCACAAGAAGGTAGCCCGCCTTTGACTGCATCCAGTGGGTGTGTTATATATTGGGGTTCCCTTCGGGGACGTCGAAACTAGATCTGGGATCTAAGTATTCTGCCCATATGGCACGTTGTCCTTGACCGTGGACCCCCCTGATGATGTCTGTGATTTGAGGTATCTTTAGTGGCCATAATTTTTAGGGACTTACACAAGGTGACTGGGACGGGCTGTCTTGGTACCTGAAACAGACGGACCCACTCTGTCTTAGATCTTTAGGAGGGTACTCGTCTTCACGAGAGTGCTTACACCTATCGTCTGAGGTTCGGGCGAAGCTCTAGAGTGACCGTAACTGTACTTTCGACCAAACCTCTCTGTATAATATTGTGATACTAGATTTCATCACCATAAAATGGTAGTACTCAGGCAGGGCACCCTATTCTGGCTGCTTGGTGATTGATTTTAGAGAGTCCCTTTTTTTTCTTTTCTTTTTTAAGGTGTGTGGTTACTGTCATTGAGACTTTATAATACATCACAATTAAAATTTGTTAAAAATAAGCAGGTCACCATGGCGTCCCCCGACCCACACCGTCTGTCTAGACGACAACAAGGTCTACCTCCTCTAACTATTAAGGAAGAACTGAACCTTAGTGAACCCGTGCCTTCTACGGAAGAGCAGTCTCCACTGACTAATCTTGATTATCACATAGCCTCATATCATCTAGAATTTCCGGAGGACCCTTTCACTGAAGGGGTTGTACCTCATTACAATCCTCCACTCACTAATCCGTTGGGGCCTGTGATAATTCAGATTCCACCACGCCATGATATGTCTTCGGCCACACCAACATCCATTTCACCACCGGCATCCATAGGGTCGATGCCAATGACAACCATCCCAGGTTCGCCACCATCCTCCCCGCCAGTGGTTAGTTCTATGCCATCACTGGGTAACCCCAGTAGTCAACATATACCTACCCCCAACCCTATGGTCATCACAACTGTCAGTAGCTTACCGAATCCTTCGGCATCTACTCCTACCGTGACCACGTTGGGACCCACGGTAGCTCCTCCCATGAGTATGACTACTTCGGTACCTTTTAGCAACCCTTTCGGTTGGAACCCTCTGCTGAGTTCAAACCCCTTGGCCTCTATGCCAAGGGGCAGTGTCACCAACATGCAGGTAGTAGGGAAAATTTCACTTCCTCTGAAATCCTTAGGACAAATAGGACAACTTATTGTTAATACTCTTCCCTTAAGTGGTTCAAATATAGGTGTAGGGTCTATGTCGTTGCCAAACTATGCAAGTAGTAGCATGCCTCCGGGAAACTCTATTGCATCCATTTGGACTAACCAACCCCAACCTCCATCTGGAATGGGAGGGCACTTTTATACTGGGGGCAACCAACAGTTCACCCCGCAATACAACATGCCCTATGGACAACAACCGTATGTCCCTACTCCTCCACCTATAGGAATTTTTTACCAAAGTCCTACTTATCCTCCTGGTAACACATTGATGGGTGGACCCTATGGTCTAAATAGTCAGCCCATACTGCCTTGGTTAGATTCGGGGGAAAATCCACAATTGCCATTCTTGGCAGCTTTGGACATCCCCGATATCCATAAACTGACTAATGATCCCATCAATCACAACCCGCTTTGGCCTCCAGTACCGCATAAGATTCCTTCCGACATCCCGAAGTTCGACGGGAAACAAGGGGACGACCCAGCCGCACACATCACTACCTTTCACCTATGGTCTATATCCAATTCCATGGTAGATGATAGTGTCCGACTTCAATTGTTTCCCTGCATGCTTACAGGCAATGCTGCCAAGTGGTACATTGAATTACTATGCGCCACCATCAATACGCTTGGTGCTTTATAAATAGAGTTTCTAAAGAACTTCCAAATACCAATTAGATTTGAAACTGGAACGGAACTATTAACCTCGCTCCGCCAAGACACTGCCACCCACATCTCCGATCACATTCATGAATGGAGACGTAGGAGGAGGCTAATCAAAGCACCAATTCCAGATCATCTCTTAGCCAATTGGTTTTGCAAGTCTCTCTTACCCCACATAGCTAAAGACATTGGCCTTTCTAGTGTAGTTACATAAGATCAATGCATTCACCGTGCCCAGAATTTAGATTTAATCTACTCACAATCTGGCACGCTGTATGATTTTCTCCCCCATGCCCCTGGCAACCCAAATCCTCCAGCCACTCAGAAAACCAGAGCTCATGCCGATGGTCTCATTGGCACGATCTCTGGCATAGCCACAAAGTAATCTCAGGGGCAAGCCTCCCAGCCATCCTTGGTTGCCACCGCCCCTCACCAAACGACTACTCTTCCCACCGCTGAGGTAAATTCGGTGCAAACCTCACAAAAACCTAGCAGGAAAAATAAGAAGAACAAGAAAAAGTCATCTTCTTCAGAAGAGCAGTCGGATAATCAGAATAACCCTAATCAGAAAAACGCTACCAAAAATGACAAAGGGAAGGATAAACCCATGAAATTTCCTTACAAAATCTGTGCGGAGGACCACTTGACATACAAATTTCCTCGGCTGCAGGAATGCACCGATTTTATTGCCAACAAGGATTCTAGGCGAACACCTGTCGTTCTTCATAATCCTTTCCCTAATCAACAGAAGAAACATCAACACATGGTTGACAATCTGCCACAACCCCATCAACGGGGCAATGGTGGTTCATATCCTTCCGGTGAAGGACCATCTACCATTTATGGCATTGAGAGTGTTGACCTTCAAACTCGAGCTAAGCTTTATGGAAACCCTACCATAGATGTTCAAGAACCTGGTACTAGTTCAAATCCACCGCCGCCAAACGATTTGCATATCGAATGACCTACTACTGACCCCATGATTTGTCCCCCCAAAGGGACACTTCGACGCACAAATCATAACACCTTTGCACGTGCAACCCAAAACTACAACATTGTAGAAGATTTGGCGCAGGCACCGTCAGCTATGTCTGCTCTCGAAGTATTACAAACCTGTCCAGCACAAAGGAAAGCCTTTCTTTCGGCCATTGGTGGAATAGACCCCCAAGATTCCATGCTAGCTATCTTTGATATGGAAAAGGCTAAACCTCGCCTCTCACACCAACTCACATTCTAGGTGCAGGTTGTCTTGAAAGGGAGACCAATCCATCGCACTGTCATAGACGAAGGTGCTTTGACCTGCGTTATGTCACAAGCTTGCTAGCTCAATTTAGGTTCTCCTACCCTCACCCCGCCATCGAATTCCCTCAAAGCTTTCGATGGCCACACTTTCCTCCCAAAAGGATACCTTGCTAGCTTTCCCATCACTCTGAGTGGGAAAACGGTAAACATGGACGTTAAAGTCATAGAGCGCCATCTAGACTATAATATATTGCTTGGTCGCAGTTGGTCTTATGCCATGACTGCCATTGTGTCTTCGGTCTTCCGACTTATCCTATTTCCATTGGATGGGAAAATAGTCACAGTGGATTAGCTATCCTTCTGCACCCCTGATTATGCCATGTTACCAAGTAGCACTGTACCCCTAATAGGAGGCTTTCCTGACTCTTACGTCAGTATCAGTACTGGTCTTCTAAAGGCATCTTCCCTACTGGGTTGTTTTCCTCTCTCGTCGCCATTGATCCCAAACACGGTTGCAATGATATCCACCACTTCGGATGGCTCTATCGACCCATGGATCATTACGGCACCTTCAAACATTGATTCCTACGGAGATCAGATGCTGCTCTCACCGGTCGAGTTGGCTTACCAAGCCATCCAAACCGCATCTGAACCCTCCACTGCTATGGTTTTGACCAACGGTACAAACCTCCCACCCATAACCGTTCTCTCTAAGGATCTCCTCAATGAAGTCTTGCCTACAGACGAAGCTATTCAAGAGATCGTGTCTTTAGAAGAACGACCTTGGGGAGAGTTTCACCATCGCGCTTCGATGATTGACTCGGAGGCGATAAAAAATGAAATCCCATCCTTTGACCAACTTGAGGTGGTCCCCTCTGCTTATATGACTGTTCAAAATATCGATTCAGAAAGGAACATGGGTAATATTTCTAAGAAAATTCTCATTGATATCTCAGTCAAAATGGGTATCGTGGAAAACATTCAGATTGGAGCCGATTGCAATCCTGAGGAAATTTCATGCTTCACATCCCTTTTCAAGGAATTCCACGATGTGTTTGCTTGGTCTCACAAGAAAATTCTTGACATAGATAATTCTATTGACGAGAAAGAGATCAAGAAATTTCGAGCATTCTTTTTATGGTATTTTTCTTGCTTGTTAATCCGAAAAACCTCAAGTCCTCTTCTTCGAGCTCGTTAAACTTACACGAAGAAGCTTCAAGCGTTCTTTTTACGGTATTTTTCTTGCTCGTTACTCTGAAAAACCTCGAGTTCCCTTCTTCAGACTCGTTAAACTTATATGAAGTTTACATCAAGCGTTCTTTTTGTATGGTCTTTTTCTTTCTCGTTAATCCAAAAAACCTAGAGTTTTCTTCTTCAGACTTGTTAAAACTATGAAGAAGCACTGAGCTTTCTTTTTAGGAATCTTTTTCTTGCTCATAAAATTGAAAAAACCCCGAGTTGCCTTTGTTGGGCTCGTTAAACTACCACGACAGAGAGGATGGAGCCATTCTTTTCTCTTTTTCAAAGCTCTCTAAACTGAAAAAGTAACCGAGTTTTCTCCGCGTGACTCATTAAAATTTCACGGAGGTAACCGAGTTTTCTCCACGTGACTCATTAAAATTTCACAGAGGGCACCGATTTTTTCTTTGTTGGACTCTTTAAATTTTCACAAAGAGTATTGAGTTTACTCCATCTCCTCGTACTCATAACAAAATGAGGTAGACTTCCATCGAACATAGATTTCTCACTTTTCTGGCTTCAATGGACTAACTCATGGAAAATGAACTATTTCGGGCTTACTATTACCCCTTTGCCGTGCCCGGTTATCAAGACATGACAAAGGTACCCCAATGGAGTTGTCTTTTATGATATTTTTCAGACTCTCTAAATATGAAAAATTCACCGAGTTTACTCGTCTAGACTCGTTAAACCTAATCAGACGGGACATGGAGTTGTCTTTCCTAACATTTTTCAGACTCTCTAAACATGAAAAATTCACCGAGTTTACCCATCTGGACTCGTTAAACCTAATCATAAGGGGCACAGAGTTGTCTTTTATGAAATTTTTCAGACTCTCTAAACATGAAAAATTCACTGAATTTACTCATCTGGACTCGCTAAACTTAATCAGACGGGGAAAAATTTGGAAAAAATGGATACTACTTCTGTTGCATTTTCAAAAAGGTCGATTTGGCAGAAAAATTCTTGAACATGGCACTTCCCAGAAAACTCTTTTGCAGTTAGCCGAACCCTACCATCTATGAGTATTAGCCTTCATTTCCCAGTGTCCCTGCACCGGTAAAATCCTAACACACTCTTTGGTGTTCATAAAGCTTCAGCTGCCTAGTACCCTACTAGAGTTCCTTCTATTGTTCAAGCAGATCTCGCTATCTACTGCTCCTATTATCAACCAAACCGCTCATTATGCCAGAAATTATTTGTCGTCCGACGTTCCCATTTACTCTTCATTATCTCAATCATAAACAAAATCAATTGGTTTCCGTTTCATGTTGACTGATGTAGGACGCCTCAGTGCCTACCTTTCAATAGATCTCTTCCTATCGACTTCAACATCTTATCTAGGAAGTTGATCCAGAAACCCATCAGTACCCGGATACTTGCAGACATCAGTGGCAAGTAGTCTTGTGTTTGATCAGGGGTCTTCATAATTGGCTCCTGGTCGAATGATTCTACGAGTGTTCGACTTCAACTCATTTGATTCACACTCGCTAGATTGTACTGTGCATCTTAGGGACCATCATCATTATCGGTGGCCGCCTTTGCGTCTGTTAACCGTTTTCATTATCGACTGGTAATCAGACGATTTCTCACATGTTCAATGACAACTCCTTCATTCACATGTCGAGGAATATGCAGTTTAAGTGAATCGGCGGTCAAGACCTTGGGGCAAATGCTACATCATTAAAGTTGTGTTTTCTTCCCCAAGTTGCGATATTGTTTATGGAGACAACTTCTTCAGCCTAATCATGTTATGACAGACACTTCCACATTGTGCCTATCGGTGGACAGATTCTTCATATCTCTATTCTAAGATAAATCATGTTGTTTAAGCTACTGAGCATGGGAAATGCCCGACTCAAGGAAGATACTATATTTTCTGACATATGTTGTTGTTTTAGGTTTTCCCCAGTCTTTCAATCTCTTTATCTCTACACAAATTATAAAGTATTTTGGCCATCGTCTTCGTCTCTGACCTCACACTTTAGGGGGCATCTGTTACAGGTCAAAATACCTCCTCATCAGCTCAGAGGGGAAGACAAATATGGAAGGAGTACAAAGACCTAAATTAAACCTATTTCTGCCAGGGTAACGCCTATCTAGAACAATACAAGAGTGTTATAACACAGTAAATCAGTGAATATGCCGCATTAGTGGCTAGGGAAACACTCTGTTTACACTAAAGGGAAGCGTTACCCATGTTTTAAGTTTGAATCGGGAAAAGCCCGCGGAGAATGATTTGAATCTCTGGCTTTCCCTCACAAGAGAGTCAGTTCACAAAGGAAATTGCAGAGCACCAGTTCATTATTGGTCATTGCCATAACAAGACTGAACTCCAAAGGAGGAAAAAGCATAGAGATTAATGAAACATCTAAGATTTTTCCATTCCAAACTAGTGGAAAGAGAAAGGAAACAATGGCTTTCTCCCTCTCCTATAGAATGGGAAACATAATTGAAGGTCGAAGGATTGCTGAAGGTTTTTGCACACTTGTGGAATAGAGAATAGTGTTGTGTTGTGAAGGCCAACAGTCAAAGAGGTTCCTAGAGAGCTTGTTGACTTGGACTTCTTCACTTGAGAGATAAAAGAGATTGGGAGACTGAGGAGGGCTTGGTACAACCGACGGTTGTAATCCTCCTTCTTTCAAAATCAATATAACTGTGTTCGTTTTGTCCATTCAATGCTTAATATTGTCATTATTGTTTGAACATTTACATAGTATGATATGAATGGCTCAGATGTGTATAATTTAGAAGTTCATTATATATTGAATTGATTGATAGGATATATGTTATGTTAGAAATTACACGGGTGCTTTGACTGATTGCGGGACTAAGATTTGGAGCCGGTGAAGAAGAACTCTTGTTTTGCTGCCTAGTGCTCTCCAAGGGACTCCAAGATTGTCAAAGAGGTAATTCTCTATCGCATTCCATCAAGATATTTTAAGTTAATATGAACATGATCATGCCATATTTGTGAACAACACAACTAATCTTACTGTCTGCCTCGGGCACTGGAAAGCCCTGAGAGGGATATTCGAAAACCAACAACCCAATCAGTTTACCCTATAGCACTGACCCGGTTGATACTCGATACTATTCATTGACTACCAAGAAGCCCAAGACTCAAACGATCATGTGGGACGGTGGTTATTAGTGGCCAAAAACTAGGGCAACCTTTTCCCTATAGGTGACGGTGCAGGCAAGCGCTAAACCCTCTACCCTTGCCTTGGTGGATTATCTTCGGTTGACTAGGGGCATCGATAGCTCTTACGGGACATTGTGCCAGCACTCGCAAGAAATATTCTCAAGGCCCAGTTACTTTTGAGTGTGTGAGGATGCATAGGTCTTCTAGGATTTTGAGTATCATATGCAAACAAGCAAAAACCACTTTTTTGATTTCTTGATCACATAGATTAACTTAAAGGGAAAGTTATTTGATTTTTCGCTTTTTTTTATGTATGTGACAAGAAGTTTTCTTTGATCATAGACTCTATCCTCTCAAATTTTTTCCAAAACCAAACCTGGTTGACACCTGAAAGGTCCCAACGAAACCTCGTCAGTCCAAGTGTCTTTTGGACCTCCCCCCATTAACGGGAGGGGTTCTAGGTCTTTTGCCATTAAGGCATCAAAGACGAAACGATGCCACCATTATTGGTTCATCCTTTATTGGGGCAACCGTAGTTTGGAACCCTAGTCGGTCTCCCAACACAACACCACACACCACTCCTCCTGCGACCCCTAGGGGGTAGAGGAGTGTGTCCCATTTGGGAAGCCAGCTAAATACAGAGTAGGGTGCGTCGCAGACTAACCCTCGTTCTAACTAGAACTTTGTGTCTTCACACATTGCAATGGTGTCAACCTCTTAGTCACCTTTCTTAGCTTCATTGAATTTCCCCGATTTAACCAAGCTGATGAATGAACCCATCACAAACAATCCTACATGGCCTCTCATGCTCACGAAGCTCCCTTCAGATATACCAAATTTCGAAGGCAAGCAAGCAGAAGACCTAGGTAATTATGTCATGACCCTTCACCTGTGGTGCTTATCGAATAGAATCATTTACGATACTATTCGATTAAGATTATTTCAACGCACTCTTACAGGAGTAGCCATGAAGTGGTACGTGGAGCAACCCTCAGCTTCACATGGAACCTTTAGTGCCCTCGCTTCAATTTTCCTAACATATTTTCAGTTACCCATTCACCATGATTCTGAAATGGAATTACTGACTCATTTTAGACAAACCCTGTCGTCCACATCTCAGACCATCTCCATGAATGGAGGCGACATCACAGTTTATGTAAAGCTAAACTTGACGATCGGGTTCTCTTAGATTTGTCTTGAAAACTCTTACGACAGATATTTCAAAGGATATGGCGCAACATAATCCCACATCTAAAGAGGACACAATAAAAAAAGCCCAAAATCTTGAGCTGATTTATATGCAGTCATGATACATTTATAACATCCTGCCTAACGCCCCATGCCTGCAAACTTATCAAGAATTTCCAGGCACGTCGAACTCTACAGACAGACTTATTGGGTCACTGACCCAAGGTTACCTAGGCAGCGGTAGTCAAAACCCTAGTTACACATTCAGTTCTACCCAGAACGTGCCTCAACCTAGTTTTCAAAATCATCATATGCCTCAGCAAAATTTGACCAATAGGGCACCAACATATCACCAGGGAGGACCTTATCCTCCATCTCAGGGCAATCAATACGCAGAAAGAAACAATAATGGAAGAACTCCCCTCCTATAGTCAGGTGCAAACCAGGGACCACATTACGCTCAGTCCCCAGCACCCGACCCACCTATGCAAAAAAATGCACAGGTGAACTTTGTGCAATCGTCCCAAAACCAACCACACAAATATAACCAGGAGAACTACCCTCCTAACGTGGTAAAGAAAAAATCCAAAAACAAGCCAAAAGGGAACCCTGGACAGGCGGGTAATAACCAATAGCTCCCACCGCAATCCGAGGCTGGAGGAAAATCCAACCAGAATCAGAACCAGGAGCCAAGAAATTCCCAACGGCAGAGAAAAACGCCACCTCTTCGAACAAACCATTCCTGTTCGATATGTGGTGAGTACGGCCACTATACTCACCACTGTCCTGATTTACCTGAGCTGAAGAAGCTACAGAGAAATCGAGGACAAGGAGGATCTTCCCAGCAACCAACTATGATGTAAGAACCTTTCCACAACCAAGGGACGGTAAGTACTCACCAGCAAAATATAGACAATTCCAAGAAAAGCAGCCATGAAATCTACATGACTGAGAAGAGATGTTTTTCTAAACATAGAATCACAATTACAACACCCCACCAGACACCAATATGTCAGGGGAAAGTACCAGTGCACCGACTGCACCTTTGACCATTCCAAAGATGCCTATAGAACCATTTCCAAAAATGGAAAAGGGACCTAATAGGCGAGTAGGAAACTACTCCAAAGTGACCCATAATTATAGTATTGTGGACGATTTAGCACAATCTCTCACTGCTATGTCAGCTTTGGAAGTATTGCAGCCATGCCCTAAACAACGGAAAGCCCTCCTTTCCGCATTAGGCGCTATCGACCCTGCCGATACGTGCCTAATGGATTTTTACTTAGACAAAGCCACCTCTCAAATTCCCTCCATGGTTGCCTTCCAAATACCAGTGTCGGTGCAGAATATCACTATCCATCGATGTGTCATAGATGAGGGTGCATCCATATGGATCATGTCCAAAAATTGTTAGGTCCCTATATTACTAGTATAGTCCCTTATTGTTGTTAGTGTAACCCCCTTATTGTTATTATTGTACCCTTGTAACCCCCATTTTATTATTATTGTGCCCTTAAATTATTATTGTTAGGTCGGCTAGGGTTACATTGTGGCCCACTAGGATTACATTATGGCCCCATGGACTCCTATATATAGAAAGGAGGTTTTGTAAATTGTATCATCCAAGAATTTTTCATTTATGTAATGTATTGGAAGTTTCCCCCTCGAAGTGGCTTATTTCTAAGGCGTTGATATCTTTTTTCTTCTATTTTTGGAGCTGGTTACACAACATTTGGTATCAGAGCTTTGGATTCTAGGGTTTATTTGCTCAGAAGCAGATCTGTCGTGGAATTTTCGCTATAACTTTGTTTCTACGAAGTTTCAAGAGCTGAAATTTTTAGGGTGCGAAGCCAAAATCCTGAGGAAGATTTTCAAAAATTTCAGAGCTTGGTTCGCAATATTTTCGGAGATATGATCTGTGGAAGTTAGGTCTTTTTTCAGGCTCTTAAACAGGTCATCGTGGAATTTGCACTATAACTTTGTTTCTATGAAGGTTCAGAATCTGAAATTCGTATGGTGTGAAGCTGAAATCCTGAGGAAATTTTTCAAAAAATTTTAGAGCTTGGTTCGCAATATTTTTGGAGATATGATCTGTAGAAGGTAGTGCTTTTTCAGGCTCCTGAATTTCATCTCAAAGAGGTGATCGTGGGAAAATTTCAATAACTCTCTCTCTGGGCATCGAATTGGAATGCCGTAGAAAGTGGTCGCAAGTACACAGACTGTAGTTTCTTTGCTATCAATTTTAGAGACAAAGGATGAAACAGTGATACCTGGCAAGTCGTACAAGTTCGCTCTACTGAACCAGTCCATAATTAGGTCATTGTGGGAGATTGGACACAACTTTGTCTTGGAGAATCCAAATCAGGTAAGACCTATGGCATTCGAAAGATAATTCAGAGGGCTACATTGGTACCAAAATTCAGATATTGAAATGCTGCAATCATAGACATAATCCAATCTCAATATCGAGCTCCTCAAATGAAAAGTCATTAGCTTGCACTTGATTGCATAGTCATTTGGAAGAGATGGTGCTAATTAGATTCCAAAGGCATATAAATAGATGAGTATCATTAAGTTCTAAAAATTCTGACAAAATATTCTTTTATTAAACATCTGGAAGGCTCTACAAACTCATGAAATGAAAGGTATCTCGTGTTATCAAAAATTAAGAACAGTGCTTAGTTTCATCTGTAAAGAGGATTCAAAATGAAAATCAAATTTTGAAGAAAGTTTGGGAAGTGAAATTAGATTGTGAGCCCAGACAGAAGCAGAAGGCAGTCAAACAGTTATGGAGAGGTTTATTGATAAAGTTATTTAAGAAATGTTCTAATGATGAAAAAGACATTGAAAACCTCACATGATGGGAATTTAAAATAAATCATTAAATATTAGTTCATCTTCGCTCAAATGACAGGAAGAACATATATTAAAATGGATCATGAGGGCTGATGGGATCCTGTAACATGGATACTACAGATGGATCAATATTTTGATCTCCATAACGTGCAAAACACACAAAAGGTACGCATTGCAACTTTACATTTAGAAAAAAATACATTTGTATGGTATCGATGGCTTTGATCCCGTAAATTTTTTTTCACTTGATCAATTTTTACAGAGGAAATGATAGCACATTATGAGGATACGAAGAGAAACACCTTCTTTAGCCAATTGATAAATCTCAAACAAAAGGGTTTAGTGGGGCAGCACATTGAGGACTTCCAAATATTGAATATAAGGGTAACTAATATTATAGAGGAACACAGGATCGGTCTCTTCATAGGCACCTTAAAAGATAACATCCAACATGAAGTTTGTGTTTTGGAACCGGATTCATTGGAGAAGGCATTCAGGTTGGCAAGAAAAGTTGAATGTAAAATAATGGCGACAAGGAAGCCTACCACTCAATTCTATAAAGAAGGAAGTGTTGCTACGTCTAGATTTCCACAACCTACAAGGTTGACACCACAACAATTGGAAGAAAAAAAAGCAAAAGGTCTTTGCTACAGTTGTGATAGCAAATACACTAAAGGTCATAAGTGTGCTGAGAAGAAATTATTTTACATAGATTGTGAAGAGGAAGAAGAAAATGAACAAGAAGAGGATATACACCAGGAACCAACCCTAGAAGAGGAAGAAATGAATCCGACCATATCGTGTAATGCACTGGCAGGAATTACCACTCCTCAAACTCTCAAGATACAAGGACAAATCAAGAAGAAAAAGGTAATAGTGTTGATTGATTCGGGTAGCACCCATAATTTTATTCATTGTAAGGTAGCCAAGGAATTAAATTGTTTCCTATACCCAGCACCAGAATGTCAAGTGATGGTTGCAAATGGAGGAACTATAAATTTCTCTGGAAAATGCCATAATATCAAGCTAACCATGGGGGAATATGTATTGAATATTCCAATGCTTTCCATTCCTATAGGAGGTGTCGATGTTGTACTAGGAGTACAATGGTTACAATCTTTGGGGACGGTAGCTTTTAATTTTCAAGAAATTTTCTTGAAATTTTTTTCAGAAGGAAAGGAAGTTGAATTACGAGGTATTGCAGGGAAGCCAGGAAGGATAATAATCTCTAATGTCATGACAAAGCTTCTAAAGAAAGAACAACGAGGCGTAATTGCACAATTATGCTCACTAGAAGTTCCAACATCAAAATCATCTGTTTCTGCAGATCTCCAACAAGTCTTGGACAATCATTCCAAGGTGTTTGAAACTCCCAAAGGACTCCCACCTATTCGTGATCATGATCATGCTATTCATTTTATTCTAGGAAGTGTTCCTCCAAACATCAGGCCTTATAGATATCCTTACTTCCAAAAGAGCGAAATTGAACGTATGATTGCAGAAATGTTAGAGGCAGGTATAATTCAACCTAGTCAAAGTTCTTTCTCTGCTCTTGTAGTATTGGTACACAAGAAGGATGGATCATGGCGAACGTGTCTAGATTATAGGGAGCCCAATAAGCTCACCATTAAAGAAAAATTTCACATTTCTATGATTGATGAATTATTGGATGAATTACATGGAGCAATTTATTTTACCAAGTTGGATCTTCGTTCAGGATATCATCAAATTAGAATGAAGACTAAAGATATTCCAAAAATAGAATTTCTAACTCATGAGGGTCATTATGAATTTTTGGTCATGCCTTTTGGCCTTACCAATGCACCTTATACATTTCAAGGGTTGATGAATTCCGTTTTCAAACCCTTCCTTAGAAAATTTGTGCTAGTATTTTTTGATGATATACTAATCTACAGCAGGTCTTGGAAGGATCATGTTGAACATGTTGACGGGGTGCTCAAACTATTGCAGGAGAAACAATTATATGCAAAAAAATCCAAATGTTTCTTTGGAGTACAAGAGGTGGAATATCTGGGTCATATTGTATCTCACGAGGGTGTTAAAGTAGACCCTAACAAAATTAAAGCCATTAAGGAATGGGAAGTCCCCACAACCATAAAGAAGTTGCGAGGATTTCTCGGGTTAACAGGGTATTATCGCAAGTTTGTTAAGAATTATGGGAGAATAGCAGCACCTCTAACAACATTATTGAAGAAAGATGCGTTTTCATGGACTCCTGAAGCAACTAAGGCCTTTGAACATCTTAAAGAGGCAATGTGCCTAGCACCGGTCTTAGCTACACCAGACTTCACAAAAACCTTTATTGTGGAATGTGATGCCTCAGGAAATGGAATTGGTGCAGTTTTAATGCAGGAAGGAAGACCCATTGCTTTTGAAAGTCGTCAAATCAAAGGAAAGTATTTACAGAAACCTATTTATGAGAAGGAAATGTTAGCAATACTGCATGCACTAAAGAAATGGCGAACTTACCTAATGGGAAGACACTCCAAGGTAAAAACTGATCATGATAGTCTTAAACACTTTTTGGAACAAAGACTATCTTCAGAAGAGCAGCAAAAATGGGTCACAAAGATGTTGGGTTATGACTTTAAAATAATCTACAAAAAAGGAAAGCTTAATGTTGTTGCAGATGCACTCTCAAGAAAGAATGAAGAGGTGGAAGCATTGCTTTGTGCCATTTCTATTATCCAACCAGATTGGATAACCAAAGCAAGAGATGAATGGAAGAAGGACAAAGATGTATGGACACTCATTCAAAAGTTGCGGCAAGATCCTAGTACATCTGATACATTTAGTTGGAAAAATGATTCCTTATGGTACAAAGATCGCTTATATCTTTGCAAGAATTCCCAACTAAAACAAAAGATTCTTCTGGAATTGTACACTTCTCCTTTAGGAGGACACTCAGGATTTTTAAAAACTTACCACAGGGTGAAGAAAGAATTTTTTTGGGATGGCCTTAAATCTGATATTCAAAAGTTTGTGGTGGAATGTTTGGTTTTCCAGCAGAATAAAGTGGAAACAATTAAGACCCCGCGACTTCTACAACCTTTGTCCATTCCAAGTCAACATTGGGAGGAGATTTCAATGGATTTTATCACAGGTTTACCTAAGTCCAAAGGAAAGAGTGTCATCATGGTGCTAGTTGATATAATTACCAAGTATGCACACTTTTGTGCATTATCTCATCCATTTAAATCAAGTACAGTTGCTACTACATTTATGGATAGAATTCAAAAACTACATGGAAGCCCAAGGGTTATTGAGAGTGACAGAGATCCTATTTTTACTGGAAATTTTTGGACGGAGTTATTTTCTTGTTTGGGTACTAAATTAGCTCATAGCTCATATTATCATCCTCAATATGATGGTCAAACTGAGATAGTAAATAAATGTTTGGAAGGATATCTTCTTTGTTTTGTATCTGATAAACAAACACAATGGGTCAAGTGGTTACCTCTTGCTGAATGGTGGTATAACACTTCCTTCCATACTGCAGCAAAAATGACCCCATTTATGGCACTTTATGGATATCATCCACCATCCATAACATCATATTTAAGGGAAAATTCAAAGGTTCAAGCAGTGGAAGATCACATCGAGCATCAACAAGAAGTTCTCCAACTCTTAAAGGATAGCCTGAATTTGGCACAAAATCGAATGAAACAACAAGAAAATCAACATCGCAGCGAGAGAAGTTTTGATGTAGGAGATTGGGTATTTTTACAGCTACAACCATACAAACAAATTTCCCTCAAGCAATCAAGGAAGGATAATAAATTATCGCCAAAGTACTATGGTCCTTACAAGGTGTTGCAAAAGATTGGTACTATGGCATACAAATTGGAGCTTCCTGATTCTTCGCAAGTACATCCAATTTTCCATGTTTCATGCTTAAAGAAGGTTATCGGTGAAAATATTCAAGTTCAAACAATATTACCAGAACTTGATGAGGAAGAAAAAATCATATTGGAACCTGAAGCGGTCACGGAAACAAGAACTCGACAACTACGGAATCGATCAATTTCAGAGTATCTCATCAAGTGGAAGAACTTACCCACTGAAGATTCTACATGGGAGGATGAGAATTTTATACAGAAGCACCCAGAGCTACTCAAATGTTGAGGACAACACTTTTTTGAAGGAGAGGGGCATGTTAGGTCCCTATATTACTAGTATAGTCCCTTATTGTTGTTAGTGTAACCCCCTTATTGTTATTATTGTACCCTTGTAACCCCATTTTGTTATTATTATGCCCTTAAATTATTATTGTTAGGTCGGCTAGGATTACATTGTGGCCCACTAGGATTACATTATGGCCCCATGGACTCCTATATATAGAAAGGAGGTTTTGTAAAATGGATCATCCAAGATTTTTTCATTTATGTAATGTATTGGAGGTTTCCCCCTCGAAGTGGCTTATTTCTAAGGCATTGATATCTCTTTTCTTCTATTTTTGGAGTTGGTTACACAACAAAAATGTTTGGTAGAAGTTAGGTTCTCCAGAACTAAAACCCTTGGTAATCACACTTCAAACATACGACGGTCATCCCTCGACCCCCGTCGGCCTCTACCAAAATGTCCCGATCTGCTTAGCTGGAAAGATGGTCCACATAGACATTGAAGTCTTGGATGCTCACTTGGACTAAAATATACTCCTTGGGCGGAGTAAGGCTCCGGTGTGCACGATGTCCACATCAAGCACCGAAGCCAGTCAGGACACGAACACATGTAGTAATGGCACTGAGTCATCGGCCACGACAACCTCTCTAGCCTACGCCACCTCCAAAACCCTTTTCCTCTACCCACTAGCTAGTTTTGTCTCCCAGCAGGTTTTGGCAACATTGGTGCTACCCAACATATCATTGGCAATCCCAGTTTGGTACCTCGTTCCCCTTGTAGGAACAGGATCCACCCACATTATTTCCACTGGATTGAAGCCCCTCAATCCCAAGGAGCCCCCACCTGTCCAATAAATAGTCAAGACCACCCTTGAAAAGGAAATTCCCATTGCAAAATTGGTGATTACGACTAAGAAAACCTAGAAGAGAGGAAAGAAGATGGTGACCCCCGCCATTCAATATGAATCACCAATCTACGCCATATGAAACAAAATTGGTCACCCTACCCATATATTTCCAAAGCTAGATGAATTAAAACCACTCCTTGGATCTAAGACAAACATTGCAACATCACGTTCTCGTAAAAAGGAACTTACCACCAAAGGTAAAGGCAAAGCATTGCGTACTAATCACGCATGCACCCTTTACAACAACTATGGGCATTATACCCACCATTTCCATAAGATTCCATGATATAGGGATGCCTTACACACCATTAAGAGATCCTATCAATAGGATCCCTCCACCCAAGCATCCAGAAATGAACCTCGTACCATCCTATACCTGTAGGAAGAAGGAACGGCTCTAGAAAGACCCCCAGTCATGCTCGTTATACATTGCATGCTATGTGATGAACGTGGTCACTTCCTCAAAGAATGCAAATCCATGGAACTCATCCATAGATGATATCCAATAGAAAGGGTGTACTACGTTGGATTGCGGGCAACACAATTCACATGTCCACTATGCACCGAAAATCACCTTTTGGAGAATTGTCACTATATCCCTCGATTCCAGCTAGCCCTAGCTAGCTTGCGCTCTGCTATAGTATGCCTCTGCCAAGAAGATGAAATGGATGTGGAGTCCATGGATAGCTCCGCAACCCAAGAAGATGTGACGATCAGATCCATCATGTTCTTGTCTATTGAAGAGCAATGGATCAAGTATCCCCTAGTTACCACTAACTTCTCTCCACAGAGATGACCAAAATGCACGTTATGCAAAACACCAGATCATGCGATCGTCCATTGTCCTGATTTAGCTGCATTATGGCACTGGTTCCCGCTCAGACCTCAAACTGAACTCAACGAAACCTTCATATCAAGGATATTTTTCCTTATATGTTAGGGCAATAATTATGAGTGGCATTGCACTTATGCCTCGCAACTTTGTCCCACCATCAACATGATTAATACCATAGAGAAGAGACAGGACGACCTCCAAGAATGGAATCAAAAATACATTGCTGGATCAACATCCCCGCCCCTGAAATGGCGTGACAGACAAATTAAGACCACACATCAACAAAGGATGACCTTGGCTAAGCCTAGGATAACATGAAGACTATGTGATCTGAATGATCACCAAGTCAACCAATGCGTATAACTGAAGCCCCTTGCAAACAGTCTCCACATAGTCTCTTCTCTCCCTCAAAAAATTCTCTCAAACCAAGGGAAGATCACGCGTACCTATTGCCGGATTTGTTCACACTTTCACCATATGATTAAATGTGTGCACCTCCCCAAGTTGAGAGTGGCAAGAGATGCGTTGAGTCTACACCCCACCATAGAGGTAGACACACCCAAGCCAAAAATATGGAAATGGAAGCAGAAGGAAACCTCTTCTATGCCAGACCCTTTCCAAGCATCCACATCGGGAACAACGAGTAGTGTAGAATCTCACACTATCTACTTCGTTAGCTCAATGATACCATGCACCATCTGCACTAGTGAAAATCACACGCTAGAGTTATGCCCGCTAATGGAAACATTCAGGAACCTTTGTCGCAAGCACAATTTCCACCTACTAGAAATCGACCATCCTAGTGGGGAACCCAACCTTTTGCTCATACAGAACCCCATTACAAAGATTATTCCCCCGTCGAACACTAATGCCACAATCCACCATATAAGATTCGTATCAACACATTTTGGTGATAGGATTGCTGTCATCCCCTCGTCCCAGGATTTCCATCTCATTCCTATCGCAAAATACCAAGGTAACTTGTGCTTTTGCATATATTTCCGTGAGATACTGAACTTACATGCCGCCATCGAACACCTTGATAATACGCAACCTCTAGAACAATGTCTAGTACAATTAGAGCTTGTCAACAAAATTTGACGAAAGTCGCTGCAACACAATGAGGCCCACAAGAAAAGGGTAAAAGCATCATTCGACTGCCACATCACCCCTCGCTCATTCACCAAGGGAAAATTAGTCCTCCTCTATGATGTCGCAAAAGAAGCCTTAGGGCCAGGAAAGTTCGAAACCTTGTGAAAAGGACCCTACATCATTAAAATTTTCCTCCGACAGGGGGCATACATCTTGACAGAACCGGATGGGACCTACCTCAATAACCCCATCAATGACCTTTACCTCAAGAAATTCTACCCATAAGGGCCAAGATGGCCCTTCCCTAAAGTGTTTGTACGAAAAACCCCACCACTCAAAATTTTTTACCTAAAGACTTATTTAAAAGTTCTCAAAGTATCACCATGGATGACCAACATGAACCTTATTTCGGATTTGCTGATGGAGCATCAAGATGGTCTCAAAATTTAGCCACCATTTCCTGGGTCATTTACCACCCTGACTAATCGCCACTCTACTCAAACGATGTGTGCATCGGTTCAACAACAAACAATCAGGCATAATATGACGCTGTCATCAGACTTATGTGTGATGCCCTCCATCAGGGCATACACCATATGCATGTCTACCTCGATTCCCAGTTCGTAGTGTCACAGTTAAACCAATCATTTGAGACAAGAGATACACAACTGTTTAGAAATTATTTGCATGCCAAAAGATTAAGAAGACAATTTGACTATATCACATTTACACATGTACCAAGGAGTAAAAACCAAACAGACGATCACATAGCTAAAAATATCCTAAACTGGAATGCATCTCGAATAAACAATCATACATAAAAAATAAAAAATATAGATATCCAATAGCATAACAACATACATAAACCGAAACAAGTGATACATCATGTAGAGCCGCAAAAAATATCTCTCATATATATATATATATCACAATGTGTATATCTGAGTACAAAAAATAGTGTCGCTGGCCCAACTACCAGCCCAAATATACAAAAGCCATAAAAAATAAGGGAAGCATCCTAATAATGGGTCCTTTCCTTGTGTACAAAAATAATCTAGGGTGGTGCCCCCTCAGGAGGGGTACTTGGACCCACCACCGCCCTCGGTGCTACCATTGGAGCTGATGTCACAACAACGATCACCACCCGACGTAGAGTGGGCTGATAGTCCCTCTCGTAGGCCATCACAGTCTCTAACCAGACCTCCTCGAGTTCATCCATGAAATCCCGAGAAGGAATCCCCTAGGTCAAGTGGTCCAATCAACCCCAAAAATCCTCAAGAACTGACATTTGAGCCAGTTCTGCAATACGAGCCTCTGTCATATCTATGTGAGCCATTGCCACATTGACACGAGCTCGCTCGGTCACAATCTCTCCAGCAGTTGAGCTGCTACCCTCCCCTGAAGAGCCAGCTCCACCACGAGGTCCGCTAGCACCACCACCTGGTCCACCTACATCACCTCCTCCCTAACCACCCCTAGGTCATCGCAGAGGAACGTGGCCCACCAGCCGAGCCATGGGGTGACCCACCTCGCCAACATCTACACGAGTAACAAAAAATGATGTCAGTGTCACTAGCAAAACACATAAGTACATACATACTCAAGTAAATGTAGAAAACATAAAAAACGTACCTTCTGGCCCCCAAACATAATCATAAGGGAGACCCATGCCTGGTTCGCACTGGAAATCCATTCCTGCATACGTGTATGGCAAAAAAATTTGTGGATTGGCCTCAAACCAGGCCTCTGTTGTGGCGTTCCAATAATGTCCCACCATGCCACCACTACCTCGCAGCATCACGGGAGCCCACCTCCTCATACGAGGCTCTCGTGGCCCCCCAGGAGGCACCGCCACTACTGGCCTCAGCAACACTACCCTCTCGTACATAATGCTACACAAGATATTGGCATACGCAAATGACTTAGATCCACATTGGAGCTTGCTCAGTTGCGACACCATCCCGTAAAAACAGAAACGGGAAAATCGAAAAAATGTCAGGACCTCAGCTGGCGCAAAACTCCAACCTGCAGGCCTGATGCCCGATGTGAAGAAACCGACCCCGCCAGTCGTACAATCATCACCAGAGAACACCGTTCTGACAAATTTGTAACTGATGCAATGCTAATGCATCCCTCTGTAAGAGGCACCCCTCCACAGTGGCATCTCCTAAATCTCTCCAATTCCACTCTCTCGACAGGGAGTGGATACCTCAGCGCCTAACCCTGAGGGAGCAAACCGGTCGCAAAGTAAACATTCATCTCAGGACAGATAACCAGATGTGTCCCACGTAATACGAAAATTTTGTGCCTCTTGCACCAATGCGGGATAATGTACCGTAATAGTTAGTCTTGTGACCGAAGAAGCTTGTTTTCCGTGAACTTTAAGAGACCCCATAGCGCCAGCTGATGGTGCACCCCAGCATCAATAGCCAGCTTAGCACGGAACTCGGGTCAATCCCGCTCCCTCCACAATAACCTGTCATCAAAACAGGTACCCATTAGTACAGAGAAAAACCCAAAAAGTAGGCCAAAAAAAAAAATTTAGCCTCGACTTTGCGCACCTATCCCTCAAACAAGCGCGCTTAGTGCACGCCAAAAAGGGGTACAGAGCACTTCCGCGTACTTTTCCCCTAAATATGCACGCTAGGAAGGAAAACATTTTCCCAGATCACCTGCGCAATCTAGGGAAAAAGTCACCCAGAATCCGTACAAGCCCAGTCTGTACAAACCCCGACACCATCAAACTGTAAAAATTAAATTATAGGACGTCATGGAGGTTATCTGGGCATAGTATTGCTAGTCCCTGGTGCTCTGGCTGACCGCAATGGGAAGAAATGCTACGTAGAGTCCTCTGACCTCTCAAAAACTCAGCAAGTACAAATGAATTAAATTAGGGCCATACCCACATATATATCGCCCTTTTCAAAAACTTCGGAGGACCAAAACGAGAGATTAGAAGGTCCGTTCTCTGAACCGTAAGCTGTGCCACAATTAGCACTCCATGATTAACAGAAGCGATGCCACACATTCACATTCCTAAAAAAATAAATTTTTAGTGCCGGTAGGTATTCCCTCTCTCATCTTCTTTTTTAAAGCCCATGACTTTCAATAATATTTTATAAACAAGATGTTTTCACTTGAGGTAGTTTTTTTTGCAGGAAAAGCTTGCAAACCATCCACAACGTTATCTCCTGAAAGTTCCAAAGCAGGTATCATTCTACCCCCAGCATGGTAGAGTCCCAGAAAACTCTACATATCTTGACATCATTTCTCCATCAGAAATAAACCATAGGGTCCTCATATCCAACCATGTTTATCATCATCTCACCCTACACATGATAAACATCTTCGTTGGTCGGTAGAGCCTCCCCTCCATGGCTCCCGTCACCTACAGTAGACCATATATCACAACATAAGTGACACCATGGCCATACCACTTCAGTCTGAGAAGCACCTCGTGCCCATCCATTCATCATGCATAAGGTCAAGTTTACCATACAAGATGAAACCCCATTCCCGGACAACCAGGTTGTACAAGAAGATAAAGAGCGCACCACTGCGCCTCGCATTTGGCGCACCATACCTCCACCAGCAGAATCCCATCTGCAATAATTTTTCATCCGCTTCATCAACCCTGCACATGAGACCAACCAATGGGACCCCCACCCTTAGCAAAAAACCTTCCTCACACCATCAGTGAGCGAACACTTTCATGTTTTGGGGTACCCGTCTTTGTGTTTTGTACAAACCAAACCCCATTATTTTATTCTTTTGGTAAGTGTACAAAGACCCCGAACGGTGCACTACGTCCTTCACCCTCTCATTTCATCTTTTCTCCCATGGCAGTAGTCCCTGAACACCATTGGTCAGAGTATTTCACCCCCACGCACAAGCTATCATGACATTCCTAGCCAGTTTACACCCGCCCTAGAAGTCCTACAGACTCCAGGGATTTCCCCTTCAGAAATAGCTATGACTTCTGCCAAGCTGCTTAAGTATACTCCGACCTTAGGCCACTGAATCCCCATCATCATTTTTTAGTCACCCCTCGCAAAACATGCCTATGTTAAACCCATCACATCCGAGTCCCTGATCCCTCATATCGGTGACCCCTCGTTCAATTGAGGCTTCCTTTTTGTCGACTTCAACACCTATATTCCAAAAAGGAAGCGGTACCTTGCATCACCCCTCTCTATACAAAGGGGCATCCTCGGGTGGCATTGTGGGAGACATCATTGTCCACATATGTCATTGATCCTCCTGACATTCGAATATGACAAAATTTTTCATGTCAAGATGGTATCACACCTTACAACCATTGCACTTTGATCAAAACCATAAAAGACCTGTGCCTCCATAAGCGTCTCTGTCAACAATGCTTACACAAGAAGGTCCCAGCCATTACCTATGCGTACCATGCACAGCTATATGCCATACCAAGTTTACGCATATGGGTACCACATTCCACCTTTTTTCAAAGAAAAAACGCCCCTGAGGGCGTCAGTTGTCGTCGTCAACAACCGCCAATGTCACTACCATATCAGTGATACAGACATAACATATATCTGTCAATTTTGTTTAACTAGCCATAGCATCACAAGCATGGGACATGCCCACCTCATTGAAAATTTGTATATGTATTGTAAATTGTATTTTCTCACAGGGATCCCTTAGGCCATGGTCATTCTTAGAAACAGTGTAGGGTGTTTTCAATTCCAAGGCTTCACGCATGTCTCTCTCTCTCTACGCACGATACAAAAAAGAAACTATAATGTATTTCGGCTATACAGTTCTTCCTAGACCTCACACATTAGAGGGAAACTATTAACACTGGAAAGTCGTATAGTAGAATATGACATTAATTAATGTCAGGCCAAAGGATTTATAGGGCTGGAAGACTGTATAGACCAATCTAGTGTTCTAGATTAGGCTCAATTTATTGTCAACCAAGGTAGGTAATCTTAGAGGCATGTGTCTAATGTTTATAGACCTAAAAGGATCTATTTTCCTAAGTAAATTTTTATTGTGGTAGGCTCCAACACTCTTTTACAAGAGATTGGTATGTGATTCCTCACACATTTTAAACATTCATGAAATTAAATCTGATCTGTTGTTCTAAAAATAGAGTGCTACTAATTGTCTGAGTTTTCAATCCTTTTACAAGGTTATAGTTCACAAAAACTCTTTCAAAGTAACACACTAAAGCATACTAAAAATCAAATTCATTAAAACAGAGGTCACAGAAACGATTTCGAATTCAATACTCAACTAAACCCTCTTACAAGGACTGTTCATTAATTTAGTAATTGAATTCTTCAATTATAACTATGAATCATGAAATAGAAATGATGAATGAAATCACAAGCACTCTTAATAAAAATCAATGAACTTAAAGCATGAAATTTAAACAAAATACTAAATCAGATCTGAATATTAAATCTAATGAAAATGTAAAGAAAAGTGTACCAACTTCACATGGGGGGCCTTCCACGCTTCGAAGGAACACTTGGGAAACTTCAAATGATGAAAATGTTAACTCAAAACACCATAAATGATAAGATTCTGTCTCTGATTAAAATCTGGGAATGAGTTACATTAAAACAGAGTATTGAAGAACGTACACAGTCTCAAGTTTTCTCTTACATCCAATAATATCACTAGCATCACTAGCCTATTACATGCTTCCATTCACTTATTTATCAAAAATTACAATCAAAAGAGGCTATTTTAGTTCCTTCTAATCCTAACTGATCTCCAAAACAGATCGAATTAGTTTGGAATTCCTAATCATAGGAAAATTATCAAGCTCATTCATTATGACTCATATTTTTCTGCTAGATTGGCTGGGTTTGACTAGCGTTGACCGGTTATTTAGGAACTTCAAATTTGATGCTGGATAGATTTTTCATCATCTGTGTACATTCCAGATCACGTCCTTGTCCTTCATTTTGATCTACCTGCTATGCCACGTGTTATAACATAAACCATTTACAGGAAGTTATCACATCCTGTAATTTTCTTGAAAAATTTAAATTTTTAACACAAAAATTCCATAAATTAATTTTAATGTAAAAATAACAATCATAATGCTATATTAATCAATTTCAATAAACTATAAGGGATTTATGGAAGAAAATGGTGGATAAATGATGGGATTTTAGGAGAAAAAGATAGCCATAAAATAATACCAACATTTCCCCCAAACTCAATGATTTAGCATGTCCTCATGCTAACCTGATGTGCTCCCTTTATGTTCTGCTTCTGCTTCTGCTTCTGCTGCTTGTAGCAATACATCTACATTCTTCTGGGCTTGAAACTCATGCTTCATGTTCTTGTATTTTTCTTTAAGAGCATTTTTCTGTGTGTACCATTTTGTTGCCCATTTGCATATTTCAATTTGATCAGTTTTGAGTTCTTTGACTTTCCTTTTCAATTTCTCATTTTTATGTTGAATCTTCTTGCTCTGGGCTCTTAACACTTCATTTTCATTCTTTGTGACTTTTTCTAACATATTTGCTTCCATAAGTTCCTCTTTTAACTCTTCAATTTGTTTCTTTAGCTTTCTCTGTTTTTTGTTTGTAGGTACTGGCTCTTTTCTTTCTCCCTTGTTACATTTAGTTTCCATTTCTGCATCTTGTTCTGACTGTGAATTAGCACTACTTTCAATTTCCATTGGTGTATTTATATCTTGCTCTGGTTGATCATCTTGTATTTTGTTTTTTTTTATCCTCCTTGATCTTCTTGTGTAAGTAGTGAAACTTTTGTCATTTGCAATTTTATTGGCATCTTCTTGCCTCATTCTCCTTGTTTTCACACTACTACTGGGCTGAGCAATAGTGCTTGACTTAAATTCAGGGGTTTCCTCATCAACATCAACCATAAATTCCATGCTTCCTTTTTTCTCCTGTTCATTTTTTTTTTTTTTTTGATTGGAAATTAAAAATCCTTCCCATGTTATTCCTCTCTTTTGCAATTCAAATTCAATTAAAATTTTGATCAAACAAAAATGATACAAGCTTCTATCTTCATTATCATTTTGTTTCTGGATGGTCTTTGACATCTTAGTAAAACTCTGTAAAAGAAAGTAAGGCAAACTGATAGTGCAATGACCCTTTAAGTGTAACAAGATTTTTATGTGATACAAGTATACTATGCTGTAACGCCCTTCACATGTGACAATTTTTTGGAGAATGTATACTATTTCATCCCATGGATGGATTAACCAACTTCTAGGAACACCCTTTTTCCAATTGACAGAAGAAACTCTGGATCTAGACATAAACTAAGTCCACGATTTTTCTTTAAACTGCTTGGTTTTGAAATATTTTTCCCCTTCTGTACTAATGTCTAATGACTGAGCTATTGTATCCTCTGAGATTCTGAAAGAGAAATTTCCTATCAAAGCTTTTTCTCCATTAAATGAAAATGCAAACTGTTTTGTAACTTCTTCATTGTTTCCATTGAATTTCTCTAGAAAAGATAACCATTGTTTTTCCCTCAAAATTTTAACACATTCTTCATGGTATTTTGAGCTATCAAATTTCTCAGGTTCTGCTCTATTTTTCATTTTTAGAAAAATCTCTGTTTTAACCCTTTTTTATTATACTTTGTGAAACAAAAAATTTAACCAGGGTTTTTCAACTTGTTACCTTTCTTGTTGCGTTCCACTGAGCTAACCTTAATTTTCTGAACTAACTTCTTCAAATGTCCAAGCTGGTTGTAAATTTCTGAGCTTGCTTCAATTTCTGGGCGGAAGTCACAATTCTAGATAACCCCTGACTCCTATACTTTCTCCCTTTTTCAACACCTATTATCTCGGCCTTTTGGTTTTAAAACTCAGAGCCTGAATGTTAGCCAAATTTTATGAACTCAGAGTTTCATAAAATGAAAACTCAGCGCCCGACCTTGATTTTTCCTGTTATCATGAGATGAGATTGTTATGATGATGGCGCAGAGAATAGGGTTTTATCATGAAAGACCGTAGTCTTATTTACAGAGCCTGAAGACGTGTCACTGAGAGTTCAAATCATAGATACAGAGGAATGATAGTGGTTTGTAGAAAACATAATCATAGTAACAGAGTATACAAGTCGTGCTAATAGAGAAATGAAATCATTGGCAGATACACTCATAAACAGATATGGACCTCTTTTATAACTTATCAAATAAACATTTGATACTTCATAAACTATATATATGCGCCCTGGCCTTTCAATTAAATCCATATATGTGCCCCGGCCTTTCAATTAAATCTAAGGTTAAACCATGCATCAAACTTTCTCCAGTCATAAACCTTGGCGTTATATTAAGAATGGGTCCCATCAATTAACGCACTTCTTCAATCGATGGCTCCCAGCTCGTCGCGCTACAAACCCTGATCGAACAATCACCAATGAATATCGCGTTTTTAAAATCTTCGAGCATTAACGCTCCAAATCTACGCGAAATTAGTGGTATTAAAATACCATTACCTCCTTACGTGTCAACAACAAACATATATCACGTTTTTTTGATAAAACTTAAATACAACTTTTCATTTGCGCGATACTTCCAGTTTTCTATTTCAAACCCGCTTTTAATTTATTGCTCAAGATTCCGCTCCTTATTCTTGTGGTTCCACACCATTCCACTTCTGCACCACTCTGATTCTGATTTTGCTTCTTCTTTCACAAAATGTCTTATCCATTCTGAAGGATCGACGTCCCACCTCAACTAATGACAGTTTCTGTCAGGCTTCTTCAGCAACTTATCTTGTCAGAATGGATGAAATAAATTGAGGACAGGCCTGTTGGTACTTTGTTGGCAGAGGTCTATTTGAAACAATGATGAATGTATGAGGGTATGGGTAGGAATGGTTAAAATGGATAATATGGGTAGGAATGGTTAGGAATAGGAATGGGTATTATGAAAATAGAAGTGTTCGTATAGAAATAGGCAGAGTGGTAATAGATATGAACGTATATAAATAGGCAGAGGGATATGGGCATGAAACCATTAGGCAATAGGTTTCATAGGTTAGAGTGCTTAGAATGGATTGATATAGGTTATGAAATTGATAATAAGAAATCATAATTATTTATTTAACACTAAAATAATCTAGGAATTTAAATGCTAAAAACAAAAATCTTTCAATACATTACACTTGTTGGCTGATAAAATCCTGATTTTTCTTTTTGTGGGTGTAACTAATTTGCTTGTACAGGTGCAATTGATCCGATTGTCTTTGTAACTGATCCTTATATTCTAAAACAAGTCCCCTTGAGAATCTAAAAAGTCATGTTTGTGAAGCTTCTATTCATCTTTGGTGTTGATGCAACCTTGTTTAGAATTCTGATAGGTAACCTTTGAAAATTGTTGAAGTAGCCTTGTGTAAATTTTAATGCAGTCTTTGAATAGGTCCCTTTGCTGTTTGTAGTATTGACATAGCCTTTGAACAGGTCCCTCTATATAATCATGTTGAAACAGGTCCCACTGCATATTTTGTTGCTTGAACATGTCCCTTTACGGATTGGAACAGAACAACTCTTATTGAAACATTAAATTACTAAAACAAATTCCTTGAAAAATTGAGAATGAGGAGATGAGATAGGGAAAAACCACTGTTTCTTCTCCCTCACTAATTATTTGACTTGTCCTCAAGTCATTATTGAAATAATGAAAAACAGGAAATAACTAGAACAATGAATTCTTACTAGCCAAATGATTGGTTTTCCAATAAGAATTCGGGTTTAGAGTGTGCCAAAGTCTAGTTTTCACATCTAAACCATTATTATTATTTTAATTTTAATATTTTTTTATTTTAATTTTAATTTTTTATGTTTTATTTTTTAAGAAATTGAAATGACTAAGGTAGAGATATCACATCTGAAGGTTGTGATATCTCAAGCTCCTTTTGTTGAGATACAGTTTGAATAAAATCTTCTTTTTGATGGGCTTATGATAGAGTTTCAACCTATGTCCATTGCCAATAAAGGTGTTGCTTTCTCCATCAATTGTAGTAAGTTTGACTGGTCCATTTTCAAATACTTGAACTATTTCATATGGGCCCATCCAATGTGTTGTGAACTTGGCTTTATGATCTTTGAATTTGGAGTCAAAGAGTAAAGCCCAATCACCTTCTTTAAACTCTTTCTTCTTTATGTGTGAATCATGCCACTGCTTTCTTTGTTTCTACATTAGGATTGTTCTCTCTTTTTCTTGTTGCCTCATTTCATCTAACTAGTTCAATTGCATAATTCTCTCTTTTTTTGCTTCATTGAGATCAATCCCTAAATCTGCAGCCATTTTATAAGTATGTATTTGAAATTCAATAGGAAGCATTACCTCTTTTCCATACACCAGCTGATATGGTGTAAATCCTGCAGTGTCTTTCCACGTGATTCTGTAAGCCCAAAGAGCATCCTTGAGCTTTTCCTCCCAGTTCTTTCTGTTCATTGCCACCCTTTTAGTGATAATTCCTTCCAAAGTTTTATTTTTAGATTCCACTTGGACATTGGCTTGTGGATGGTAAGGTGTACTTTTCCTGTGCTTGATTTTATATTTTTCTGTGATGTCTTGAACCAGCCTTGAAGTAAACTGAGTACCTTGATCTGTTACTATCTCTCTAGGCACTCCATACCTTACAAAAATTTCTTCAAAAAGGAAATTTACCATTATTTGTTCAGTTTCCTGGACAAGTGCTTTTGCTTCAGCCCATTTAGTCACGTAGTCAGTACATACTAAGATGTAATTTTTACCCTTTGAAGGTGGATTGATAGGTCCTACAAAATCTAGAGCCCATTTTTCAAATGTCTCTAAATGTACTTGAGGCTGAAGTGGCATCTCATCTGAAGCAGTTGGTCTACCCATTCATTGGCAACTGTCACAACTTCTCACATACTTCTTGGAATCCTTAAAAATGGATGGCCAGTAATAGCGAAGACTGAGGATCTTGAATGTTTTCCTTTTAGCTGCAAAATTCCCACCACAAGGTTCATCATGGCATGATTTTAAAATATCAATTATTTCATCATTTCTTACACATCTTCTAATAATCATATCATAACTAGTGTAAAATAAATCTCCATTAACCCATGAATATCTGGCACTTTTCTTGATGAGTCTTTTCTTCTCCTTTGTAGTAAAATATGGAGGTGTCTTTCCCATGGAGAGATAATTAGCTAAATCAGCATACCATGGATCCACTATTGAAATTGTAAATAAATTTTCATCGGGAAAAGAATCTTCAACTAGAACAACCTCACTTGGATTCTGGAGTCTAGAAAGAAAATATGCCATCTGGTTCTCTTTACCTGGTCTATCCAACACTGTAATATTAAATTCTTGTAGCAATAACAACCATCTGGTAACTCTTCCATTAGTTATTGGTTTGTTCATTAAGTACTTACTGGAAGAGTGGTCAGTATGGACAAAAACCTCATAACTAGTTATATAATGTCGGAATTTATTCATAGCATGTATGATTGCAAGCATTTCTTTTTCAGTAACTGTGTAATTAAGTTCTGCAGGTGTCAGATTTTTACTAATAAAATAGATGGCATAATTCAAAGACTCTTCATTTTGGCCTAATGAGGCACCTACTATAGTATCAGATGCATCTGTAAAGATGTGAAAGGGTAGGGTCCAATTAGGTCCTTTTAAAACTAGTGTGGTTGATAACTTTTCTTTGAGTGTTTCAAAAGCTTTTTGACAATTTTCATTCCAGTTGAAAGGTGCATATTTTGCAAGAAGCTTAAATAGAGGTAAAGCTATCTTACTAAAATGTTCAATAAACCTTCTATAACAGCTTGCATACCCAAGAAAGCTTCTTACTTCTTTTTGAGTCTTCGGAATTGGAAAATTGACAATGATTTGGATTTTTGATGGATCTACTTTAATGCCTTCTAAAGAAATATAATGAGCCAATACTACCACTTCATTTAGCATCATAAAACACTTTTCATTACTCAAGGATAAATTGGCTTCAATACATCTCTTCAAAACTTTCTCAAGATTTTCTAATGAATGCTCAAATGAATTACCATACACTGAAAAATCATCCATATAAACTTCAACACACTCATGAACTAAATCAACAAAAATAGCTAATACAACTCTCTGAAATGTAGCTGGAGCATTACAGAGTCCAAATGGTAAAAAATTATAGGCATAAGTGCCCTAGGGACAAGTAAAAGTGGTTTTGTCCTGGTCCTCTAAGGCTATCCTGATCTGGTTATAGCCACTGAAACCATCAAGAAAAGAAAATGATGATTTCCCAGCTAATGTATCCAAAACTTGGTCAATAAATGGTAGTGGAAAATAATCTTTGAGGGTTGCTTTGTTCAATTGTTTGTAGTCAACACAAATCCTCCACTTACCATTTTTCTTGGGCACTACTACCAATGGAGATACCCACTGACTGTCAGAGATGGGATAAATAAAATTGACTTTCAGTAGTTTTTGTAATTCATCTCTAACAATATCCTGAAGGATGGGATTCATTCTTCTCTGTGGTTTCCTCACTGGTCTTACATTACTATCTATGTAAATATGGTGAGTGCATGTTTCTAGGTGGATTCCTTGCATATCGGTGTAGTCCCAAGAAAATGCCTTTTGATATTTTCTCAATAATTGAATCATTTTTTCTTCCTAAGATAAGTCTAGGTGTGTGCCAATATTCAATGTTTTTCCTGGACTAATCTCTATGATCTTATTCTGTGTGTTTGTGATAGATTGAATGGGAAAAATGTTTTCAAATAATGTTTGCAAAGAATTAATGGTACATGTTTCTTGAAAAATTTGTGCTAAAAGTTGATTTGCAGCATTGTATTGTTCATTTCTTAATTCTTCAGAAATATCAGGTTGAGAAAGGAACAATTCTACTAAATCATCATTATTATGTTCTTGAAAATCATATATTTGATTGATGCTGAAAACATATTGAACTTCTTATTTATCATTGTATTTTTCATCAAGCCATAAGTTGTTTGCTACTGCTGGTGATTGTGTTGATGGGTACAGATTGAGTTGTTTTCTTTCAGTGCCTCGTGAAATAATCATATTACCTAATCTACACCCTATGAATGCATCAGCAGTTGCTAACCATGGTATACCAAGGATGATAGGGTGTCCTCCTAAATTAGATTTTGGATGAAGGACTAAAAAGTCAATTGGATACTCCCAAGAGTCCAGTGAAACAATTGTCCTCCAAAATCCCTTCAGGAATGACCTATCAGCTAGTTCTAGGACAATTGGTGTGTATTGCAAGTTTGTGAGCTGTAGTGTTTTCATTGTTTCAAGGGTCATCACATTTATTGCAGCCCCAAGGTCAATCAAAGTGTTTGGAATAGGTATGTTGTTAATGATTGTAGTGACTCTGGGAATACCAGGATCAACATACTTTTCCATTGAAATGGTGTTTGTCATAAGGCCCGCTAGATGTCCAATAACATGAATAGTTTGTGGGTCAAGTCTTTTCTTTGTAGGCTTCTTGAGGCATAGTTCTTTGATTGCTTTAGTAGATATCAGAATGTCTTGTATGGCTTGAAGTATTGGAATTTTTATATAGACATTCTTTATCTCATCTAAAACATCAAACTGAGGTAAAGACATGGAGATTTTTGCTTGGATCAATCTATCCGGAAAAGGTGGTGGATGCATTGGTTGCATTTATTTGTTTTGGATATCATCATTTTGTTTCTTTTGAATTGGAGTTTCGTTTTCATTCTCTTTGTTTTCTTTTTTTTTTTCAACTATTGGAGGTTCTTTTTAAAGTATCCTACCAGACCTAAGCTCAATATTTTGTAAAGGTAGAGTGGGGTAAGATGTTCCCTCATCTACACTGTAGGCTGGTCTATCTGCTCTATTATTTGGATTAGGTACAAGTTAAGCATGTATCTGAGTAGGTCTAGGAGGCTGGTTAGAGGGAAGTTGTAATTGAGATGGATTTATTGGTGGAGGAGCAGGCAATGTTTGTTGAGTGTTTTGAGGTTGATGGACAACTTGATGTTGAGGATATTGCTGATATGTTTGGGGATAGTGCTGATATGGTTGAGGGTATTGTTGGTATGGTTGAGGATATGGTTGGTATGATTGAGGATATTGTTGAAATGGTCTCCATTGTTGTTGTGGGTAAGTTTTTTGTTGCCAAGGCATGGGAAAATTCCAAGAATTCTGAACATACATCTGATCATGTATAGGAAATTGCAAATTTTGGTTTGGAAACATACCTGGAGGTGGAGGTCGTGGTTGCCATGGTCTCTTAGCGCCCATGAAATACAAATTATCCATATCTACATTGGCTTCCAAATTCAAATTCTGCAAAATCTTGATTTTAGAGCAATGAAAGATATCATGATTTTCAGTGCAAAAGGTACAAACTTCAACATTTTGAACATTTTCTAAAGGGCAGTCTTTCAAAGCATGTTTCTTCTGGCACTTTGGGCAAAAGACAACCATTAATTGATCTTCTTCTTCCTGTCCTTTATTTTCTTTTAAAGTGTCAATTTGGTTCCCTAAGGTACTTAATAGGTCTATTTTGAATTCCTCTAATAAGTTTCATATTTCAGCCCTTGTGACACTAGCTGAAGCAAATTTAGTGGATTTGGATGATATGGTTATTTTTCCATTCCTAGCTTTGCTCCTAGAATACTTTTCACATAAATCAACAATCTCATCAAAAGGTAAGGTATAAATATCACATTTTCCTATCAAATTAAGATCATCTAAGTATTCTTCTCGGATGCCCTTCAAAAATATTGTTCGGATCAAATCAAGAGACATGGTTCTATGTTTTGATTTTTGTAGATTGTAAAAAAATCGTTCCAAATATTCCTCTAAGCTCTCATCCTCTTGTTGATTCATTCTAAAGATATCATCTTTAGAATCTCTTGATCTACAATAAGTTTGGTATTTCTTTAAGAATATTTTTCTCAGGCCATCCCAATCAGTTATTGCATGTTCACCAAGTCCCATGAACCACCTAAGTGCTAATGCTTTTAGTGTTGCTGGAAAGATTCTAAGCCTATGGGCATCATCTGTGTAACCATATGTTCAACATACTATGTCAAATTCAAACAAGAATGAATCTAGGTCTTCTGAAGCCATGCCATAAAAGTTTGGTAGCACAACTGGAGGTATGTTTTTCATTTTTATTTCCTCGTCATTGTTTTCTCTTGGTTCTTGAATAGGAAATTTAAAGGTTGACTCTTCCTCTTCTCTTGGTGGATTTCGATCTTGATCTTGCCTTTGTTTCTTTTTAGCTTCTCTTTGTCTTCTTCTTTCCTCTTGATGTCTCTCACATTCTCTAATTTGTTCAGGAGTGGGTCCTCTTGCTGGTCCTCCTCCTTCCTCAGTCATTTTTATAGGTTCTTCTGTTGATTTAATGTCTTGTTCAGTGTCACTTGTTTTGAAGAAAGGTTGCTCTGGTGATTTTTCTCCTTCTTGAGATTTTTCAAAATCAGTAGGTTCAAGGAGAGGTTGTTGGGTTGTTTTTCTACTTTCTCTTGTTATAGAGGATTCAAGGAGATGTTTCTTCTTTGCTTCGTATGCCAATAAAATTTGTCTTTCAATGAGTGTGAGTCTCTGCCCTGATTTTTGTTTGTCCTATCATTCTTGTACAGTGACTTTCCTGGCTGGAGTTGTGTGTTCAATCCTCTCTAAAGGGTCTGCTCCTAGTGGTGGATTAGTTTTTGGATGGGGGATTTTTATGAATCTACCTTTATCATCTCTAGGTATAGACATAAGTAACCATGACTTCTAAAATGTAGAATTAAAACTAAATATGTGTTTTTTTTTGTTTGTTTTTGTTTGTTTTTTATTGTTTTTTTCTTTAAAATCCTCTATTTGTGCCTCCCCGGCAATGACGCCAAAATGTATAGACCAATCTAGTGTTCTAGATTAGGCTCAATTTATTTTCAACCAAGGTAGGTAATCTTAGAGGCACGTGTCTAATTTTTATAGACCTAAAAGGATATGTTTGCCTAAGTAAATGTTTATTGTGGTAAGCTCCAACACTCTTTTACAAGAGATTGGTATGTAGTTCCTCACACATTTTAAACATTCATGAAATTAAATCTGATCTGTTGTTCTAAAAACAGAGTGCTACTAATTGTCTGAGTTTTCAATCCTTTTACAAGGTTATAGTTCTGTTGTGGCCAGCAACAACTCCCCTTCTTATTTAGTATTAGTGATAATACTAAATAAGTGGGGACCCTTAGTCAAAAAATTTAAAAAATCAATTAGTGCTTGTTTTTCAATAAAACTTACTATCGTAAACTTAGGAGAAAATTCCTTGCAAAATCTAAAAAACTTGAGTTTTATGATAGTCTAGAATAGAATCATTCTTTGAGGAATATCGCATCGAAAAAAGGTAATGAATGCCTCTTTATAACAGAATTCTAAAATTGCGTTATGAAACTACGTGCTAAAAGAACATTCATCGCATCGCATGCTTAGAATGTTATATCTTACGATGAAAACTTCAAATCACCGATGAGTGATAACATATATCGCAAATCGCATGTCACAGAAAATATGTTAACGGATGTTTGTCATATGTTATGTCTTGCAGTCTTGCGATATTGCGATATAGCGATTTCGCGATGTTACAATATTGCTCTATTTGATTCCACGAGATTGCGATCTGCGATATCGTGATTTTGCGATATTGCGAAGCAAATCGCAAATCGCCTTATCGCAGATATTTAAAGGCTCATTACACGAAGAAATATTTTCATAAATCGAGACCCCGTTATGCGCTTTAATTTTAAATTAATGAATTGATTGTCATTCATTAATGAAAAATGGTTTCCTTCTGATTGAAGAGTTATTTCACGTAAGGTAGTATATTTCATACGTCTTCAGCATTTAAAACTTTCTTGTCACCTTTCTCTATCATTATTCTCACTTAATTCGTGAACTGCAGGAGCAAAGAGCTGAGAACTATACAAAGCAGTATTCAAAATAAAATGGGAAAGAAAGACAAGGCTCCAAGTTCAGAAGATAAAGAGATGACGCCCTTATACACAGACACTGCCTGTAAAAAAGACGCTGGTATCACTACTTGGGAGGGCATGTATAATCTACTTGAAGAAGAGAACCCCAGAGTAATGGAGGTTATGGCTACCACAGGCTCACATGGGTCTTCTGAAGCATCTCTTATAGAGCTAGCTTGTTCATTCTTGCACCGAGTAGCAGCGAGACCGATAATTCTTCCGTATACAGATATGATTAAATGGGTGCTGGATAGCACTGATAGTTCAGACAGATAGTTTAAGACTCAGGGTCAAGAGCTCATTGGCTCATTCACTCCACAAGATTTGAAGCTTATGTATCATTTTCTGGAGCCACAGGAAACTTATAACAAAAAGTTCATGGAGAAGTTTGCCAAAGAAAATGAAGACCTGGCAGAATGCACCAAGGACTGGTCCAGGAGAGACGAACCATTGAAGAAAGATAAACATGGTATGTATAGTATTAGTTCTCTCACTTCTCTGTATTGCTTTGCTGCTGCTATTCTCTGTCGGCTTTTTGGAAAGCCAGACATTAATAAGTTTTCACCTGAATGGCTTTCGTTATTGAGTGCTGCTGTTAATGCTACTATTGTGGATTGGGCTAAGATATTATCTAATAACTTAGCCACGGCTATTTTTAACTACCAGTCTAAACAGACTGTCTCTAAGAGGATTTATCCTCCTTTTTATTTATCTGCTTATGTGATGGATTCAATCTGTTATGTTTCTAAGTTTCCATTAATGGGTTGGAAATGGAAAATTCAAGATCCCCTGCCCATTCATGTTTATCACAAAGAGTTGTGGGATTCAGAGTTCATTCCCTGTTTTTACAAGATTTGCCATGGCATTATGTTACCCCTGTACAGAATATTGTATGATAAAGATGCTCCAAGGTTTTCTCCTAAAGCAGAGGTGGACATTCTACATGTTGCGAGATGGTTTGAAGAAGAATTATTTACATATGTTAGGGTTTTTGGAAGTTTTTCTTCTCCTCATGTTTTACCTTTGTATGTCCCTGATAAACTCATCGCCCGATAAATTGCTTATCAAACCTGCGGAGAAGGAGGTTTGACTAAAGAGTTGAAAGACAAGAAGAAGGCTATCTGGCCTCAATTTCCTGTGGTCTGTGGGGCATTTTCATTATTTGATGTTGGTCATGCATTTAAAGAAGTAAACAATATTACATGTTTACATTTGTTCAAGTTTCCAAGAAGACCATTCGATCCATATGATGTTAAAAATTTCTCTACTGCAGTCAAGATAAGAGTGTTTTCTAAAGAAGAAGATATGTTTGATGACATGTTCCAAGAAAAAGGCACACTTAAAGAAATTCTACATTCGGCTCAAATACGGTTTCCTCCAGCGGAGTTTCAAGAATTCAAAATATATAGAGAAAGAAGGTTAACTACTATCCCTCTGGATAAATTGCGCTTGGAACCCGTAAGAGAACCAACTCCTAGTGTCAACCTCAGTAGAAGTTCAGGAACAAACAGGTCTAAGTCAAAGTCTGGAAGAGAAACCTCTGAACATTCTAAGAGTGAAGGGTCAGTAAAAGATACTGTCCAGTCTAAAGAACTCTCACAGCAACAGATTTCAACCTCTCCACAATTAAATATTCCCCATCTCATTGTACAACAATCATTAGTTAGAACTGAATTGGATAAGGAATGGGAAACGTTCAATGATTTGATTAATATTGAAGTACAAAATACACAGACACCTGTGGGAAATGTACAGACAACAATAAATATAGTCACAGGAGTAACTACCAATGTCTCAGAAAAAGAACATATTCCCATAACCCCATCTTCTGAACTCATGCTCAAGATAGAGTAAATTCCTCCTCCTGATGTATTCTACAGTCCACAACACAAGGCAGTGATAAGAAGACAAAGGAAGAAAAGGAAATTAGAAAATGTTCCTTCTCATGATGCAAAACAACTAGATGTTCTATGGAAAGATCCTACTACTGATCCAACTGAAAATCTCACTAAATTATCTCAGATCACAGGAGCTTATGTCTCTGCAGCTATTGTCAAAGCATCTGAGGTATGAAAATTATTGAATGAGAAAGAAAATCAGGTACAGGTCTTGCAACAATAGCTGCAAGAAGCCAACGCTAACAGTGAAGCTCGGAAACAACTTGAAAAACTACAACAATATTTTCAACAAATGCAGATTGGATATCAGAACAGTTTGGCCGAAAAAGAGAAACAGCTACAAATTATGCAAGAAATGCACAAATATGATCCCAAGCTCACAGAATTTATCACAGAGTCTATTTCCTTAAATGACCAGCTACTGCGACAACAAGAAATATTATGCCAAAGAATATCAGAATGGAACTCTTATTGTGAAGAAAGTGATAAAATCACTAATCATGTCGTAGATTTACGACATGATTATGATTTAACTGAAAAAAGAGTTAATGACTATTTGGCTTGGAAAAATACAGAGGAGGGGAAAAGAGCAGGTGCACCTACAATCAATGAAAATCACAAAGAAATACTTTTTAACAATTGGGATGCACAGATCAGAAAGGCAGAGCAAGCCGCAGAAGAAGCAGCCATAGCAGCCAGCAATATTATTGATTGTATAAATGAAAATTTACACAAGGAAAATCTGATATCTGAAACTATTCCAGGATACCTACCAAAAGCACAGCAACTGCAGACAGACTGGAAACAGAAAGCCCAAGAAAAGGCAGAATTGATTAAAGGATTAACAAATTTAAATTGGGATTCTTACTGGGCATGTCTGGTAAAACCACACAGCCAATGCATGACTCTCAAGTGTATCATCAATTCTGCCGAAAAGATAGCTCCACCTCTTGCCAATTCCGTTTTTACGGGATAGTTGAAATTTGAAATCGGCCAGCCTATTCTTCTCAAATCAATGTTGAACGCTTGCAATTCCAAAAAACATATTCACAAGTAGTTAGTTGTTAAGTTTTAATTTTAGATTTAAGTATTAGTTTTGCTTTATTTTTTGCCTAAAAATAGGACGGTCATTTAAACCGTATCCTACATTTTTGTAATTAATTATTTTTAGATTTATTTAGTAGTATTTAAACCCTTCTCATGCATTTAGAGAAGGGTCCTGAAATTTGTCAAAAACTTGTCTTCAGAACATGCACTTTTGCACCCTCCGAGGAGGTTTTGATGAATGAATGGAATAGGATTTATTGATATCTGCATTTAATATCTACTACTAATGTTGCACTTTTGTACTCTTAGTGGATGTTGGATTAAGAAGAGATAAGTCATTATTCCTTGAAGCTCATGAGTAGAACTAGTTATAAATGGTACTTTTATCTCTTAACTATTTTTGTCTCTGTGTTAAAGTGATATTTATGTTCAGTTGTTTATGTATTAATTCTTGAATGTTTGAGTTATCATTTGGCATTTTTGTATGGAGATAGCCACTTGTTTATGCTTAATGTATGAATAGCTTATTATGCGATATATTTTTCACAATTTTTTCGTCTAAATTTTTATACGAAGTGGTTTATCTTTATTGAATTATTTTCTTATAACAGTTGAATGATCTTTATTACCAATTGCTATATGAAATCATTTTAGATCGCATAAAGAAAATATTACATCTCGGGTTTAGTTTAGAATTAGATATTTCTGTTTAATTAGAATACAATTTGCATGTTATTAGATTAGAATTAGAATAAAATCATTTCACTTAGGAACTTTTTTAGAAAGGAAATATCAATTTTCAACACACACACACATATTGGGAAACTGGTTCCATTATCCCTAGTTGGACCCACTACACCAAACGGAAAAGGAGCTGCTAACCAAGGTCTGGACAGGGTGGGTATCCCCCTTGTTGTAGACCCAATTTTTGGGGCTTCAACATATTTGGCGCTAGAAGGAGGGCCCCGAACTATGAATGGCAAGTAAGACAAAATCTAAATACCATTCTAAGAGTAAATCGCCCTCACCATCTCCCCTGACTTCTCCATCGCACATAGAACTTTTAAATCTAGAGCCAAAAGTCAAAAGAACAACAACCACTGCCACAAACCCTGACTTTTTAGAAGAATCTGCTATTGAACCTCCTGAAGTTGAATATTTGATTCATAAACTTCAGTGATTTTCAATATCACCTCAACAATATGATAAATCTCAAGGCAGTGTGACTTCGCAATATAATCCTGCTCATCCTCTTACCAGATTACAGAGCGAGAAGCTTGGCATTCAACCAACTGAGTTACCTCTACCTACAAGGAAGAGAGCAAGGAAATCACCTAAAGGGTCTGATAGTGAGACTCTTTCATAATCATCATCCATCTCAACCACTTCACCGCGAAGTCAACCATCCACCCCTCCACTTCAGACTATTGTCCGTCAGTCCACTGGAACTTTCACATCTCCTTCTCAAACATCTGGAATCATAATATCCTCATATTCCCAACCGCAGGGATCGTCCTCTACACTGTCCTCTGTTATTAGTTCAACGATGGCCCAAATGCCATGGAATAATCCAGGGGCAGTCTTAATGCCTACACCCTTGAGTCAAATACCGGCCCATCCTGAAAAATGGCCGCCTAAGTTTAACCCTGAAGCAGGCATGCTAGCAGAAGAACATATAAAAAATTTTATGTTGTCCATAAATCTCAATGGAGTTACTAATGAAGATGTTGTCGTCCGAATTTTTCCCTATACTCTACAAGGAGCAGCCGGATCATGGTATTTATCATTACCATCTGGATCTATCACTAGTTGGGATATCTTTCAAGATCAATTTTTGACTAAGTTTGGTGATGAAAGGTCTACAACGACACTGATCAATGACTTGTCTAATCTTAGAGCTAAGTCAAAATATCCTATCAAGGATTTTAATTCACGTTTCAATAAATTGTTAAATAAAATTCCTACTACTTCCAAGCCTAGCGAAGAAGTGCGAAGTGAATGGTACATATCTGCTTTACCATCAAACATAGCAATCTTCGTTGATAGGGCTAACAAAACAACTTTAGCAGATAGTATGAAGGAAGTAATAGCAGTAGAGAAACGTATCATTGCTTTAGAAAAGAAAAATGCGATAGAAGAACAAAAATACAAGAAGGTTACTTTTAAGGAAGATCCCAAGAAAAAACAATCGAAAGATCCATTTGATTTAGAAGGATTGCAGAAAGTTTTGAAAACCATGTCTAACGAAATGGTTGACATTAAGAAACAAGTGGCAGAAATATCTTCTAAAAAGTCTTTCAAGCCTTTTAGAAGAAACCCTTCAACTGATCCAAAGCCACCAAATGCTATTACTAATGTTGAATCAGAAGAAGAAGAAGAGGAAACTGCTACTGAAGAAACTACCGATGAAGAAGAAGTTGTATAAGTACAAGGTATGTGGGATTTCATCCTCCCAGATGAGGAATATCAAGAAGCATCCCTGATTAGCACTCTAAGTAGAAATCAACTTGATCCTCCTCAACCTACTCCGAAGCCAAAGAGCGCAAGCTCAATGACTAAGGATAAAGTTGCACCCAAGAAAACAACATCAAAAACAACTCAAACTAGCCCAGTCCAAATAGATTCGTCAACTCCATCAAAAACACTGATCGTTTCGGATGAAATGGAGTATAATATCATAGAATACATGAAGAATACTAGGGCTAACATCACTTTTTATGAATTGAGCAAGTTAAAACACCAGCAAAAGGTACTTTTGAAAGAATTACATGTTGTACCAGAAAAACCTTTTCCCGATCCTGTAATTTCTCAAGCTTCAACGAGATGGGAAGACCTCCAACTAATGTGATCAGTAAAGTTGATCTCGAAAATATCGCTTTAATTGGAGGAAGGTCGAGATCTCATACTCCTCCATTTCTTCTTACTTATGAAGTTTTCAATAAAAATTTGCATAATTGTTTAGTGGATTCTGGAGCTTCATCTAATATTCTACAAAAATCAATATGTGCAAAGTTGAACATTCAACCACAAAAATCTGATGTGCGCATATTCCAGCTAGATCGATCGCAAGTTGAACTGATTGGCGAATTAAATCAGGTTACCATAATACTGTCATCTAATCCAAAGGTATGTCAAGTTATCGACATTTTAGTTGCAGATATTCCAAAATTTTATGGCTTAATTCTTAGCAGAGATTGGTCAGAAAAAATTCATGGATACTTCGCAACTGATTGGTCGCATATGTGGCTTCCTTACAATGGTAAACCAAATCAGATAAAGTTTGAGCAAGAAAAACATCAGAAATACATAGTAACAGAACTGGAGGGAGAAAATGAACCGGTTGCATACAAAGATAATATCATTGGCAACTATTCAGTTGATTCTTTCTTAGGAAATTTCAATGCTCATACTTCACCTTATTTAGAACATTCTGTTTTATCTCAAGTAGAAAAATTTTCTCAAACAGATAGTTCTAAATGCATTAATTTTGTAGATACTCTTGTAAATAAATATTTATTTTGGAAGTTATTTTTTGATGGTTCTAAGTCTAATGAAGGAGCAGGAGAAGGATGCGTGTTAGTTAGTCCAGAGGGAAACAAAATTATGCTAACTTGCAGACTCAAGTTCGATTGCACCAATAATACTTTAGAATACGAGGCTTTAGTCCAAGGATTATACAAAGCAATCGGATTAGACATCAAATATCTACAAGTTTTAGGAGATTCTGAAATTGTAATCAAACAGGTACGCAATACTATACATTGTTTATCAGGTCATTTGAAGCATTATCAATCTTTAGTTCAAGATCTGACTGAACACTTTATAGAATTTAATATTTCATCAATTCCCAGAATCCAGAATGCTAGTGCAGACCTCCTAGCCAACGTGACCTCCAAGCTCATTCCTGCAAAAGACTATAGCCCTGATCAATTTTCAATCGAATTAATATTTAGACCTTCTATTCCTGATAACATTACCAATTGGAGGATTTTCAATGATGATCCTGATATTTTAAGTTTCCTCACATCTGAAGGATCTTATACTAATCAGAGAATTGATGAAGACCAACATGACAGACAATTGCAACAAGATAGCACTAATAATGCTATGCCAAAGTCAGTAGTCAAGTTAGAATACCTTTATGATTTGAAAGATCGATTCAAAAGATCTACCAATTCAAAACTACAAAGTTCAAATTTGAATTATGAATTAGTAAATCTAGGAACTGATACCAAACCACAGAATATCAACCTAGGCCTCGGTCTAGCTCCTGAAGAAAAATTAGCGTATGTTCGTCTTTTGAAACAATTCAAAATTGTCTTTTCTTGGAACTACGATGAACTCAAAACTTATGACACTTCTATCTTCCAACATACTATCCCAATGATAAATGACGAAAAACCTGTCCAACAAAAGCTGAGAAAGATCCATCCCAATCTAGAAAATTAGATCAAATTTGAACTCAATAAATTATTGAAAGCCAAGATTATTTTTCCCGTTCGACATTCCAAATGGGTTTCCAATATGGTTCCTTTTAGAAAGAAGAACAGAGACATTAGAATTTGCATTGACTTTAGAAACCTTAACAAAGCTTGCCAAAAAGATAATTTTCCTTTGCCTCCTATGGAGCAAATATTGCAGGCAGTTGCAGGATTAGAATTAATGTCTTTCTTAGATGGTTTCTCTGGTTACAACCAAGTGTTGGTTCATCCTTATGACCAATTGAAAACCACATTCAAAACTAAATGGGGCACTTATGCATATCAAAAGATGCCTTTTGGTCTAATCAACGCTGGTGCCACATTTCAGAGAGCAATGGACATCGCTTTCAAGGGATTGGTTAAAAAATCAGTGGTAATTTACTTGGATGATATAACTGTATATTCCAAGAATCGAAGCAATCATCTTAAAGACTTAAAACAGATCTTCCAACGTTGTCAAAGGTATGGAATTTCACTTAACCCGAAAAAAGTCCTTTTTTGCATTAAGCGAAGGAAAACTTCTTGGATTCATAGTGTCAAAATCTAGAATTCATATTGATCCTAATAGAATCAAGGAGATTTCTGAAATACCCTTACCTCACAACAAGAAAGCCATACAATATTTCCTTGGACAAATTAATTTTGTAAAGAGATTTGTGCCAGATTTTTCAAGAATTGTATCTCCTTTACAGGCAATGATTAAAAATAATTCAAGCTTCAAATGGGGCCAAAACGAATATGAGGCATTCAATCTGATCAAACAAGCAATTGTTAATGCTCCATCTTTAGCAACTCCAAATTTTTCCGATCCTTTTATTTTGTATACATTTTCCTCTGATAAATCATATGCTACGATACTCACTCAAGCAAATCAAGACAAGGCAGAAGCTCCAATTTCTTTCTTCAGTTCAAATTTACAGGGGGCTGAATTGAATTATTCAGATGTAGACAAACAAGCTTATGCTGTTTTCAAAGCAATTAAATATTTCAGACCCTCTCTACTTAAAACCCATACAAAAATCATAGTGTCGTTTCCAGCGGTAAGAAATATTTTAGTTCAGAAAGATGTGGGTGAGAAAAGAGCCAATTGGATTACTGCCTTACAAGAATATGATGTAGAAATCAAACCAACAAGTATTGTAAGAGGACAAGGATTTTTCAAAATACTAGCTGGGGCATCACTTATTTCCAAGAAACCATCTGCAGAGATACAAACATATGAGGTAAGCCTAAACGATGTTGAATCATTATATGCTGATATCATTTTTTATCTAAAGAATGGATATGCTCCTCCAAATCTCGATTACACTAAGAAAAGAGCTCTAAGATTGAAGGCAAAACAATATCAGCTTGTGAATGATGTTCTTTTTAGAATGAATTATGATTCTATTCTCCTTAGATGTCTTGAGAAATCTGAAGCTGAAAAAGTCTTGTAGGAACTTCATGATGGACTAGCAGGTGGACATTATGCTGGAGATACTACTGCACATAAAATCCTTCACGCAGGCTATTACTGGCCCACATTATTCAAAGACTCACATAGCTACGTAAGGAAATGTCAAGTTTGTCAAACTGCTGCTGGAAGACAAAAGAAACCATCATTACCGTTACAACCATTCAACATTGAGCAGCCTTTTGATCAATGGGGATTGGATATAATAGGTGAGATCATTCCTCACTCTTCTAAACAACATAGGTATATCATTATAGCAACTGATTATTTTACAAAATGGGTAGAAGCAGTCCCTCTCAAGACTACTAATGCCGAACATATCATCGTGTTCATAGATCAGTTCATAATCACCAGGTTTGGTTTACCTTCTGCTTTAATGTTTAATAATGCATCGTATTTTTCTGGTAATGCTATGACTGAATTTTCACTTAAAAGAGGTTTCAAACTTAAATACTCTGCCAATTATTATCCACATGGAAATGGGTTAGCTGAATCTACAAATAAAAACTTAATCAGAATCATTAAGAGAACCATCAATCAAAATCATAAAAATTGGCATAAGTCTCTAATATATTCTTTATGGGTAGATCAAATAACGCAGAAGGTCTCCATTGGCACTTCTCCCTTTAATTTAGTTTATGGAAAAGAAGTGGTTCTTCAAACTCATCTAGCAATTCCTTCTTTGGCTTTAGTTCAATATATTGATGAAGCACCAACCTCTTCCTTACAACTAAGGCAGATGGAAATAATTAAGCTAGAAGAACAACGAGAAAAGGCCAAAATAACTCATGCTCATCACCAAGCGTTAGTTAAAGCTTCTTTTGATTCAAACATGACATCCAGAAAGGACTTTTAGGTCGGAGATCTAGTTTTAAAATGGGACAAAGCTCATGAAGAAAAAGGGAAACATACGAAATTTCAACAAATGTGGCTTGGTCCTTTCCAAATCACAGAGATTATAAGTCCATCTACTTTTATGTTACAGGATTTAACAGGAAAAAGAGAGTCTTTACCTGTTAATGGACAGATCCTCAAAAAATATTTTCCATAGAAGATCACTCTTCTATTTTGTATATTAGTTTTCTTTATTGTCATAATAAAACCGGTTGTTAATGGTTACATTTTAAATTCACGAAAAAGATACAAATTCTCTTTTAAATTTTGTTTTTTCACTTATATAAATAGAATTCTTTTAGAAAATTGATCATTATTATTTAAAGATACAGTTAAAAGATTTAAACCTAGAAATGATATTAGTTTCAACTTTGAAAATTTTGATAAAAAGCAACTTTTAGTGAGAAATTGTTTTATATTAGTCTAATGAAAGGTATCAATAACAAAATGAAGATTCTCTATAGAAAAGTCCTTTCCAAAAAACTCTATTATTGTCGTCCAAAGCTATCTTAAGGAAACAATGACTTCTTCCCCACCTAGAAAATTACAATGTTCAGGGAATAATCCAATAATGCACTTTAACTTAAAGAATAAGAGGTCTCATCACAATCCGACTTGTCATGATCATAGATATTATAGCTTGCTGACTTTGACAATACTGCATACCACAATAGGGCAATGACTCAATATTGTTGCAATCGAAAGGCAAGGGGTCTCATCACGAGCCAGCTTGTTCAGCAAAGTTATAAATCAAGTGAATGACATTGTCATAAATTGGCTACCAAACCAAGACATTGTTCTTTAAGAATAAAAAAGAAAAATGAAAGCAATAAGTGTGGATATGGATTTCTCTTTGAAAATTGTATATTTTCCTAAGTAGGACACAGGATCATTGTTGAGTAATAGGTAACCCTGTCGAGGCTATAAACGCCTGCTGGCAGCAGTGGCTCTACCTACGACAAATGAGCATATTTAAAACTGATTTACAAAGAAACCTTTTGTTTTTATATTTATAAACCAAGTGATGACTGATGTAGATACAAGGACTAGCTTAATAAAGTAAATAATCAAAGTTGAATATAGAAGAAAAAATATCATTGATAGATAGAAGCATAATATACTTTGTCTTTCTATAATAAAGTTTGATTTTCTGGAAAATTTTCTATTTTGAAAGTTTAGAAAATTCAAAAGAAAAAGCAGAGATAACTGGTTCTTCCAAGTGAATCGCCAATTGTTGTGGCCAGCAACAACTCCCCTTCTTATTTAGTATTAGTGATAATACTAAATAAGTGGGGACCCTTAGTCAAAAAGTCTAAAAAATCAATTAGTGCTTGTTTTTCAATAAAACTTACTATCGTAAACTTAGGAGAAAATTCCTTGAAAAATATAAAAAACTTGAGTTTTATGATAGTCTAGAATAGAATCATTCTTTGAGGAATATCGCATCGCAAAAAGGTAATGAACACCTCTTTATAAGCAGAATTCTAAAATTGCGATATGAAACTATGCGCTAAAAGAAAATTCATCGCATCACATGCTTAGAATGTTATATCTTACGATGAAAACTTCAAATCACCGATGAGCGATAACATATATCGCAAATCGCATGTCGCAAAAATATGTAAACGGATGCTTGTCATATGTTATGTCTTGCAATCATGTGATATTGCGATATTGCGATTTCGCGATGTTACAATATTGCGCTATTTGATTCCATGAGATTGCAATCTGCCATATTGCGATTTTGCGATATTTCGAAGCAAATCACAGATCGCCTTATCGCAGATCTTTAAAGGCTCATTACACGAAGAAATATTTTCATAAATCGAGACCCCGTTATGCGCTTTAATGTTAAATTAATGAATTGATTGTCATTCATTAATGAAAATTGGTTTCGTTCTGATTGAAGAGTTATTTCACGTAAGGTATTATATTTCATACGTCTTCAACATTTAAAACTTTCCCGTCACCTTTCTCTATCATTATTCTCACTTAATTCGTGAACTGCAGGAGCAAAGAGATGAGAACTATACAAAGCAGTATTCAGAATAAAATGGGAAAGAAAGACAAGGCTCCAAGTTCATAAAATAAAGAGATGACGCCCTTATACACAGACACTGCCTATAACAAAGACACTGGTATCACTACTTTGGAGGGCATGTATAATCTACTTGAAGAAGAGAACCCCAGAGTAATGGAGGATACGGCTACTGCAGGCTCACATGGGTCTTCTGAAGCATCTCTTACAGAGCTAGCTTGTTCATTCTTGCACCGAGTAGCAGCGAGACCGAGAATTCTTCCGTACACAGATATGATTAAATGGGTGCTGGATAGCACTGACAGTTCAGACAGATATTTTAAGACTCGGGGTCAAGAGCTCATTGGCTCATTCACTCCACAAGATTTGAAGCTTATGTATCATTTGCTGGAGCCACAGGCAACTTATAACAAACAATTCATGGAGAAGTTTGCCAAATAAAATGAAGACCTGGCAGAATGCACCAAGGACTGGTCCAGGAGAGACGAACCATTGAAGAAAGATAAACACAGTATGTATAGTACTAGTTCTCTCACTTCTCCGTATTTCTTTACTACTGCTATGCTCTGTCAGCTTTTTGGAAAGCCAAACATTAATAAGTTTTCACCTGAATGGATTACGTTATTGAGTGATGTTGTTAATGCTACTATTGTGGATTGGGCTAAGATATTATCTGATAACTTAGCCATGGCTATTTTTAACTACCAGTCTAAATGGACTGTCTCTTAGAGGATTTATCCTCCTTTTTATTTATCTGCTTATGTGATGGATTCAATATGTTATGTTTCTAAGTTTCTGTTAATGGGTTGGAAATGGATCATTCAAGATCCCCTGCCCATTCATGTTTATCACAAAGAGTTGTGGGATTCAGAGTTCATTCCTTGTTTTTACAAGATTTTCCATGGCATTATGTTACCCCTGTACAGAATATTGTATGATAAAGATGCTCCAAGGTTTTCTCCTGAAGCAGAGGTGGACATTCTATCTGTTGCGAGATGGTTTGGAGAATAATTATTTACATATGTCAGGGTTTTTGGAAGTTTTTCTTCTCCTCATGTTTTACCTTTGTATGTCCTTGATAAACTCATCGCCCGAGAAATTGCTTATCAAACTTGCGGAGAAGGAGGTTTGACTAAAGAGTTGAAAGACAAGAAGAAGGCTATCTAGCCTCAATTTCCTGTGGCCTGTGGGGCCTTTTCATTATTTGATGTTGGTCATGCATTTAAAGAAGTAAACAATATTACATGTTTACATTTGTTCAAGTTTCCAAGAAGACCATTCAATCCATATGATGTTGTTAAAAATTTCACTACTGTAGTCAAGATAAGAGTGTTTTCTAAAGAAGAAGATTTTTTTGATGACATGTTCCAAGAAAAAGGCACACTTAAAGAAATTCTACATTCAGCTCAAATACGGTTTCCTCCAGCGGAGTTTCAAGAATTCAAAATATACAGAGAAAGAAGGTTAACTACTATCCCTCTAGATAAATTGCGCTTGGAACCTGTAAGGGAACCAACTCCTAGTGTCAGTCTCAGTAGAAGTTCAGGAAAAAACAGGTCTAAGTAAAAGTCCAGAAGAGAAACCTCTGAACATTCTAAGAGTGAAGGGTCCGTAAAAGATACTGCCCAGTCTAAAGAACTCTCACAGCAACATATTTCAACCTCTCCACAATTAAATATTCCCCCTCTCATTGTACAGCAATCATCAGTCAGAACTGAATTGGATAAGGAATGGGAAACGTTCAATGATTTGATTAATATTGAAGCATAAAATACACAGACACTTGTGGGCAATGTACAGACAGCAATAAATATATTCACAGGAGTAACTACCAATGTCTCAGAAAAAGAACATATTCCCATAACCCCATCTTCTGAACTCATGCTCAAGATAGAGGAAATTCCTCCTCTTGATGTATTCTACAGTCCACAACACAAGGTAGTGGTAAGAAGACAAAGGAAGAAAAGGAAATTAGAAAATGTGCCTTCTCATGATGTAGAATACCTAGATGTTCTATGGAAAGATCCTACTATTGATCCTACTGAAAATCTCACTAAATTATCTCATATCACAGGAGCTTATGCCTTTGTAGCTATTGACAAAGCATTTGAGGTACGGAAATTATTGAATGAGAAAGAAAATTAGGTACAGGTCTTGCAACAACAGCTGCAAGAAGCCAATGCTAATAGTGAAGCTCATAAACAACTTGAAAAACTACAACAAGATTTTCAACAAATGCAGATTGGATATCAGAACAGTTTGGCCGAAAAAGAGAAACAACTACAAATTATGCAAGAAATGCACAAAGATGATCCCAAGCTCACAGAATTTATCATAGAGTCTATTTCCTTAAATGACCAGCTACTGCGAAAAGAAGAAATATTATGCCAAAGAATATCAGAATGGAACTCTTATTGTGAAGAAAGTGATAAAATCACTAATCATATCGTAGATTTACGACATGATTATGATTTAACTGAAAAAAGAGTTAATGACTATTTGGCTTGGAAAAATACAGAGGAGGGGAAAATATCAGGTGCACCTACAATCAATGAAAATCACAAATAAATACTTTTTAATAATTGGGATGCACAGATCAGAAAAGCAGAGCAAGCGGTAGAAGAAGCAGCCACAGCAGCCAGTAATATTATTGATTGTATAAATGAAAATTTACACAAGGAAAATCTGATCTCTGAAACTATTCCAGGATACCTACCAAAAGCACAACAACTGCAGACAAACTGGAAACAGAAAGCCCAAGAAAAGGCAGAATTGATTAAAGGATTAACAAAGTTAAATTGGGATTCTTACTGGGCATGTCTGGTAAAACCACACATCCAATGCATGACTCTCAAGTGTATCATCAATTCTGCCGAAAAGATAGCTCCACCTCTTGCCAATTCCATTTTTATGGGACAATTGAAATCTGAAGTCGGCCAGCCTATTCTTCTCAAATCAATGCTGAACGCTTGCAATTCCAAAAAACAGATTCACAAGTAGTTAGTTGTTAAGTTTTAATTTTAGATTTAAGTATTAGTTTTGCTTTATTTTTTTCCTAAAAATAGGACGGTCATTTAAACCGTATCCTACATTTTTGTAATTAATTATTTTTAGATTTAGTTAGTAGTATTTAAACCCTTCTCATGCATTTAGAGAAGGGTCCTGAAATTTGTCAAAAACTTGTCCTCAGAACATGCACTTTTGCACTCTCCGAGGAGGTTTTGATGAATGAATGGAATAGGATTTATTGATATCTGCGTTTAATATCTGCTACTGATGTTGCACTTTTGTACTCTTATTGGATGTTGGATTAAGAAGAGATAAGTCATTATTGCTTGAAGCTCATGAGTAGAACTAGTTATAAATGGTACTTTTATCTCTTAACTATTTTTGTCTCTGTGTTAAAGTGATATTTATGTTCAGTTATTTATGTATTAATGCTTTAATGTTTGAGTTATCATTTGGCACTTTTGTACGGTGATAGCCACTTGTTTATGCTTAATGTATGAATAGCTTATTATGCGATATATTTTTCACAACTGTTTCGTCTAACTTTTTATACGAAGTGGTTTATCTTTATTGAATTATTTTCTTATAATAGTTGAATTATCTTTATTACCAATTTCTATATGAAATCATTTTAGATCTCATAAAGAAAAGATTACATCCCAGGTTTAGTTTAGAATTAGATATTTCTGTTTAATTAGAATACAATTTGCATGTTATTAGATTAGAATTAGAATAAAAGCATTTCACTTAGGAAATTTTTTAGAAAGGAAATATCAATTCTCAACACACACACACATATTGGGAAACTGGTTCCATTATCCCTAGTTGGACCCACTACACCAAATGGAAAAGGAGCTGCTAACCAAGGTCCGGACCGAGTGGGTATCCCCCTTGTTGTAGACCTGATTTTCAGGGCTTCAACAAGTTCACAAAAACTCTTTCAAAGTAACACACTAAAGCATACTAAAAATTGAATTCATTAAAACAGAGGTCACAAAAATGATTTTGAATTCAATACTCAACTAAACCCTCTTACAAGGATTGTTCATTAATTTAGTAGTTGAATTCTTCAATTATAACTATGAATCATGAAACAGAAATGATGAATGAAATCACAAGCACTCTTAATCAAAATCAAACTTAAATCATGAAATTTAAACAAAATACTAAATCAGATCTGAATATTAAATCTAATGAAAATGTAAAGAAAAGTGTACCGACTTCACATGGGGGCCCTTCCATGCTTCGAAGGCACACTTGGGAAACTTTAAATGATGAAAATGCTAACTCAAAACACCATAAATGATAACATTCTATCTCTGATTAAAATATGGGAATGAGATACATTAAAACAGAGTACTGAAGCACGTACATAGTCTCAAGTTTTCTCTTACATCCAATAATATCACTAGCCTATTACATGCTTCCATTCACTTATTTATCAAAAAATACAATCAAAAGAGGCTATTTTCATTCCTTTTAATCCCAACTGATCTCCAAAATAGATCGAATTAGTTTGGAATTCCTAATCATAGGCAAAATATCAAGCTCATTCATTATGACTCAGATTTTTCTGCTAGATTGGTTGGGTTTGACCAGCGTTGACTGGCTATTTAGGAACTTCAAATCTGATGCTGGATAGATTTTTCATCATCTGTGTACGTTCCAGATCACTTCCTTGTCCTTAGTTTTGATCTACCTGCTATGCCACGAGTCAGAACATAAACCATTTACAGGAAGTTATCACATCCTGTAATTTTCTTGAAAAATTTAAATTTTTAACACAAAAATTCCATAAATTAATTTTAATGTAAAAATAACAATTATAATGCTATATTAATCAACTTCAATAAACTATAAGGGATTTATGGAAAAAAATGGTGGATAAATGATGGGATTTTAGGAGAAAAAGATAGCCATAAAATAATACCAACAAAGACATTACAAAATCTGGAAAGTATTTAAAAATCTCTAAGGTTTGAGGAAAATCAAATTTTAACTAGTTCTAAATACTACTTGCGCGTGTAATACTTCATGAAGAGTGCCTTCTGCGCGCCTTTTTGCCCGATATGCATGAATTATTGAGAGTTGCGAAATGTCACTATCCGGGATCACACAAAACAAAGGACAAGTGATGCCTTACATGAATCCACCTAAGGACAACCACCAACCCCTCCTTAGACACTATGTGAGCACACAATGGAATATTGGGAGCACAAAAAGGAATCATACCCCTCTCTTGGGTCACCATCCTCCATGTACCAAGAGAGGGAAGGGAGGATTTGAAATCTCTTATATAAGACCACCATAAGATGAAGAATAGGTGATCACATTGTTATGCTGGCCAGAATTTCCCAAGCAATACCAGCAATGTGTAACCCGGAGCTGAAGATAGAGGGGACTCAATTGTTGGCCACCCAACAGGTTCAGTCCACACAGTAGAGAGAGAGGGAGACTACACCAATGCATGCTTGGGATAAAAAACATCCTTACATCAGGACCTAGAACCATTGTCTAGGGGCCCTTTGGCAAGAGGGTAAAGTTTCACTCTTCTTAATACCAGCGCTCAATAAGAGGGGCCTAGAGCCACCGTTTGCATTATTGTTGTTGTTTGACTCTTTTTAGAGCTTCTGTTTATTTTATTTTAGTTTTAGTTTAGTTTTAGTTTACATATGCATTCTTTGTCCTCTATATAGTATGCTTATTGATTCTAGCTTGTTCCACTAACTTGCTTGAATCCACTTATTTTTCTTCCTGTTACCGATAGCTTAACGGGGTAAACCACACCCCTTAAGCTGGTGTGATTTCATACATACGTGCACCAAACACACTAAAACATATATGAAGAAACTAGAAGTATTTTTTGTGAATGGTAAAAATGAGTTGGTATGTAGGTTAAGTCCTTATATGGTTTGAACCAATTGCCAAGGATGTGGTATTAAAAATTTGATACATATATACATGAATTTGGCTTCACAAGAAGCAAAGAATATCACTATGTGTATTTTAAATTAGCTGGTGATAATCTTATTTATTTGATATTATATGTAGATGATATGATGTTGATTGGAAATGAAAGGAAAATCATTTAGGAAGTCAAAACCTAGTTATCTTCTAAATTTGACATGAAGGACCTCGTTTCTAAAAATTTCATTTTGGGAATGGAAATTAAAAAATATTGGGAAAATATGAAACCATAGTTAAGTCAGAGGAAGTATGCCAAGACAATATTGTATAGGTTTAATATGCAAAAAATTAAACCGTTGAGGTCCCTATCCCTATAGGTGTAAAGTTATTTGCAGATCGATGTCCCAAGACACATGAAGAGGAAGAGGACATGTCCCATGTTCCATATACTAGTGTGGTTGGAAGTTTGATGTATGCAATGGTATGTACCAGAATAGACATTTCACATGTAGTGGGAGTATTAAGCAGGTATATATCAAAACGAGGGAGGGAGCATTAGAAAATAGTAATTAGGATTTTCAGGTATCTGCGTGACACTATTAATTATGGACTGTGCCACCAAGGAAGACTAAGATTGAACATAGTGTTGGACATACATGGATTTTTTGATGTTGACTGGGATAGTGATCTGGATCGTAGAATATCTACAAGTGGGTGTGTGTTTAACCTATTTGGAGGAGCTATCGACTGGATGAGGAAGAGACAATTTGCAGTTGCATTTTCAATTACAAATGTTGAATATATGGAAAAAACTCATGCAAAAAAGTAATCAATTTGGTTACATAGATTGTGTTAAGGTATGGGGTTGGTACAAAAAGCTATAAGGATAGATTGTGACAGTCAAATTTCAATTTTCTTTTCAAGGAAACGTACTTACTATTCAAAGACAAAGCATATTTATGTTCAATATCACATTGTGAGAGATATGGCTAAAGACAAGAAAGTGCTACTGGAAAAGGTGAACACTTTTAAGAATGTTGTAGATGGATTGAAAAATTATTTGAGAACTGAGAAATTCTCTTGGTGTAGAGAAACAATGGACATTGTTACCCTAAACTATTGACTATGAACTCATCTATCCCCGTGAGTGCAAAAAAAATAACAAGTGGGAGAATGTTGGGTATGTGTTATATTCTTTGCATGACTTATGTGCACCACAAACAAAGGGGGTTTCATGCATGTGGGGGTTTGGGGGTTGGGGTATTTGTTCAAACCCTCTTGGTTTGCCCCCCATGTGCAGGGTTTGGGGCAACACTCCAAAGTAAATTTTTTTTTTTGAGTGAAACTTTTTGTGTCCGTTTTTTGGTGTTTTTTGGGTCCATGGTTTTACTAAAAGAAATTTTGTGGCACATATTGGTTTTTCACATGGTTTTGTATTTTCAATTATATAACTACGTTCTATTGGAAGTTCATATTCAAAAGGATGTATATTATATTGTAATATATTGTACAAAAATTATAATGAGAAAAAAATCTTGTTGGTTTTCTCAGTTTTGGGTTTCCAAGATAAAATATATGTGTAAATTCTTGTGTGTGCCATTGTATCTTTTATATTTTTTATTAAGAATATATTTTAAACAATTAATTGTACAAGTTTAAAAATTATAGTGAGGATTCAATAAGGGAAAATTCATCCTTGAGTCATGTACTAAAGAATAGATACAACAACTAGAAGAGTTTCTACACGCATATTGGGGAGTGTTCTAGGATCCTAAAGGGCTACCACCCAAGAGGGATGTGGATCATGAAATAAAATTATTGCTATAATGTCCACTATAGAACATTGTGGTGTATATTCAAACCATTATAGAAGTAAACAAAGTAAATAAGCAGTTGCAATAGCTACTAGGGGAGGGTGTGATTTAACAAAGTACCTTACCTTGTGGATCACCCATTGTAATTTTTCCAAAGAAAGATAAGACTTAGTGAATGCACATTGATTTTAGAGTGTTAAAATATTCTAAAAAACATGTATACTATACCTATGATTGATGACTTGTTATTCCAGTTGCAACAAAAAAAATACTTCACAAAGCTAGACCTCAAATCAGGGTACCACCAAGTTTGAGTCAAAGAAGAAGATACCTAGAAGACCGCCTTCTAAAATAGACAAGGTTTGTATGAGTGGTTAGTAATTTCATTTGGTTTACAATGAACAAAGTATGTTTATGAGACTAGTGAATGATGCATTATGCCTCTATCTAGATTAATTTGTTATAGTTTATTTATATGATATGCTACTGTACAATGCTGCCTCAGAGGAGCACATCTCACACTTGATGCATGTGATAGAGACTTTGAAGAAGCACCAAATAGTGGAAAATTTAAAGAAATTTTAGTTTTCACAATATTATTTCATATATTTAGGCTATGTGATTGGTGGGAGGGAGCTTAAGATAAATCCTGTGAAGATGGAAACCATCATGAAATGGTCAATGCCTACAAATGTCTTTGAATTTAGGAGTTTTGTTTGGGTGGCATAATAATCACAAAATTTCATAGATTCATTTATAGTATTAGTTGCATAACTCCACACTATAGTAGTGAGTGGAAAGAGTTTCTAAAGGGGAAATATTAATTAGAAGACCTTAGGATACTACTAAGTTTATCTTGACTACTATTTTTGGAAGTTAAGGGTTATTGTTTCTTTATGTTGAGATTTCTGTTATTTTTTAGAAGTTAGATAAGATATGTTTTTTAATGCCCCTGAGAGACCAAAATAGGGGAATGGGACTGGAGAGTACACAAAGTTACAATATTAGTGTGAGAGTGTTGAGGCAACTACTAAGTTCAAAAAAAATAGATACAGTGAAAATAAAAGTAGTGAGAATAGATAAAGCTCAACAGAAGTATATTATAAATAATATAAAATTTGTATTATAAACCCAAGCATCGATTATGGTATTAAAAAACTTGTAAAATCCCTTTGAAGTGGAGATGGATGAGTGGGTATACTATGGGATTTATCTTGATGCAAGGAGGAAGGCATGTATGCTACCATTCTGAAGTATTTCATGGGGTAGTTATCGACTACCCTATCTACGACAAGGAGCTATATGCTCTAATACAGGTTTTCAAAAATTAGAACCATTATCAGATGGGAAAGGGGACCATCATCCTCATAGATAAAAAATTGTTACATTACCTGATGAGCCCCATCATTAGGTATAATTTGAGGTGTTAATTGTCACATTTTTAGCCTTATTAGTCTCTCTTTATCACATTTAATTACATTATGGTCATATGTTGCTTAATGTAGATGTGATTAAGGCTTCTCATACTTCAAATGCCTAATATGGGTTAAATGCAGGATAATCACGAAGATATTCCATTTTTGTTGAAGATTGTGCAATCAAAACTCATAAAAGACAACAAAGAGAGATTACAAGAGGGTTTTCCACCTCCTTAACTCTTAAAGGAAGCCATGGGATCCTCGAGATTCCCTCAAACAAATCGAAATAAAAGGTAGCCAAGAAAGTGTAAGATCAAGTGCACCAAAGCTCCACTTCTCTTGTAGTCAAAGGGGACATATAACCTAGTTTTTAGGGAGTTGTTGGTAGCTACCCTTTAGGTTAAATAGGGCAGAGAAATAGCTCAGTAGGATTCAAATTTTGGATAAAGATAGTATACTCTTAGCTCTTTGTGATATACTTTTGTGACTTTCATGGTTATGTAATGAGACTATTTATGCAATAAAATGAGTATTCCATTTTTCCTTCACTGATTTAGTTTCATAGAGATGGGCTTGTGGGTTAGGGCCCAATCCCTTTTCCTTAGTATCTCTCTCTCTTGTGTGTTTATGTTTATTTTTGTGCCATTGTAGCTAGTTTACTTTATGAGTTTTAGCTAGCTTGCTTACATTTCATTTTACAGTTTTTAGCTTGCTTCCATTTTATCTTTGATGTAGTTAGGATTAAATAGATCTTGGTACAATAACATATAAACTCAAAAATTTGTGTCTCAAAGCCTCCCTCTCTCATCTCTTTCATTGGAGCTTGAGGAGGGCAGATCTTCATCACAAACCCAAATTTACTTTCAATTTATGATTTCTTAGAAATAATAGATAGGTTGATGTAGTTTTCATGAACATGTTGATAACACTGAGTTAGATCTATGTTTGAATTCTCAAGTAAGTTTTCTTATCAAATTCAACTCATATTTTCCACAACCTCCAAGACACCTTCAGCTCTGAATCCATGAGTCCGGGACCTTATTAATCTACCTTAGCACCTCCTCCTTTTGCTGCAAAATAGATTATTTACAAGCATGGTTATTCCATGACTAGATGAATCGTTAAAGCATAGGAGTTAAGCATAAAACAGTTATATTTTACTTAGCCATTTGGGCCAGCAATGAGTGATTACATTAGTCTTCCTTTCTGCAATTTCAATTTAGAATTTTGATTCATGAATTTTTCCTAGTTCACTTCTATTTCTTGCAATAGCCTAAATTGTAGATTTCCTTTCTTTCAAAATAACTAGATGTATATTATTGCTCTATAATAGTTCCTTGATTGTTGATAGAGTAATATTCTTGAGTCATTTGCAGTTATAGGTCTAATTCATAAGTGTGAAAGACTTCATTCGGAAACCCTAGCAATAACACCATTTTTTAGGACTCATAAGAGGATGGCATGAGTAGAATGCATCTGCTAGGTATATAGCATTGTCACCTCCAAGTTTTTACGAACCCCGGGTTGATAAATTAGAGTAGAGTAGCCACTGGGAATTGCAAAACTCTTTGTGCAATACCAAGGCCCACCAAATTTTTGGTGTTGTTGTCGGGGAGGTGTCTAAGTAGATTCTTTGATTTTGTTTTAGCATTCTTTTCTACTTTTATTGTACATGCAGTTCCAAAAATATTGAAAAATACAAAAACAGTTGACTTTCATGCCTCGTAGGAGTAAGGATAACCAAGGAAATTTTTTACCGAAAACCCCCACATCCCCACACAGTCACCCTTCACTCTTCTTCAGTGACAGTGAGGTTGAAAAAACCATAGGCGAGTCTCTTGAACACTTTGAAGAAACTATTGGAGAAGAAGAATAAATTGCTTCACCCGAGGAACCTGATTCACCAATCCAAGCCATGGCTAGGAATAGGGCCCAAAGAGTCTTTCCCATTAGAGAAACAAATGGGAAAACTAGGATGAAGAACATCAATCCCTAAACCCTTCCAAATTTTGTAATATTCCCAAATGGGAAAAGCAGGAATATAACACATAAACTGGACATATGCAGAAATATAAATAGATAAAAGTATGAGACAATGATAGATACATTCCATTATGATTATAATAGAAAAATAGGTACAATATCTTGAGGAAAATATCACTCAATATTGGGCTAACAAGCCTACCATGAAAGCATACACCAAAATATGAAATGCTACTAATACAATATGAGCTAGAATTTCAAAACTGCGCTTTCTAAGAGAAAATAGAAGCTGAAATATAGATAAATATATTTCTTCTGATATAATTCTCCAAAGATGCTAAGACTAGATATCCATGCTCCAAAACAGATTTCCAGGACAACCCAGAAAAGGTTTATGGAAATACACACTATACAAAAATTGCAAATTTGGCCCTAAGGTTGAATAATCTCTGCAACTAAATCACTGATAGGAGGTGGCTGATCTGAAATATGAAATAGTTGATCCTCCTCTAATATATCTTCCAAGATGAATGGTTTATCCCCTCAAAGGAAACACAACTCCTCCAACAAGGACTATAAACCCACTGCTCCAACTGCTCTCTAAAATAATGCAGTCCTTGAGGGAAATTGCATTGTAGGTGATGATAGATACTTGGCCTAGTGCCAAAATATGATATGAAGCCCTGAGAACTTCCTATCAAGATTTTGGATGAAAGGATGATCCCTCCAATGGAAAACTAGCTCATAAATTGGATATCTCTCTCCTCCACTGCTACACCCTTGCAACACAACCCAACTCTAAACAGAATTGTGCTGTATATGAGATTGAAGCTTGGAAAAATGCTAGATAGTGGTAATTCAGCTCAAGATAACCTCTCCTAAGTAGGCATTGTAAGTCCCCCAAGGATGAGGGTGGGATTCCCGCTCGGAAACACCCTTGTGCTAAATAGCACAAAAAACCTTACTAAACAACAAAAACATGCATAGATATGTCATATGGAAAATCCAGATCTAAAAAGATCAAAATAAATAATACAAATCCATGTATTCTCATGCTACCATCCTCTTCCTTTTATGCTTGGTGAGTGTCCTCACCCTGGGTCCCACTCAATAATGGAGCTACTCTCATGCATACACTCCTCCTAAATTACTGCGTTGTCCTCCATTAATCCTCCATGATATCCATAACAACATTGTTGATCTGGTCAACATCGACCTAGTCCACATTCTCTAGCCCCTATTCACACCTTAGGGTGCTTTATTAAGTTGAAATGATGATCCAATTTCACATGAGAAGTGGTTTTATTCTTCATAAAGAGATTTATGGGTCTCCCTACCCACTTATTCACCTATCTAAGTGACAAAACAAAAATTTAATATTCCAATTAGCTACAAGCTAATTTAGGAATATTACAGTCCTCCCCTCTGAAATGTTGCTTGTCCTCAAGCAACTGTAAGGATACTGCAAAATATCCAATGGATATGTCTCCTCCCAAATATACAAATTAGCCTTTGGTAGATACACCAAATAGCTCTCATCATGAAGAAGTGGGAGATACATGGAAAGAGTTATATGCTGTCCATTGGCCTCCTCAAGGCATGAGAGATGGAAAATTTTGGGTGCCTCAATCCCACTGAGAAACACCAATCTCCGTGCTATCATCCAAACAAAGTGAGCCATCTTGGGTATCTCATAGAAAAAATCACCAATCCCCTGCTTCTGCAATGTATAGGGGTTGTATGGCTGAAAATGAGAGATCAAATTATTTAACTCATGTTGTCTCTCTCTCCATTTATGATAAATTTGGAGCTGTTGATCTTGGGATACCATAATATGGTCATTGAGAAGCCAAAAGGTACTTGGAATCTCATGACCCCACTCTTTGGTTCTAGGAACCTCTCTTGCCCAATCCATCCCACAAATAGTGAATAGAGTGTCATCACCATATGGGCTCCAAAGGAAACAAGGACTAAGTGTCACATGACATACTAGATGGTGACAATAGTCCCTCAAGTGAGACCAGCGTTGTTCTGCTTCTTGTTTTCTCCAAACATGATATGATAAGTGGCCATCCAACCACTTGCTTGCTGCCCTAAGCTTCTCAAAATCTTGAAAATAGTTGAGGACATTAGGTGTTGGCTGAATATGAACCAAGCAAAACAAGTATTTCCCAAAGTCCTCTATAAAGTGGCCACACCCATCACTCATTATAGTCCCAAAAGGACCATGAAATCCACAAAGAGGCTTGCTCTTTTGTGGAGAAATGTGTTGCAAATTTATGGCAAGGTAATGTACATACATTGTTATTTGATCAATAAGCATCAAAACACAACCTTTACCATATATTGTAGACAAGTTGGGGAAGAGGTCCTTGGATGAACCTTCCCATCTCTTCATCAAAAGGGGAAGTGACTGAAACAACCTTTCAAGGGGGTTTCTCTCATCCTCATTCATCAAACAAGATACATACCTCTTGATATGTTGGAGCACATCTTATTTGAGATCCTCCCAATATAATCCCTCCATGATGGTGAGATACGACTCAATGGAATCCTCATGCCTTGAAAAGTGTGCCTCATATGTTGCATGTAGAATCCCCTCCTTGAGCTTGGAGTCTATAGTCAAGTAGATCTGATCATGGTAATAAATGACTCCATCAACCACTCTATACCTCCCATCTATCACTTGCCCATCAAGAACCTTACATGTGAAGAGGTTCTTGGAATATTCCACCAATAGTTGGGACTCCCAATATGGATCTATCCTTCCCAACAATGAAAACATTGTAGAAATCTGTAATGAACCACTTGTCTCATCATAGCTCTCCTCTTTGACATGCTCCATGCCAAAGCCACATGTTGGAGTACTGCTACCCCACTTTTGCTGCCTCCCTTGCAACTGATATTTCCCAAGACAAGATTGAAGTATATGGAGGTCAGCCTCCTCTTGGAAGGTATTGCCCATCCATAACTTACATAGTTTGGCCAATGCATACAAGAGTGTCAATAACCTCTTGTCATATTTATACATATTCCTCATGTGTGGAAGTATCATTTGTTGCTCCAAGGCTATGGAGTAGTCCTTTGAAACCATGCTTATGTCATCATATATTTTTGAATCACCATCTTTCAATGCAAATAGCTAAGTGGGAGATGGAAATGTCCATTTCAGAAAATTTATCACCCCTCCTTTGAACCCATCAAAGGTTCTCTATGATGTGCTAGCTCCTCCCAAGGCTCCTTCCTTAGCCAAGTCTATCAATGGTGCACCATGTTGAGAGAACTCTTTGATCATATTCCAATCAGGGGGTCTCCCTGGTGGAATGCCTCGGTCCCTGCTCTCACTCCGCAAATCATCCAACTGCTTCTGTGCATAAACCTCTTGAAAAGGATGGGTGTGTATGTTCCCAATCACTTGATGTTGTCCCTCCTTCTCATATTCTCCTATCTTCTGCAAGATCTCACAGTCTAAGGTGTCTTCTTCAAATGTAATCAACCCATGTACACCCAAAATATCATTGGTGTCAAAATTAATGATCACAAGGGAATTATCTATCATAGTGTGTGCCCCCTAGACTGTATTCAATGTTGGAACACACTTCCCCCATTGTTTTGTATCATTGCCTATCAACATAAACACTTGCTGCTCCTGATATTCATATGTAAGATCCTTTGGGACTTCTTGCAAAGATACAAGAGCTCCTCTAGTTTAATCAATTGCTTCATCTCCATTTCCAAATGGTGGTATATCTCCTCCTGCTTTTACAGCACTGGATCCAGCTCTTTCTCTTCCTTCTCCTTATCATTGGAGAATACCTCATCATTAAGAGATCCTTTGGCTTGATCACCTCTTGAAGGAGGAATCCTCATGTCTTCTTCTTGAGAAGAAAGTTCTTGCTAAAGTGGGGATTTTTCCCTTGGCAAAGCATCCTGCAAATATTTAACTCCCTAAACAATGTTATAAAAGGGATTTGGCTTCATGGATCCTTCAAACTCATGCAAAGGTTCTGATTTCTTGGGTTTGGCTAGCTCACCCAAAGAAGTTTCAAAATGTCTTTGATCAAATCCTTTCACTAACCTCCTAGTGAACTTTGCATAAGTAGATATATTTACATTATTTAATAAACAATATTCATAAAACCACTAAGCATAAGCCTTACCTTTAAGATGCAACACTGCTACTCTAATGGCTTCATCTTCTGAAACTTGATGCAGCTGGAAATATGTGTCTAGATTCTCTACCCAAGTTTTAGTTGTGCTCTTGGGTGACCCATCAAAAGTAGGTAGAAAGAATCTACCCAAAGTGTGGTGCATGCACCCTCTTCTTCTATTGTTGTTACTGGGTCTTCTATCTTCTTTGATTTGAAAAAAACCTTGGAATTTTAGATTCTCCTTGAATCTTCTAGACTGAGATTCATATTCTTGGAGATAGTCACCAAGAATCTCCTCCTTTGGTGTTTCTCCTTCCTCTTCTTCTTGTGCCAAGAATGTAGGCATGGTACCACATTGTAGATATGATGGTGTAGCTAAATGCTCACACCATAAGGTGAAAAATGGAGCTTTATTTATGTACAAGCCCTCTTGGAGAATCTCTATATCTCTCCATCCTCATCTCTATGATGTCTTTGTTAATGCCCTGCATAGTTTGAAAAATAATTCTTGAGAACTAATTCTCTTTCATTTCTCCTAATAATGGGGTTTTGCCTTCATATATTTTTCAGATCTTCTCCTTCCTATGAGAAGCCTCTTTAGATGACATAATGGTTGAAGTACACAGGATGAGCCAAGATTATGCTCTGATACCACTGTAATATTCCCAAATGGGAAAAGAAGGAATACATCACAGAAACTGGAAATGTGCAGAAATATAAATAGATCAAAGCATGAGACAATGATAGATCAGTTACATTATGATTAATATAACAAAAAAATAGGTACAATAACTTGAGTAAAATCTCACTCAAGATTAGGCTAACAAGCCTCCCATGAAAGTATACACAAAAATATGAAATGTTGCTAATACAATATGAGTTGGAATGTCAAAAATGCGATGTCTAAAATATAATAGAAGCTGAAAGATAGAAAAATATATTTCTTCTGATATAATGCTCCAAATATGCTAATAATAGAGATCCATGCTTCAAAACAATTTCCAGGACAACCCAAAAAAAGTTTCCGGAAATACACACTACACAAAAATAGAAAATTTGGCCCTAGGGCTGAATAATTTCTACAACTGAATCACTGATAGGAGGTGGCTGATCTGAAATATGAAATGGTTGATCCTCATCTAATATATCTTCCAAGATGAAGGGTTAATCTCCTCAAAGGAAACACAACTCCTCCAACTAGGGCAATAAATCCACTGCTGCAACTGCTCTCTAAAATAATGCAATCCTTGAGGGAAACTGTGTTGTAGCTGATGATAGCTACTTTTTCTGGTGCCAAAATATGAAATTAAGCCCTAAGAACTTCCTAACAAGAATCTGGATGAAAGGATGATCCTCCAATGGAAAACTAGCTCAGAAATTGGAGATCTCTCTCCTCCATTGCTACACCCCTGCAACACAACCTAACTCTATAAAAAATTGCATTCTATATGAGAATAAAACTTGGCCAAATGCCAGATAGTGGTAATGAAACTCAAGATAACCTCTCTTGAGTAAGCACTCTAAGTCCCCCGAGGATGAGGGTGGGATTCCCGCTTGGAAGCACCCTTGTGCTAAACATCACAACAAACCCTGCTAAACAACAAAAGCATGCATAGATATGTCACATGACAAATCCAGATATAAAAATATCAAAATCAATAATACAAATCCATTTCTTCTCATGCTACCATCCTCTTCCTTTTATGCTTGGTGAGCTTCCTCACCCTGGGTCCCACTCAATAATGGAGCTACTCTCATGCATACACTCCTCCTAAATGACTATGTTGTCCTCCATTAATCCTCCATGATATCTGTAATAGCGTTGTTGATCAAGTGAACATCAACCTAGTCCACATGCTCTAACCCCTTTTGACACCTTAGGGTGCTTTATTAAGCTGAAATGATGATCCACTTTCACATGAGAAGTGGTTTTATTCTTCATAAAGAGATTTATGGGTCTCCCTACCCACTTATTCACCTATCTAAGTGAACAAACAAAACTTCAATATTCCAATTAGCTGCAAGCTAATTTAGGAATATTAAAAATTTACATGGAATTACCTTTGAGGATCCTGACACCTTCATGCTTGAATTTTTTGTTGTCTGTCGAACCTATGACTATGCCTCAGATGATCAGAAGTTGAATCTATTCCCATCCACCCTGAAGGATGCAACCTTGCGTTGGTTCATGGGTCTGCTTGGGAACAACATCACTACCTGGGCACAAATGCAAGAGGCCTTTAACAAAAAGTACATATACTACTGTACGTCCAAGGAGATTAAAGAGGAAATATTTAGGATGACTCTAGGGCCTAATGAATCCCTAGAATATTATGAAGAAATATTCCAATTAAATTATAAAAGAGCAACCTGCACCCTTGATTCTGGATCACTTAAACTGGTACTTCTCGGAGGGATCAAGGAGGAGGTGATAGAAACCCTTAATATGCTATCAAGAGGAGATATCTACCAAATGCCTTATGTGGACATCAAAACTATCTTCAGGAACCATTCTAGGGCATCTAGGAAGAAAGGTAGAGCCAGCCAAAGTATGAAAAACACCCCGTCCTCTTCCACCTCCATCAAGCATGAGATTTGAAATATGTTGGAGTACTTCAAGAGTGAGATGTTGCACACCTTTACTTTGCAAATGGACACAATGCAGATCAAGAGGAAGCAAGAGGAAGTGGAAAGATCCTTGGCTATCTTCTGCCCTGGATGTACTAGAAAACACCCACGGAATGAATTTCTATTGAATGTTATAGAGGTATGCTTAGTCTGTGAAGAGAATCATGCCATAGATAAGTGTCCCTCCTTACCTAGGCTCAAAGTTGTATATCAAGGTGGGGAAGTAGGACCAGAGAAAATCTGTTTCATAAATCAGAGAATGCATCAAGGGCCTAGGTCATATCAGTAGGGTATGCAAGGTGCACCTTACTCCTATTACCATAATAACCATAATGCACCAATTCAGTCCTGGTACACCTCCACTCCTCTATCATGGCCCACACCTCCTACTTGGCCCTACAACCCTCAATATCACCCTCAGCCTGTGAAAGAACCATTTCGGCAGTATGTTCCTCAACCACCTCAGTGGAGAAACCCATCACAAGGGTGGAGGCCTCAACATGATCAACCACCTACTCTACTTCCTCCACACCAACCTCAACCTCAATTCACTAATTTTTCTCCACCCAAGCTGCCTCATATGCCTGCACAACCTAATCTGAACCCGAACAACAAGCAGGCACATCAGGTTTACAATGGAGAGACATCCTATCCAGCTTATGTTCTAGAGATACATGAGATCAATTTCATGCCAAGAAGAGTAATCATGGACAATCATCCTCCATATCCACCTGCATAGGTTGAGCAGGAAAATGAATAAAGTAACATTTAGATCCAACAACCTCATTTTCCTGAGCGCTTGATTCACTCTAGTCAACACACCTGAGAGGAGACTAGACTTTTGGGAGAAATAAAAAATTTGTGTGTAAAAATACCCCTTCTCCAGGCCATTAAGGATGTCCCTATTTACAATAGGCTCATCAAGGAAAAGTGATTTAAGAAAACTGGGAGAAAGAAGAAAGATACCCCTACCATCAATGTAGTAGGACAGTTGTCCAACTTAATGTTGGGAAGGGTGATCTTCCTGAAGTACTTGGACCTTGGTAGTCCAGTTGTAGATGTAAAAAGAGATGGTGCCATATTTCCCAATACTCTGATTAATCTCAGGTCTACCATCAATGTAATGTCCAAGGAAATTATGCTTAAACTCAACCTCCAAGGGACTTTGAGGAAAACCACAACGGTTCTGCAACTTGTAGATTGGTCCACGGTAGCTCCAGAAGGAATTGTTGAGGATGCTATGGTTTCAATTGACTCTTGGGAGTACCCTATATATTTCCTGGTTCTCTAGCCAGAAACCAAGTTTAATGGATATCCTCTCATTTTAGGGAGGCCTTGGTTACACACTATTGATGCTTATATTAGTTGTCGGGTCGGAAACATGACTATAAATAATGGGCCTATTGTATCTCAAGAAACAATCCCTTGGCTATGGTAAGTAATCAGTGCTTAAGACATTTTGTAAATGTATGTCACAATTATAATATTGAATGGCATCTTCTTAACACCTTTGGAATATAATTATTTAATACACTCAATAATCTGATATAATGAAAGCCTTCACAATGCCATAGACTGCTACTATCGGAATGAAATGAAAAGAAGAACTGTAAAGGAAACTTGAAGTGATATGTTGAGAAACATAATCTATCACTTTTATGTTTCATAGGAAATTCATGGAGAGAGAGGAAACTCGAAATAATATGCTACAAACATAGAATCTATTACTTTAAATGTTCATCAGGATTTTGTGAAGAAAGAAGAGATGAGGTGAAGGAGCGCAAATTAAGGTTGTTTAATTCTTACTCACAGATGTAATTAAGAGACCGGTTGCTACATTACTTCACTTCATTCAAAGAGGAATAAAAACAGAGTGAAGCTTGAAAGACATTTCAACATCAAAAAATGCAGGAAACTTGATCTTCTTTCATTTATTTCTTAGAAAATTCAGTACCAAATTAACAATCCTCCATAGGTCCAAAACTCATAACCCCTTTTCTTTATTTCTATCTACTTAAATACATCACAGTGGTTCGTAACTCCTGAACTTATTGAAACTATTTGACTACCTAAACTGTTAATATTACTTATAAAATCATACTTGAGAAAACAAATTAAAAATGGAAATATTGTTCATTTTGTTGAATTTGATGTTGCTGATGCGTCCTCCCGACGTGCCGAGGTGTCCTTTCGGGTAATGTTGCAGTGGCTACAGAGCTATGTAACAACACCTCAGTTCCCAACTTGACCCAACTATCATGCTCCCAATAGGGCTGCTATACGCTCTTCTGCCCGACTTTGCCTATGCCCCTATGCTTCAAACGTTGTCAATCATATCACCTGCTACCCAACCCTGCCTCTTCTCCTTTGATCTGCGTCAGGTCACTTACCTGAGTTTTTCAGCTGCATTCTGCCTATTTCTTCATAAAATGGTGCATAACCGCATAAGCCTGGACTTGAAATCCTTTAGATTTCATCTTGGAACCACATCGCGTCTGTGCCAACATCGCACTTTGCATTTTTCCGTCTTTAACTTTTCCTTAGCATTTATCTTTTAAAACTTCCGATGTGCACTATGCGATCGGGTCCCACTTGGCATCGCACGTCACACTTCGGTGACTTTATCACTTACCTCCCAAGGTGATCTTTTAAAACTTGCGATTAGTGATTTGAAATCGGGCCCCGCCACATCGCATGTCGCACTTCGGCGATTATAACACTTACCCTTCACCCTTAACTTTTAAAACTTGCACTATGTGGTATGCGGGCTAGGGCCACGTTATCTGCCACATCACTGCCATGTCACCTTGCCACATCACACTTCAAATTTGGCTGACTTTAAACTTTCATTAACACTTATCTGTTAAAAACTGCGATGTGCGCTATGCGATAAGGTCTCACCAAGAATCGCACGTCGCACTTCAACGACTTTATCACTTACCTCCCATGCCTATCCTTTGAAACTTGTGATCTGTGGTTTGCGATTTAATCTTCGCCTTCTATCTCTCTGCTCTAGTTCTGTGATTTGATCTCTACCATCAATTTTTCCCTTTACGCCTCCTCCAAAACTCTCAAGTGTTTAAGGGAAATGCACCCTTTCTCTGCCTTTGGGAAATTAGTTTTTTTCTCCATGGTGTAACCCTCCTAAGCTTATCCGGTGTTCTGCCATGCTGGTCCCTCCCGAGCTTGTGAATGAACCCGACTCGACCCTGTTTGGTGTACAATGTTCTGAACGTGCCCATTGGTCCGGTTCTTGAACTATTCTGCACGTGAATGAGCCCAACTCGACTCACCTTCACATCTCATCATGTAATTTTAATGTACAAATATATAAATCAAAATTCTTCTATGAGACACAAAATTTTACATTTTCTATCATATATGCTTTTTTGGTGTTTTGAAAAATATTTCAAAGGTAAATGCAAATGAGCCACAACATCTGGCTCCACCGAGGGATAGTGATTTTTTCCACGGAAGTGTTAAGAACCGCAGATTAGTGCCTTATCGATTGGGCATGGAGTCGAATATTTCTTGGTGACATATCAAAAGTGAGAAATCCAATATTTACAATGGTGGAATTCTGACTTTTAATGCTGGAAATAATGCTTCAGATACTACCCGTTCACAGGCAGCTTTATTGTCTCTCCATCTATATCTTCTAAAATAAATGTGTTATTTGACCTTGCCTCATAGATCTTGTACGTACCATACTAGAGAGGGTCAAATTTACCATGATTCCCCTTTTCTTCTCGTCTGGTGTCCCATCTTAGTATCAAATCTCCTGCTTGAAAGAGAACTTATTTTTCTTTTCTGTCAAATATAGACTTCATCTTTTCCTGATAAGTAATCAATTTATCCCTCACTTTGTTTCTATTTTCACTTGATTCAATTATTTTGTTCAGTATTCTTACCAAAGAATTCGGTTCTTCTTGAGATTCTTAAAGGGAAGAAATCACTAGTTTGGTCAGCTGAGTATGAAATAGTGCTTGTGTTCCATAAACTAGTTCATAGGGAGACTTACCAATAGATCTCTTGGTAGTGACTTGAACTCCCTAGAGGGAAAACTTCAACTTCATATCCCAATCCTTTTGATTCTCGACAATTGTTTTCTTCAAGATTCTGACCAATGTCTTATTTGAAGACTCTTCCAATCCATTCCCTTGGGGATGATACACTGTGGAATGTGATAAAATTACATTATATGTTTGATGGAAACTAATGAAATGAGTAGAGTTGAATACCTGAGCATTATCAGTCACAATTTTGACTGGACATCCGAATTTTTTGAAAAAAATTTCCTCCAGAAACTTCATCACCACTTGGTCATTTGCCTTCTTAGTGGGTATTGCTTCAACCCATTTTGTAAAATAATCAGTGGTAGTCGGAATCCACTTGAAATGTCTACTTTATGGTGGATTGATCTCTCCAATAAAATCCAATCCCCATTTCCTGAAAGGTTCTTCAATAAATATTGGGACGAGAGGTGATTGAACAATTTTTCTTTTCAGCAAACAACTGACACTTCTGACAAATTCTGACCACTCTATAAAAATTTGCAAACAGGGTTGGCCAATAGAAGTCTAACTTAAGAATTTTATGAGTAGTGGCCTTCCAGCTATAGTGTCCTCCACACAGACTTTCATGATATTGTTTGGTGACTTCAATAGATTCTCCTTCGGTCAAACATAACAACAAAATACCAGCAAGGTCTTTCTAGTATAGCTTCGCTTCTAAGATAACATATGGTTGAGACTTGAGCTTGAGAGCTCTATATTTTGTTCTATTCAGTGAAGTTGGATAGGAAAAGAAACACAGGTAATACACAATATCTTTATACCAATTAGAGCACAAAAATTTGCATTGGATACCTCTTTTGAACTTGACTTGACCCTCTTCATTTACAACTCCTTCCACTGGTGCCAACAGATTAATTCCCAAGGCTTGAAAATTTGTCTCTGTCAACAACTTCACTAACCTCTGTCCTTGACTAGATTGGTGGGTTTGATGTCCAAATCATACTCTTGGATTTTTTCTATCCACTTCCCCCTTTTTCCTTCAACATCACTTTGGACCAGCACATCTTTCACAACAGAATTAGGAACATAAGCAGTTATTTGGGACTGCAACACATAAGTCCTGAAGGCTTTCAGTGCTATGACCAAAGCATATACTTTTTTCTCCAGAATATTGTATTTGAGCTCAAAATCTCTAAGAACTTTGTTGAAAAATGCAACTCGATGCTCCTTATTGTCTTCATTTTTCTGCAACAACCCAACAACAATAGTAGTGGGGGATGCAAACGAGAATATTTGAAAGTATTTTTGATAGTTTGGGCTAATCAAAACTGGGGCTTCCTACAGTGCTTCCTTTATTCTAACAAATGCATCTCTTGCTTCCTTATCCCATTTCACTTTTTCATTTTTCTTCAACATATTTGTTATACTTCTCATGATCTCAACATAATTGGGCACAAACCTCCTCAGAAAGTTTATTTTTCCCAGAAAACTCTGGATATCCTTCTTGCTTCTAGGTAAAGGAATAGTCTGAATGGATTCCACCCTTGTGTTAGAAAATTAAATATTACAGAGCAATGCAACACATAAAATATGCGGAAAATACAAGCACACAAAACACATAAAACCAGAGAGACACAGATATACGTGGTTCACCCAGTTTGGGCGACGTCCACCCCGAACAACCAGTCCTTCCTTTCTATTATCCAGCAAAAATGAAGAGACAAAACCTACAGTAGATCCGTTGTAATATCCTTTGTTCTCTCTCACAGTTTCCCTCTCTATTTATTGCTCCGAGAATACACATACAATACATAGCCACAATACAATACCCTCATAAAATCAAGGGGTTGCCTTCTAGGGCAAAAAACCCTAAACTAAACATAACTTCTACTGTCAGATCATTTTCCTAATGAACGGCCCAGATTGACTAGAAATTACTATACTTTTACAAGGCAATTTTACATATGTTTTTAGCTTCGGGGGCGTTGCCCCCGAAAGCCCCCTCCAGGTGGGGGCTCCGAAAAGCGTTGTCGCCCCCCCCTGGACCCCCCCACAACAGCGATTAATTACAGGCGGCGTTGCTGCCCCTTTTTAAGGTACAGGGGTCCAATGCTATGATACAAAGTAAACAAGATAATCAGGCTCCACACCCAACACCTTGCTGGGTCAATCTTTACTCCTTGTTTAGAAACTATGTGACCCAATAATTTACCTTATTCTAAGGAAAAGAAAGATTTATTGGGATTTAATGACAAACCAAACTTTCTAAACTTTTGAAAAGTTTTTTGCAAATGCTCCAAGTGTTCATCATTTGATCCTGAGAAAAAAGTTACACCATCCAGATATATAACTACAAACCTGTCAGAAATGAAGGCTATGTCCATGGCCCTCTGAAATGTTTCACCTGTGTTCATAAGGCCAAATGGCATCCTTGCGTACATGAAGGTGCCCCAGGGTGTAGTGAAAGCAATCTTCTTCTGATCTTCTTTTTCTATTGCTACCTTATTATACCCAGAAAATCCGTCAACCATAGACAACCTGTGAGCTCCTGTCACCTTCTGTAAGACATAATCCATTTTCGGCAAAGGATAATTATCTTTTAGAGATGCTCAATTCAAGTTCCTGAAGTATACACACAGTATTATCTCTCCATTATTCTTTCCTACAAGGACCAAATTAGAAACCCAGTCTGAATATCTAAGAGGGACTATAATTTTTGCCTGCAACAATTTCTTCACTTCTTTTTCGATTGGAGCTAAAAACAAAGGATTGATCTATCTGAGCTTCTGTCTATGTGGTTCGAGTCCTTCCTTCAATGGAATATTATGTTGAATAATGCTTTTGTCATATGTTTTCAGGTCTTCGTACGACCAGGAAAACACATCCATATATTTCTTAAAAAGATCAATGTATCTTTCATTGTAGTTTTTGGGAACACCTTTGAATAATTTCACTATTTTGGGTTCCTGTTGGGTTCCCAAATTAAAATCTTCCATCTCTTATTCTTGATGCATTTTCTTTGAATCAACGACAACATCATTAGCATCGAATAATATTTCAAGGGGAACCAACCCTTTTGGGAGCACATTATCTTTCAATTGGATAATCTTCTATTCACCTATTGACTGCTTAAGGTTTCTTATTTCTGCTTTCTGCTCTGCTTGTTCTTCCTCTTGGTCTATCTCAATATCTTCAAAGTTTCCAATCATGGTCAGGAATTGACTTATCTGTTCATCATTGTCAAACACCTGCCAATGTTTCACATTATCAGGGATAGAAGGTCTATGCCTAATGTCAATCTCATACCTTAACCTTGGATTTATTATAGGTTTGAAGGTGTTGGCTGCAACTGCTAAAGAATCGGCCAATCTATTCTCCTCCCTCAGAATATAATAAATATTGAATGCTTCGAAATATTTTTCTACTAGATCCCATGCTTCATTCCTATATGATATCAATCTCGGCTGCTTGGTTTGACAATGATTTTTAATCTGCCTTATTATCAAATCAGAGTCACCAAAAATTGAAATACATTGAACTCCCATATGTTTATCAACTTTAAGGCTTGATATTAAGGCCTCATACTCAGCCACATTGTTTGTTGAATCAAATTATAGTTTAAAAGAGAAAGGCATGAGGTTACCTTCTGGTGATATCAGCAATAATCCAACACCTATGCCCTCCTTGGAGTAGGCACCATCAAAATAGCACTTCCAAATATTCCTTGAGTGTAGCTCATTATTTACAATTGTTGAAGAGAGATTCTTCCCTATTTCTTCAATAAATTCTGCATCTTCATGCAGCATGAAACAAGAAAGGTCTTATGTTTCTTGATTATAAATGGGGGAATTTCCTGCATCTTTATTGGAGGTAGTATTCACAAATCTTGTTTCCCTATAAAACCTCCTTTGTTCCCCATTAAAAACTGGAATGATATCATAAGTGAAATCTAATTTTAGTACACCTCCCAACTTTTCTCCCCAAGATGTTGATAGGAGCATTCCAAACCTGGATGGGATATCAACAACCACTACATCCATGACTATAATCTTTGGTAGGATTTGTGCCAAAGAAACTGTTACATCTTTAATTAACCCTGAACACATTTCACCCTTTTGGAATCAAATGAATATAGATCCCTATAAGGTTTTGTAGTCTACAAGTTAAGTTCCTTCATAAAAAACAATGGCATGAGATTATGGGACGCTCCTGAGTCCAACATGAAATTATGTAGAGTATAATCATGAAGCAATAGAGAAATGTAGAAGGGTGGAATAGAGGGATCTATTTCTTCTACATGAGGACCAAAGGTGACCACTGGCTTTTCTTCTTGTAAGTTCACTGTGTCACTTATGTCTTCTTCCTGTGTGAGATTAATAAATTCTGAAATTTCTTTCTTGTAAGCTGGTATTTTGGCTAATTCTAGAAGAGGCACCTGAATTTTGACCTTCTCCAACTCTTTTGTCAAATTGAAAGCATGAGTTTTCTTAACGTTCTTTTCATGTTCTTCTTCACTCTTTCTAGAATTTGCTGCTTGTTCGAGTACAGGAACAACTCTCTCCAAGATATTAGTGTTAACTGATTTGTTCTGGGAATATTCACCCTACTGCACATTTGTTCTATTAAATGAATTTACAGGTTGTTTCTTATTATTGACCTATTTCGTAGGGTCCTTTTGTAGTGAAGTCGCCATTGGAGGAGGAATGGAACCTTTTTGTTCACCTTCATTATCCTGCACTCTAGATCTCTTTCTAGACCTCAAATCATACTTTTTATGTAACTCAGCTGCCATGAAATCTATGAATTTCCTACAATATTCATCCATTTCATATTGATCAAAAGAAACTTCAGATTCAACATATTCTCCCTCGCAATATTCCTCTTTATCCTCTTATATTACATACATAGAAGATACCTGATCCTCGACCTCCCTTTGGTCATCTTCTACTAGCTCTCCAGGTGCTTCTTCTATATACAATGGAGCTTGAACCTGGTCTTGATCTCTTCTTTCCCTCTGCAAGATTTGCAGGGGATGTCTTCTGATTTGAGGGTTAAACCCCCCTCATTTTTGTTGTACTTTTCATTGGGAGTTTTTATTTTCCAATTCCATCTTAGCTAGCTTATTCGTCAGTTTTTTTTATCACCTTTGTCATATCTTCAATTCTTAGACCTTGTGATGATTCTTCTCTTGCTTTCCCCTTCTCTTAGTCTGGTTGTTTCCATTTCGCCTTTCCATCTGTAGTCATATTAGCTTCAATCTCTAAATCATCTATCTGTATCTGCTCAAGAGTAGGGGTTATTCTCTCTCTCAATGTAAAGCTAAAATCAGCTTCAAAAGTCCCAACAAAAACTACCTTTTCTCCTACAAGGAGAGGGCTTCATCTCTATAGGTAAAATATTGTACAATTTTTTGAATCTTTTTACAAACTCAGAAATGTTTTCATTAGGCTTTATTTTAATTGCATTAAACTCTGTCAATGAGTAACCATGATCTCTTCTCCCCCATCTCTGAGTGAACTAAGTTTATAACTCTTCCCAGTCATTTATGTAATCATTTGGTAAACCTTTGAACCATTTCCTAGCCTCTCCACTTAGGGACTACACAAATAGTCTCATCACAACATCAAGATGTTCTACATTTAAATTCTCAACAAAAGTGAAAAAAAAAGGATAAATGTTGTTTTTCAGTTACTTCATCTTCTCCAGTGAAACGAGGAAGTAATTTGAGGTATACTTGAGGCATGGAATTCATTGGTTGTGAAAGATTTAGTGGTGCATATCTATCCATTAAGAAAGCTGGTGCTGCCATATTAACAACTTGGTTAACTGCTCCTTGGGTGGTTGAGGTTGATGCAACTGTTGTGAAAGTGAATGAAGGTGGAGGAAAAAATGATATGGGGGTAGGCTGATGGACAATAGCAGAGGGACAAACAACTATATTTGGTTGAGCTTGAGTGGAGGTAAAAGAAACAGACTCGAAAGAATGTTCTTCTAACTGAGGTTCTTGAAAATAAATGGGTGTGGAAGGGGTATCTTGTTCCAATAAAGGGAGTTCCTTGGAAATATCTTCAAACAAAGGGTTATGAGAATTGCTGCCATGAGCAGGAAATGCAGGATCAGGTGTCGGGTTTCTAAGCATTTTTAGAAACCATATTTATGGATCTGGAAAAGCAGGGACTATCTGCTATGAGGTATATGACCTCATGTGAGGCCTTTTGAAAGCTAGAATTTTCAAAATAAAAAACACAGGCGAATATTCCATCCTCACTAAAAAGCCAGAGGAAATAATGTGAAAAACCCAGGGAAAATAAACTTATTTTCTTCCTCCCCGGCAATGGCGCCAGAAAATGTTGTATCTCAAGAAACAATCCCTTGGATGTGGTAAGGAATCAATGATTAAGACATTTTATAAATGTAGGTCACAATTATAATATCAAATGGCCTTTGCTTAACACCTTTGGAATCTAATTATTTAATACACTCAATAATCTGATATAATGAAAGCCTTCACAATTCCATAAATTGTTGATATTCGAATGAAATGAAAAGAAGAACTGTAAACGAAACTTGAAGTGATATGCTGAGAAAAATAATCCATCACTTTTAAGTTTCAGATTAAATTCATGGAGAGAGAGGAAACTCGAAATAATATGCTGCAAACACAAAATATATTACTTTAAAGTTTCATTAGGATTTTGTGAAGAAAGAAGAGACGAGGTGAAGGAGCACAAATTAAGGTTGTTTAACTCTTACTCACAGATGTAATTAAGAGACCAGCTGCTACATTACTTCACTTCATTTAAAGAGGAATAAACATAGAGCGAAACTTGAAAGACATATCAACATCAACAACTGAAGGAAACTTGATCTTCTTTCATTTATTTCTTAGAAAATTCAGTTCCAAATTAACAATCCTCCAGAGGTCCAAAACTCGGAACCCCTTTTCTTATTTCTATCTACTTAAATACATCACAATGGTTTGTAAGTCCTGAACTTCTTGAAACTGTTCGACTACCTAAAATTTTAAGATTACTTATGCAATCATACTTGATAAAACAAATTAAAATTGAAAATATTGTTCGTTTTTCTGAATTTGATGTTTCTAATGCGTCCTCACAAAGTGCCGAGGTGTCCTTTCTGGTTATGATGCAGTGGCTGCACAACTCTATAACGATGCCTCAGTGCCCGACTTGACCCAGCTGTCATGCTCCCAATAGGGCGACTATACGCTCTTCTTCCCTACTCTGCCTACGCCCCTTTGCTTTGAAATATTGTCATTCATATCACCTGCTACCTGACTCTGCCACTTCTCCTTTGATCTGTGTCGGGTCACTTACTTGAGTTTTTCTACCGCGTTCTGCCTATTTATTCCTAAAATTATACATAACCGCATAAGCCCAAACTTGAAATCCTTTAGATTTCATCTTGGAACCACAGCACAACCATGCCAACATCGTACTTCACATTTCGTCGTCTTTAACTTTTCCTTAGTGTTTATCTTTTAAAATTTGCAATGTGTGCTATGAAATCGGGTCCCACCTGGAATCGCATGTCGCACTTTGGTGACTTTATCACTTACCTCCCGCGATGATCCTTTAAAACTTGCGATTCATGATTTGCGATCAGGCCCCACCGCATTGCACACCACACTTCAGTGATTATAACACTTACCCTTCACCCTTAACTTTTAAAACTTGCATTGTGTGGTATGCGGGTCGGGGCCACGTCATCTGCCACGTCACCACCACGTCATCTGCCATGTCACCTTGCCACATCACACTTCACATTTCGCTTACTTTAAATTTTCCTTAACATTTATCTTTTAAAACTCGCGATGTGCATTATGCGATCGAGTTCCACCTGGCACCACATGTCACACTTTAGCAACTTTATCACTTACCTCCCACGCCTATCCTTTGAAACTTGTGATTTTTGGTTTGTGATTTAATCTCCATCGTCTATCTCTCTGCTCCAGTTCTACGCTTTGATCCCAACCATCCATTTTTCCCTTTGCACCTCCTCCAAAACTCTTAAGTTTTTAAGGGAAATGTGCCCTTTCTCTGCCTTTGGGAAATTAGTTTGTTTTCTCCACGATGTAACCCTCCTGAGCTTATCCGGTGTTCTGTCGCACTAGTCCCTCGTGAGCTTGCGAATGAGCCCAGCTCGACCCTGTTCGGCATGCAATGTTATGAACGTGCCCATCGGTCTGGCTCTTGAACTGTTCTGCACGTGAATGAGCCCGACTCGACCCACCTTCACATCTCATCACGTAATGTTAATGTACCAATATATAAATAAAAATTATTCTATGACACAAAATTTTACATTTTCTATCATATATTATTTTTTGGTGTTTTGAAAAATATTTCAAAGATAAATGCAAATGAGCCACAATAGGGCCCTTGTCTAAACAACTAGTATTATATCCTCCTACCCAACCTTCCATTGACCATGACCTACCTTTATATTTGGAGGATGAATAAGAAGAAGATTAAGTATACAACAATACTCCCTACCCCATTTTTTCCATAGATACCATTCTTAGAGGGGGGCAACCTGATGAGGATGACCTCATAGATAAAATCATTTAGAACTAGCCCCCCACTAACAGTCAACTTGATGATCTAGTCAAAGAATATAACAACCACCCTTGGATGGAACTGCACTCAGTGGATTCAACTTTTGAAACCACCAAGGTTATGGAATTAACTCATCCCTATCAATTAAAGAAGAAGAGAATATATGCTAGCACTTGAAAGAAAACCTTGATGCATTTGCTTGGGACTAAAAAGACATGAAAGGGGTGCATCCCTCAGTGTGCACACATCATATATACATTAAAGAGGGGTGCAAGCTTGTGCGCCAACCCCAAAGAAGGATGAACCCAACTATAAAAAACATAGTAAAGGAAGAACTGCAAAAATTATTGGATGCATGTTTCATCTATCCTATATTAGACAGTGAGTGGGTATCTCATGTTTTCCTAGTCCCAAATAAGAATGGAAAATGGAAAATATGTGTTGATTATAGGGAACTCAACAAAGCCACCAAGAAGGACCATTTCCCCTTTCCATTTATGGATCAATTTTTTGATGGCCTTGTAGGGAAGAAATTATTTTCTTTCCTAGATGGGTTCAATGGGTATAACCTGATCCAAATTAGCCATGAAGACCAGGACAAGAATAATTTTACATGTCCTAGGGGCACCTTCTCTTACAGAGTCCTTCCCTTTGGGTTGTGAAATGCCCCAGCTACTTTCCAAAGAGATTTCTTGAGCATTTTCTTGAAGCTAGTCCATGACTCGGTAGAAATATACATGGAAGATTTCAAACCTTATAGGGATGAATTCCAATAATCTCTCTCCAATTTGGGAAAGGTGCTGAGAAGGTGTATTGAGATGCATCTCTCCCTGATTCCATAAAAGTGTGAATTCTTAAAAACAACAGGTGTAGTATTGGGCCACTCAATATCACAAGCAGGAATACAGTTGGACTCAAACAAAATCACCATCATAAAATGGGTTCCTGCTCCTCAAAATCAAAGAGATGTCAGAAGTTTCCTAGGTCTAGCTGGCTACTATAGAAGGCTCATTAAAGACTTCAGCAAATTGGCTTCGCCATTATTTGATTTTCTGGCCAAAGTTTCTGAATTTATCTAGTCCATTCTTTGTTAAGAAGCTTTTCAGCTCATTAAGGAAAATTTAAATTCTGCCCCCATTCTCCGAGGTCTAAATTATGCTTTTCCTTTCCACATCCACATAGATGCATCAGACAAAGCTGTGGGGGTAGCTTTGAGGTAGTTGGAAGACAAATTACCCTATGCCATCTAATTCATTAGCAAGAATTTTTCCAAGGCCGAACTCAACTATACTATCATATAAAAGGAACTGTTAGCCATTGTTCATGCTTAAAAAAAAATTAGACATTATATCACTGGTTATCAGACCTTTGTACACACTGACCATGCAACCATCAAATACTCAATGAAAAAACTCGATGTTAATGCTAGAAAAATTAGATGGTTGTAGGTTTTAACCTTGTACAGAAATTATCTCCAAATGAATTATTAAAAATAGAAAATAAACAATAGCAAGAGCATAAAACATAAAACATATATACACAAATATTTTTCCCTTTGATCCCAAATCGGGACTACCAGCTTGATTTTTCATTATGTTCCTTTTCATGTTGCAACACATATATATATATACATGCCGAAGCATTCATAAGCCCAAATCCATTAACCCTTTATTAGAACATAACCGTAGTTCCCTTGAATGGATATACAAAATACCAGGGGTTGAAAAACCATCATGCCCAAAAACCATGTGCAAACCCATGCACAAAACCATAGGCGGGTCCGCCCACCTAAAATATGGTCCAAAAAAAAATTTCCTGGGGCGCTGCCCCAGACCCCATAGAGTTGCCTACCTACCCCCTGTGACTCCCCTGCTATGCCTGACGACTACTCGTGGAAAGAATATAACACACACCCAACATTCTCCCACTTCTTGTTTTCTTTCCGCAGGGGACCATAGGAGAGCTTAGTCATTAGTCCAACCCTTCAACCCCCATTGCTTCTCTACACCAAGAGAACTTCTGAGTACTTGCAGACTTCATCAATCATCTACAACATTATTGAAAGTGTCCACCTTTACCACAAACACCTTTTTATCCTCAACCATATGTCTCACAAAGTGATATTGAACGTCAATGTTCTTTGTCTTTGAATGATAAGCAGGGTTCTTAGCCAAGAAAATTGCACTTTGCATATCATAGTCTATCCTTATATCTCGATGCACCAACCCCATACTTGAACACAATATCTGCAACCAAACTGCTTCCTTTCTTGCATGAGTGCCTTCCATGTATTCTGCCTCTGTAGTTGAAAGAGCCACTACAAACTGTGTTTTTCTCGTCCAACTAAATGCACCCCAAAATAGGCTAAAAACATACCCACTTGTAGATCTTCTTTGGTCTATATCTCAAGCCCAGTATACATCAACGTAACCACAAATGTTCAAAACACTGTCCAATCCTGGTCTTCCCTAGTAGAACAAGCCATAATCACTAGTGCCACACAAATATTTGAAAACCCGCTTCATTGTTGTCCAATGCTCCTTCCTTGGTTTTGACATAAACCTGCTTAATACTCCCACTGCATGTGCAATGTATGGTCTAGTACATACCATTTCATACATCAGGCTACCCACTGCACTTGCATATGGAACACATGAAATATCCTCTCTTCTTCTTGTGCCTTGGGATACTGTTGTGACAGATAGCTTTACACCTACAGGAATAGGAACCTTCACCGGTTTATTATTCTGCATATTGAACCTCTGTAATATTGTCTCAACATACTTCCTCTAGTTTAACTAGAGCTTCCTCTTTGCCCGGTCTCTCTTAAATTTCCATGCCAAAAATATAGTTTGCATCACCAATATCCTTCATGTTGAATTTGGAGAACAATTAGGTCTTCAAATCCTAGATAATTTCTTTGTCATTTCCAACCAAAAACATATCATCCACATATAAGACCATATAAATAACATAGTCACAAATTAATTTAAAATACACACAATGATCCTCTTTTCTTCTGGTGAAGCCAATTCCCCGTATATAGGTATAAAATTTCTGATATCACATCCTTGGTGATTGTTTTAACCCATACAAAGATTTTTTTAACATGCATACTAGCTCTTTCTTACCCTTCACCGTAAATCCTTCAGGTTTCTTCATGTAGATCTCCTCTTCCAGATCCCCGTGAAAACATTTTGTGTTCACATCCATCTATTCTATCTCAAAATAAAAATCAAAAGCAACAGATAAAATTAATCTAATAGAAGTAACCTTGGCAATAGGAGAAAAAATATCACCAAAATCAATTCCTGGCACCTGGGAATAACCTTTTTCTACCAACCGAGCTTTTATTTCTCCGCCTTTCATTCTACATTCATCTTCTTCTTAAACACCCATTTTCTCCTGACGGGCTTCCTTCCAACTGGCAACTCCACCAGATCCCATGCCTCATTTTTGTGCAAGGATGTCATTTCATCAACCATGGCCTCCTTCCAGAGTTTTCCATCCTCTGAATCCACTGCCTCCCTGATAGTTCTAGGATCATCATCATTGATAGTTAAAGAAAAATTTGAACAAAAATCAAATGGACTATACCTTTTTGGCTTCCTTCTTTCGCGAACTGATATTTTCACAATTGGATTTTGTGGCTCTTCCTCTTCTGAATCTTGTTCTGTTGTAGAGTTTGATTCATCTTCTTGTTAGCGGAAGGAGTCACTCCTTGACTGCATAAGGAGTAAGCCTTACACATCATATTTAATTTCAAATTTTAAAGGGGTTGTTTGAGTGGTGGGATGGCTTTCTCAAAGATTTTGAAATTATTTTTTATGTTCTTTAAAACTTTCATGCATTTGGAAAGTTGTGGAAATTTGTGGAAAGTATAGATTGTGTGGTTAAATTGGTAGTATAGGGATCATAGTGTACAAATGGAGAAGATGGATAGTTGGTACCTATTCCAGGAAATGTTCCTATCCTAAATCAATCACACAACTATGATGATGGCTCTTTAAAAAAACTGTGTTTATGTAAAGTAAACAACATTCAGAAAATATATTACATATATAAAGTATTCCACAAATCCTTTATGAAATCTTCACTGACATGTTCTATAACACGCATATAATTTGCAGAAAATTGAAAACATATAATTTACTGTTAATTTCTGTTAACAACTTATCACTCACACCTTACTAGTTGCTGCAATTCATATTTCATAAGAAATTAACAAAGAAAAGAGACACACCACACATTGGATGTTCCTTGAGTCACAAAATCCTCCATCATGAAGTGAAAAAGATTTTTATTATATTCAGTCTTTAGGTAGACTAACATCCAACCTGGAAATAATATTTACAAGTAGTATATATATCAAGAGAGGCACCAACTTCATCTCTTCTAAAAATAAGGAAACATTAATTCTAACATTACATAGGTGTCAAAAGAAATTACAACCTTATCCCATCGAAATCTAACAGAAAGGACAAATGGAGAAGAAAGAAGAGAAGAAATCTGGGCTGAAATGCTGAGTGTGCTATCATGTTGCTCCTTTTTCTACTGATTTGTCTCCTTGTGTCTTTGGTATTTAATAACCATATAGCTTCATTTAATAAGACCTACAACAACCTCATAACCACCTTTCACCATCACTTAATATTATCCATTTGGTTATAGGTTATTATCCATCCTTAACTAGCTTGGAAAAAATTGCTTACAGGTGTCAAAATTCAATTAAAATAGGTGCAACCCGAAATTCTGGTAAAAACCTATAACTGAGAAAAATATAGAATGCTACTGGAAATTCCAGTAGCGCCTTGTTTCTTTTTCAAAAATATGCAGAAAAATGCTAAAAATATTGTGCAAACTTATATTCCTTGACACCTAGGCTGCTATTCAAAATTGTAACTGATAAGAAAAAAATGTACTTGTATCAAAAACCTTTTTACATTCCATCTATGTGTGCTATAGCTTCAGCAAGCTTATCCAAGTCTGTTTTGATGTCAAAAACTGATCTGGATTTGGTTTCTCTTGTGGCTGCTTCCTTGAAATTGTTTTTGTTCTCCTTATAACCCTTTTGTGCTTTTATTCTCTTTGAGGGCTCTGAGTGTCATTCTGAAGGGGTTGTGTTCTTGTTTTTATTCATGATTTATCTTTCTCAGACCCTTTAGATTTACCTTCAATATCAATGACCTTTGTCATTAGGCTTGGATTATGTAGAGCCTTGGAATTAAGCCTAAACTTGTTGTTGTCTCTGGTATGCCTCTTTCTAGTACCAAAAACAGGTTTGGCTTCTTCTTTCTTCTTCTAACTACTGATGTCATATCCATCATCCTTAAGGAGTTCTTCATCTGATTTTGTAGGCTGATACTCTTTCTGTAACTTATGTTGAATATGTGCTTCCGGAATTTCTAGTAGCACCTACGCTTTTGAATTATCTACAATTGCAAACCTTCCTCTTCGGGCTATAGTGTAGAAATTAGGAAAAAGAGTAACAGAGGGGCACTATTTTCATAGATTTGGGTTTTCTTGCTGATGAGCTCTCTTTGTTTTCCAACTTTCTCTCAGCTTTAACTGTAGAAACCTTTTCTTTCTTACCATTGGCCTTCTTATATATAATTTCTTTTTTGGCCTTTCTCTTTGTCCTTATTTTTGTAGGTTGAGGGTGTGGCTGTGAAACTGGAGGTGTAGGTGCAGGTTGGCATGCCCTGTAGAATAAGACGTGGTCCCAAGTTTTATTTGTCTTCCCCAACTCTTCTTCAACTAGAACTTTGATTAAATCTTGATGGTATAAGCTATACTCTGAAACAACAATGTGAGTTTGAACCCTTGATGACATATTTGTTAGGATTTTCAACAAGAAATATGGCATATTTAATGTCTTCATACCTGCAAAATGAAAAATAAACCTCATGTGATAAAGGAACACGGTTGTATACCTCCTTTCACAAGTGAGGTATATCTTGAAAATATTGATAAATTCTGTCAAGTCATTCTTAATATAACTACTTGGAATTCCCTTTTCCCAATTTGGATCTCTGTGTGCATCTTTGAGGAAGTTATTGAGATCTCCTCCTATGATAACCTACCCTTTGAACCATATTTCTCCTTCCTATGGAAGTTTAAAGGCTTCATCAATGGAGTCTTCAAAAACCTGCAAGGTGAGGCCATAAACTGTAGCTTCTTGTCCATTGAAAGAGTTAGCAAACTCTTGAGCTACCCTTGAGTGGGAAATCCCTAACCTGGTGCATAAATAATACCACCCTAACTGAATAAACAAGCTTCTTACCCTCGAATTGGCATCCACCAGGTCTGCACCTTGTGGCTCAATTCAATTTATTTTTCCTTGTTCTAGTCATCTTCAGAAAATAAATGACTTTATCTCTTGCAATTGATAGGTGGCAGAGTTGGAGGAGTTTTACCTTACAAGTGTTGCTTTTATTCACCTTAGGAATCTTTTCTGAAATCCAAACTTCTCCTCAAACTATGAATCTCAACAATTCGATCTCCAACAACTAAAACTTTGAATGATAGTGCTCCTGCTTTTTCGGTGGTTTTAAAACCAAACTATGGTTCATCACCCCATGCAAATAAACCTTCATAATTAGAAATATTCCTCACCTTGATGTGCACCATGTGATAATCCATAATCACCTTTAGTTGGATGTGTAGTTCCGTATGGAGGGCTCCAGATGTCTTAAGACAAGCAGATCTGTGACTAGAAGTCACCTCCGCTATCTTTGCTGTTAATTGGCCAAAACTTTTGGCAGCACTACTGTGTAGCCAACCAAATGGTTATGGTGTTGAGTGTAATAACCAAGATCTCCTCCATTCAGAAAAACACGTACTTATACACATGTATAACTGACTTGGGGTTGACAGGTAGGACAGGGTAATGGTTAAATTTATTATTGCGGGTGACACATGGGTTCAACGTATATCACGACTTGACTTGAACTAGATTGGCTGCAATACGACACCTATCATGAGATCTGGAAATATTTTTAAAAAATTGAAGAGTATTTACACTACAACATGTGGCTTAACCAAAGTGGATGTGCTTTTTCTTTTTCTTTTTAAAAACAGAGTATGCTTCCGGAAATTCCAGCAGCATCGAAATAAAAATAAAAAAGACAGAAATAGGAAAATAATAGACTGTCTGAAAAGACTAAAACTGGTGCTTCCGGAATTTCCTGTAGTGACCAAAATATTTTTTAAAATTTTGAAATTTTTGAAGACTCCAAAATATTTTTTGAGAAAATGCCCATTGAATGGGCCTCCAAACAGTTCTTCTCCATCAAGATGTTGCAATTCAAAAGTGTTGTTCTACAAAATATTTGAGATCCTGAAAGAACCAAGCCATAAAGCATCAAATTTGGAATGCTTACCTGGATCTTGATGTTGTGCATCCCACTTCAACACTAGATCTCCAATCTGAAAATATTCTTTTTTAGTTCCTCTATCAAAAAATTTCTTTACAACTTGCAGATATTTTCTCACCAAATCATATTGTTGCTCTCACTTTTTCTACACTTCTATGATTTGATAAACTCTCCTGGTCATGTCATCTGGCTCAAATTCATGATCTTGCAGAAATTTAGCTACAAGGATGGCTAATTGGACTGGAAAAACAACATCAGTTCCATAAACCATTTGAAAAGGTGATTTATTGATAGAATTTTTTATTGTCACCCTATCTGCCCATAAAGAAAACTTCAGTTTTTAATCCCGGACTTTGTTATTTTGCTCCAATAGTTTGGTGATGATTCTTACCAAAATTTTGTTTGATGATTCAACTAAATCATTCCCTTGGGGATAGTAAGCTTTAGAGTGAGTGAGCTAAATGCCATAATATTCACAGAAATTTACCAATGGAGTGGATTTAAAAGTAGTTGCATTATCTGCTACTAACCTTGATGGACATCCAAATATGGTTATGATTCCCTCCAAAAAATTAATGATAACTTTATGAGTAGCATTCCTGCTAGGTATTGCTTCAATCCTTTTGGTGAAGTAATCAGTTGCAACAAGAATCCAACGATGTTTTCCACTTAAAGGTGGATGAATTTCTCCAATGAAATCTAAGCCCCATTACTGAAAAGGTGCAGAAACGACCATGGGCTTAAGAGGCAAAGACTTCAAATGTTTCTTACCATTGAAATTTTGACATTTTTCACATGCTCTCACCTCAACGCATACATCAAAAAACAAGCAAGGCAAAAAATAACCAGGTCTCAATATTTTGTATGCAGTAGTTCTCTAATAGTGATGTCCTCCACACACACTACTATGCATATCAAAGATAACTTTCCTGGACTCATCTGGATCAACACATCTCAACAAAACTACTGTAGGATCTTTCCAATATAAACAATTATCTTTAATGTAGAATTTAACATTTTTCATATTTAAAGATCTTACTCTTATTTTATCATAATTTGAAGAAGGTTTAAAATGCTGCAGAAAATAGATGATATCCTTATACCAATTGCATTTAGAAAGCTTTACATCCACTACCATGTTTCCTATAGGTTCATAAATCTGCCCTTCAAAGTTTTCATCCATGAAATTCAAGCCCAAAACTTTACAATTTTATTTAGCTAGTAGTTTGGCTAATCCTTGACCTTTGATTTGTTTAGTACGTTTTATCTCTAAATCAAACTCAAGAACTTTAGTCACCCACTTGCTTCTTTTTCCATCAATATCAGGCTGAACTAATATCACTCTAGCATTAGATTAATTTACATAAGAAATAACTTGAGCATGTAGAATATAAATTGTAAAAGCTTTTAGAGCTTTCACTAATGCATAGGCATTCTTTTCCAACATTTCATACTTTAATTCTGCATCTCTAAGTGCCCTGCCAAAAAATTCTATGGGAGCTTCCTTATCCTCTGAATATTTTTGTAACAAAACAACAATAATAGTATCTTGTGAAGAAAATGAGAAGATCAAGAAAGGCTTTGAGTATTCAGGGCTTAGAAGCTGAGGTGCTTCAATGATAGCTTTTTTTATTAGCTCAAATGAATTTTTGGATTCAATGGTCCACTTGAATTCTTTGTCCTTCTTCAACATGCAAGTAATATGCTTCACCACTTCAACAAAATTTGGAATGAACCTTCTTAAGAAATTGATCTTACTAAGAAAAGATTGAACCTCTTTCTTGGATCTTGGAAGTATTAAATATTGAATTTAAATTACTCTCTTAGGATCAATTTTCACTCCATCTTTTGAAACTATGTGACCCAACATCTTACCTTCCTTGAGATAAAAATGAGACTTCTTTGGATTTAATGACATGCCATATTTTTTTCATTAATTAACAAATAATTGTCTCAAGTGCTGAAGGTGTTCTTGATCTGAAGTAGAATAAACAGTAATATCATCTAAATAGAAGACCAATAATTTGTCCTTTTATGTTTTTAAACCAATTAGCAGAGCTTCATACTCAGACACATTGTTAGTTGCTTCAAATTCAAGTTTGAAAGAAAAAGTGGAGCTCTCTTTCAAAGGAGAAATCAGAAATATTCTTGCACTAGCTCCTTCTTTAGAACATGAACCATCAAATTAAATTTTCCATAGCTGGGAACCTTCATGACTAATCTTCTTTTTAGTAGGCTTCAAAATCTGAAAATTTTCTGTAGATAGGACATCATTATCCATTTGTAGAATGATTGAACCAACATCAATTTTTATAGCATAAATTGGATGATTAGTGGGGTCTTTGTTGTCACTAATGATATATGCCAGTTGAGCTTCTCTATAAATTCTTATCTTCCCTCCTCCAAAAACAGGGACAATAGCATAAGTGAGATCCATTTGCAAAGTTCCTCCCAACCTTCTAATCCATGACTTAGAAATTAACATGCCAAATCTAGGAGGAATGTAAGCTACAACAATATTCATCACCATCCCTCTCATGGGTAACTAAAATAGGCTTACTGCAAGGTCTTTGATGACACCAAGGCTTTGAACTTTCCGGGAATCAAAGGAGAAAAGATCTTGGTACTCTCTAGTTACCTCAATACCATCCATCCATGACTACCTTGGGCATTAAATTATGTGAGTATCCAGAGTCCATTAGGCAATTATGCAAGATCTTATCATGAATATTCAAATATAGATAGAAAGGATGGGTAGATTCATCTCTGTCTTCTACCAATGGACCTAAAATAACAGTGGGCTTTTCATCTTGAAGGTTAAAAAAATCAGAAGCTACTTTGGTAGGTGAAGGTTGAAGAGCTTTCATAAAGGTATTTTTGAAATCGTCATTTCTCATGAGCTCTATACGAGGAATAGGAATCTTTATCTTTTGTATTTAATTCTCAAAATTGAAAACAATGGGCATTTTGTGAGAAATTTTTACCTCAAGTGAAGGAGTATTAACTGCTACAGGAATTTCTAGTAATTTTTGTTCAGCAACCTTCTTTTCTACTGAAATTTTGACTATGTCCTTATTCTTCTTGGGTTGTGCAATAGGCTTTGGATTATCACCAATATTCTTTGATCTGAGATTATATATGCTTTGATGATCAACTGCAATTATGGAATGATCAAGAATCACTTAATTATTATGAGTATATGACATGAAATATTCATACTCTGCTTGTATAAGATGGATCAACCCTTCTTTGTCTCTCAGACAATTGATATAAATAGCTTTCTCCAACCTTTCAAATTCCTCGTCATCTTCAAATATAAAATTCTGAAGAGGTTGGACTTTTTGATCATCAACATCTCTCCTTTCTTGCAGCAAAATTTGAGGAACATTAGGTCTTCTAAATTGTTGCCTATTAGGTTGATCAAATGAAAAGTTTCCAGTAGTAGCTAGTCATTCTTCCATATTGAGTTTGGACATCTCAGTAGTCAATGAATTGACCATCCTGGTCAGCTCATCTAACTTAGGATCTATGTCCGAAGTTTCTAAAGTTGAAACTTCACCTTTTTTCTTTCTTTTTTCTCTATTAATCCCTCCTCTAAGCCTATCAACTGCTAACACATTAGATTCTACCTCCAGTGCATTGTCCTGCATTTGTGTTAGTGTTGTAAATCTTATTTCTCTTAATAATAATAAAAAAAATCAGGATCAAAGGCACCAACATAAGTGATTTTGGCTGAAGCTTCAATAGGCTTGATTTCAGTAGGTATTTTGCTATAGATATTATTGAATCTTTTAGAAAATTTAGAAACTGATTCTCCTTATTTTCTTTTTATTGCACCAAATTCAATGATATAATATAGAAAATCTTTATTATCACCCAATTTCCTTAATAATGTATCATATAGGGTTTCAATTCTAGCGATGCTACCAGTTGTCAAGGATCTGAACCATTTCCTTACATCACCCTCAAGAATCTGAACAAAAAGTCTCATCTAGACATCTTCATGCTCAATATTCATATTGTCAGCATAGGCATAAAAATCAGCAAGGTGTTCTTCAGTTGTTACCTCTCCCTTGCCACTAAAATTAGGCATGTATTTGAGATAATCTCCTATAGTAATGCTTTCATAGGTTGAGGTAAAACCAAAGGGGCATACCTTGCAGCAAAAATTGCATCCATTCATTTAGGGGTGGCTTTGGACCTGCCATGGTGTGAGTTTATGGGATTTGTGGAACAACAGTAGGTGGATTGTGAATAGTAGATGATGAAGAACAAACTTGTGGTGTACGTACTAATTTTTGGTTGGAAAATAAGGGAGCTACATGATTTTTTGCAAAATCAGGGGATAAAGTTTGCAGGACTTCTTTAGGAACAACCTTTGAGAAAACAGTAGTAGAGGCAGCAAAATTTCATTTGCTCTTTTTCTTGATTAGCTTTTCAGGGTCAGAAACTAGGATTATCAAAGGGGAATATGGGTTAGCCCTGGTTCTAGTCCTTTTAGGAGCCAAAACTTTGACATTGAAGTCGCCAGGTGTAAAGCAGTCTAAAAATACAGTTGAAACTACACACCTCAGAACCAGACATATAACTTTTTCATTCACCTAGGGATAAACTTCAATTTTCCTCCCCGGCAACAACGCCAAATATGTTAGCACAAGGAGTCACTCCTTGACTTCATAAGGAGTAAGCCTTACACATCATAGTTCATTTAAAATTTTAAAGGGGTTGTTTGAGTGGTGGGATGGATTTCTCAAAGATTTTGAAATGATTTTTTATGCTCTTTAAAACTTTCATGCATTTGGCAAGCTGTGGCAAGTATAAATTGTGGGGTTAAATTGGTATTATAGGGATCAAAGTGTAGAAATGGAGAAGATGGATAGCTGGTACCTATTCCAGGAAATATTCCTATCCTAAATCAGTCACACAACTATGATGATGGCTCTTTACACAAACTCTATTTATGCAAAGTAAAAAACATTCAGAAAATAGATTACATGTATAAATTATTCCACAAATCCTTTATGAAATATTCACTGACATGTTCTATAACACACATATAATTTGCAAAAAACTGAAAGCATATAATTTACTATTAAATCCTTTAACAACTTATCACTCACACCTTACTAGTTGCTTCAATTCATATTTTAGAAGAAATTAACAAAGAAAAGAGACACACCACACATTAGAAGTTCCCTGAGTCACAAAATCCTCCAGCATGAAGTAAAACATGCTTTTTATTATATTAATTCTTCAGGTAGACTAACATCCAACCTAGAAATAGTATTTACAAGTGATATATATATAGCAAGAGAGGCACCAAATCCATCTCTTCTAAAAATAAGGAAACATTAATTCTAACATTACATAGGTGTCAAAAGACATTATAGCCTTATCCCATCAAAATCTAAGAGAAAGGATAGATGGAGAAGAAATAAGAGAAGAAATATGGGCTGAAATGTTGAGTGTGCTATCATGCTGCCCCTTTTTCTGCTGATTTGTCTCCTTGTGTCTTTGGTCTTTAATAGCCATATAGCTTCATTTAATAAGACCTCCAACAACCTCATAACCACCTTTCACCATCACTTAATATTATCCATTTGGTTATAGGTTCTTATCCATCCTTAACTGGATCGGAAAAATTTTCTGACAGGTGTCAAAATTCAGTTAAAATAGGTGCTACCGGAAATTCCAGTAAAAACCTGTAACTGCGCAAAATCTAGAATGCTACTGGAAATTCTAGTAGTGACCTGTTTATTTTTAAAAAATACGCAGAAAAATGTTGAAAATCGTGTGTATACTTATATTCCTTGACACCTAGGTTGTTGTTCAAAATTGTAATTGATAAGCCAAAAAGGTACTTGTATCAAAAATATTTTTTACCTTCCCTCTATGTGTGTTGCATCTTCAATAAGCTTATCCAAGTCCGTTTTGCTGTCAGCAGCTGATCTGGATCTGGTTGCTCTTGTGGCTTCTTCCTTGATAGTGGTTTTGTTCTCCTTAGAACCCTTTTGTGTGTTTATTCTCTTTGAGGGCTCTGAGTGTTGTTCTTAAGGGGTTGTGTTCTTGTTTTTCTTCATGGATTTATCTATCTTAGACCCTTCATATTTACCTTCAATATCAATGACCTCTATCATTAGGCTTGGATTATGTAGAGCCTTGGAATTAAGCCTAAACTTTTTTTTGTCTCTGGTGTGCCTCTTTCTGGTACCAGCAACATGTTTGGCTTCTTTCTTCTTCTTACTGCTGATGTCATATCCAACATCCTTAAGGAATCTTCATCTGATTTTGTAGGCTGATACTCTTTCTGCAACTTCTGCTGAATATGTGCTTCTAGAATTTCTGGTAGCACCTGCACTTTTGATTTATCTGCAGTTGCAAACCTTACTCTTCAGGCTCTAGTGTAGACATTAGGAAAAGGAGGAATAGGGGAGCGCTATTTTCATAGATTTTGGTTTTCTTGCTAAGGAGCTCTCTCCCTTTTCCAACTTTCTCTCATATTTAACTGCAGAAACCTTTTCTTTCTTACCCTTGGCCTTCTTATAGATATTTTTTTTTTTTTCATTTCTCTTTTTCATTCTTTTTGTAGGCTGAGGGTGTGGCTGTGAAACTGGAGGTGTAGGTGCAGGTTGGCATGCCTTGTAGAATAAAAAGTGGTCCCAAGTTTTATTTCTCTTCCCCAACTCTTCTTCAAATAGAACTTTGATTAAAGCTTGATGGTACAACCTATACTCTGAAACAACAATGTGAGTTTGAACCCTTGCTGGCATCCTTTTCAGGATTTTCAACAAGAAATATGGAAGATTTAATGTCTTCATCCCTGGAACATGAAAAATAAACCTCATGTGATAAAGGAACACAACTGTATACCTCCTTTCACAATTAAGGTATATATTGATAAGCTTGATATCTCCTTCCCAATCATTCTTAAGACAACTACTTGGAATTCCCTTTGCCTAATTTGGATCTCTGTGTGCATTTTTTAGGAAGCTATTGAGATCTCCTCCTGTGATAACCTGCCCTTTGATCCACCTTTCTCCTTCCCGTGGAAGGTTAAAGGATTAAAAAATGGAGTCTTCAGAAACCTGCAAGGTGAGGCCATAAACTGTAGCTTCTTTTCCATTAAAATATTTAGAAAACTCTTGAGATACTCCTGAGTGGGAACTCCCTAACCTGGTGCATAAATAATACCACCTTGACTGAATAAACAAGATTCTTACACTCGAATTGGCATCCACTAGGTTTTCACCTTGTGGCTCAATTCGATTTATTTTTCCACATGTTCTAGTCATCTTCAAAAAATAAATGACTCTGTCTCTTGCAACAGATAGGTGGCAGAGTTAGAGGAGTTTTACCTTACAATTTTTTCTTGCATTCCTCTTTGGAATCTTGTCTGAAATCTAGACTTCTCCTCAAACTATGACTCCCAACAATTCGATCTCCAACAACTAAAACTTCGAATGACATTTCTCCTAGTTTTTCAGTGGTTTAAAACCAAACTATGGTTCATCACCCCATGTGAATCAACCTTCATAATTAAAAATATTCCTTTTCGTGATGCGCACCATGTGATAACCCATCATCACCTTCAGTTGGTTGCGTATTTCTGTATGGAGGGCTCCAGATGTCTTGAGATAAGTGGATCTGTGACTAGTACTCACCTCTAATGTATTTGCTGTTAATTAGCTGAAATTTCTAGCAGCACTGCAATGCATCCAACCAAACAGTTATGGTGTTGAGTGTAACAACCACAATATCCTCCATTCAGAAGAACACGTACTTAGACATACGTATAACTGACTTGGGTTTGATAGGAAGGACAGGTTAACGGTTAAATTCATTACTGTGGGTGACACATGGGTTCAACATATATCACGACTTGACTTGAACTAGACTAACTGCAATATGACACCTATCATGAGATCTGGAAATATTTAAAAAAATATTTGAAGAGTATTTACACTACAACACGTGGCTTAACCAAAGTGGATGTGCTTTTTCGTTTATTTTTTTTAAAACATAGTATGCTTCCAAAAATTCCATCAACAACAAAATAAAAATAAAAAAGACAGAAATAGGAAAATAACAAACTATCTGAAAAGACTAAAATTGTTGCTTTTGGAATTTCCGATAGTGACCAATTTTTTTTTTTTTTTTTAATTTTGAAAATTTTAAAGTTTAATCCTAAAAATAAAACTATGAAATGGACTCATGACTTACCAAATAACTGTGCTAATAGGGAGGAATGATCAAAGGCTCAGTATTTAACTCAAAAATGATACTTATCAGAATTTATTGAAAACTGAATGACATCGATCGACCCATCGATAGGAATCCGACGCAATTCGTTTCATCGAAAACCGACTCCAGATGAAGAAGTTATAGCCTGCTAACCGTCGTTCAGAACAAGAATTTTTTTTTAAAAAGATTCAAAACAGTGAAAAGTTGATGACATGGAAGCCCAGTTAGCATGCATGGAATATTCTTCAGTTTATGCCTAGTGGCACTGTGACAAGTGTCACAACAGGATTCGCCAGTTTGGGTTTGAGAAGGTGAAATTTCCCAATGTCCTCCTAAGGTTGAATTTGAATTTTTTTTATATGAGGAACAAACCAACCAGAGGCTAACACGTGGAGCATCCAGGGGCTACCACTTGTCCCCTCTGGTGGACCGCCTCTCCAAGGTCTAGTTCGAATTTCATTTTATGTGCTAAGTTCGAATTTTAATTTATTATGGTGGAGGGATTAGTTCTTATGGTGGTCGAATTTTATTCAAAGGTTTGAATTTAATTATAAGGTGGCATGTTTATTTATAAACCATAGTCCGAATTGGTTATATTCATTGACACATATTATATATGGCGCAAATATCAAAGGGTTTGGCAGAGTACGCAAAGGTTGATTAAACATATATTTCCGTGGCGTATTATTATTAAACAATGGGTTATATACAACTATTGGAGCGCGTATTTTCACCGTGGTTAAATATATATATGGGGGTAGAGGTCAGGGTCAAACCCGTGACCTCCCCCCAAAACTTACAACACTTTTAACAACAGAGCATGGGGTAGGGCTTGTAAAGCCTCCACGCCCAAATTACATTTGAATTTCAATGCATTATCTGACAGTGGAAAATAGGGAACAACGCCCTCCCATAAGACCAAATTGATATGAACTTAACCCAGCAGGTTCATTAAACCACACTTATCACCTATTAATCCAAGATTAACCATTAATTAAACACCAGTTAACTACCTGTTAAGTTGGCGGAAACTTTGGTAGCACCTCCAAATGTAGTGCCACCTCCAGAATTGTCGGCACTAACTAGAGTCTTCTCCAGATTTGGAGGAGGATTCTAGCGAAAAATTAAATGAACCATAACTAGAGAAATTTTCAACCAATTTTGGCTCAAGAAGAGTTATTCCTAGCAGATTGGAATGTTATGAACATATTGGAATAGGTTGTAGAGGTAGCGAAGAAATTCTACAAGTGTTTTTGTCACTATGAAAAAAATTGAAGCCCAAGGCCACTTGGAAGGAAGGCCATGCCTGGATTAGCTGAAGGCAAAATGGAGTGAATGAATAGTCATTTCTGATAGATTTTGATATTCTGGACTCATTGGAGTATGTTTCAGGAGAATTTGATGCATTTAAAAAACATTTTTTTCACTATTGAGCTAATACAGAGGCCCAAGCCATGGAAGTTGGACCATGGAGATGTAGACTAGGAGGGGTGAACTCCTTCATCAAAACTCTATGTTGATGGATCAACTATGATGGTTTGCTGTGTATATTATTTTTGTTTTTCAACATTTGATTTTCATACTTTATGCTCTTGAATTCACTTATAAAACTCATTTATTTTACCTGTTTGATGCACATAAGCAATAAGGAAACTATGCACATCAAGCATAAGATCATTAAATAAATTTTAAATCTGAAATGAAATTAGCACAGCAAAACTAACATTCATACTCATATCAGTTGTGAGGATTGATGGATGGAGTTACCACAAATGGTTTCTTTATTATAATAGTGGTTGAACCATTTTGACCATTTTTACATGGTCTTAAAAATAGTTGTTAAAGATGAAATAAATGAAGATTAAATAGAAATTAGGGTATAGGATGGTATACACATAAATAACCTCCCATCATACCAATTTGGGTGCATTGATGGTAATTGGAACAAATAAAAACTAGCTATGTTAAAGGGAAACACAAGTTTTGGGAGTAATATATATATTGTCTATTTGTTGGGGGTTGGGAGGGAATTATATGCTAGCCAAATTAGGTCAATTCCAAGGATCGAATAGGATGTTTCTTACAAATTTAGTTCGGATGATGGTGGAACAAGGGTAGAAATCATAGCTATGCATGTCAATGGTGATATATTTCTATATGATTGTTTAAAATGTCACAAGTGAGAAGTTTTAATGTGATAACACCTAGCATGAGGGAAAAAAAGGTTCAAGAAGATAGGAGAAGACACTAGATTAGTTAGTGTTTTAAAATATTGGTTATGTTAACCTGTCGATACAACTTAATAGGAAATTTCACTTAAATTTCTTCTTAGATTTTATGAATAAACTAGATAAGGAAAGGAAACTAACTGGATAGGAATTTACCGGTGATTCATTTAATGAGCTCAAAATCTTGATGTTTGAAATACAAATATAATCATGGAAGTAACTCACCTACTATTCATTTTGTGGGTTTTAAAGTGAATTGGGATAAATACAATTGTTGTGGTGAGCCTCAAAGAGTGATCCATGTCTTAAAATGTCATACACACATAGTTTCAGTTTTCTACAAGATAAGACTTGTACTTGACCTATTGTATAAATATATATATCCATATAAATGCAAGTAACAGTTATGTCCACAGTTGTAAAGGATAAACCATTGATTATGCAAACTAGAATAGCTTTAGTTCCCTTGCATGGGACGATACATCCCTTGCCATGGATATGATGGAACCTCTCTTGAGGTTGTAGGATTGAATAAACCAAGTTAGTTATAGTGAAACTAAGAAAATGAATATCCCTTAAGATTAATAAAAAATCCTATTGTAACAACCCTTTTGGCTATCACTATTTTAACTATCATTGTGAATTTGCAATTCGCTCGGGAGTTGGTTAACATAGGTTGTTCATTTAATAACCACCAATTTTACTGACTGGGTTTAACAACCTACATGGCAGACATGGAGGTGAAGTATGGGATTCTTAAACGGAGTAAAATCTCATACCACCTATGTTCATCATGGGCCATGTTTTGTGGTAAACACGCAAGAGGAAGCAAGGGGGGTGGTGGGAAAAGAGGATCCAAAGGAAAATAACGAGGAGTCATTCAGATTGGCATTAATACAACACTCAAGGAAATGTTGAAGAAGTGAACTGCACACATGAAAGGCATGGCCGATATTGGCAAGGATCACAAACATGACTTATGTGTTGTGGATGCTCATACATCAGGTTAGGAATATGGAGATTGCGAGTGGATTTTTAGGGTAGAAGAATATCATTGGGCACAAGAATTGGCGTAGGAGTGGGATCATGTTGAGGAAAATGGTTTAAGAGAAGAGAAGAAGTAGTTGGAGACACTTTTGCAATGTATAATCCTATGGGGGTAGCGTAGGAGGAACACAATGTGCTTTTAATTCCTAGTTAGAAAAGGGAAATCTCTATGTGTTCAGATAACTATGGAGTTAGTAGATGTACACTCAGTGTGTTCTAGACTCTTGGTTGAACAAGTGGAGACACTAGGGGATATAATCCTGAACTAAGTAGGTGGATACGAGGTTGTCTCTGGATTCTTGTGTGATCAAAGTAATTTACATCAGTCTAAATTCTCTTGAGAACTTATTGCTTGGACTCTAAATCCATCTCCGAGGGTAATAAACTGTAAGAAATATTGCAGTGTAGTTGGCCTATGGTTGGGTGGAGAGTAGAAGTCCATCCCTCAACTTCTAGTCATTAACCTGTAAATATAATTGTATTCCCTTGTATTTTTTTTGCATTATGAATGTTGAATAATGTTGTTATGGGATATAAATGGTTGTATATGCACTATATATGTAGGAATTATGTTATTCTTGACTATATTTAATGAGATTTATATGTTATTGTTCTAATAGTTTGAGGGGTTTTCGAGACTCCTAGGTTTGTTGATACTCTCTAGGTTTTAGGGCTAATTTATAATGTGTGAATTTCATTGTTGGTGTGTCTAGGGGTATTTACTAGTTAAGGCCATTTATTGTTTTTATGTTGCATTTCATGTTATATTGTTGGGTCCGATGGTATTTTTTGCAACCATCCTGGGGTGTGGAATTTTTTTGTTGTCCTTAATATGCAGAGAAATGTTAACCACCAATTGGCTTGTCCAATGCTTGCTAAAAGGCATGTTTACAAACTTTGTTGAATTGTTTTATATCCAAGGTGACTGCTGGAAAAATGGAAATGAAGATTACATTTCTATAAGGAACAATATTCTAAGAAACATTGTGCTCCAAGGAATCTTTGGAAATTCCCTGAAATCCTTAAGTTCCCAAGTTGTGCATTACAGAGCAATGAGATTTTGTTTTGGAAAAATATGATTAATAAAATTATAAAAGAAAATTAGGAAGTCACAAAGGACACAGAACGAATGGGAGTGGAGGAGAGGAAAATCATTATTAAATGATGTGGAATATTCACGTGGCCATATTGGGATTTCTAGGAAGTATTTCAAAAATGAGGCATGAAGTTAACAAAAGGTGCAGGATGAGAAATTTTTTGTCACTTGTTGCCAAGTTTTTCGTCGCATTGTGGAGGGGTGCTAGTGACTTCATCTAGGCATGCATGTATGTTGTTATTGATAGGAGGCATGGGATGTGCTAGGAAATTGTTGTCGTCAATGAACACAAACATATACATCATGGAAAGTAGAGGTATGTATCTGCAGGATAAAAATGTTGAACATTAGGTAATGGACATATTCTTGTCCTGAGGAACAAGAAGATAAGTCTGAGGGAATTGATGGAGTTGTGTGGATTAACATGGGAAAGTTGACCATACAACCATAAAATTTATAAAATTAAATCATTGATTTACATGATGGGTCGAGACCATATGGGACCCTCAACAAGGCTGAGTTAGCCGAAGTCATGTAGGTCGGGTGAGGCTGCATGGGATCCATGTAGGATTATGGATGATGTGGGCATGTGATATGGCAATATCATTGACATGGCACTCTAATAGCATGGCATATGGTAGGTAGGAATGGCCTTTTTGGAGGGCCAAGTGGCCAGTTTCCAGGTGACATGTAGCATCATTAGGGGGATGCCACAAGGGATTTTGATGTCAACGTGATGTTTTTAGATCAATGAAAGCAGATGAGGTGGAGGATGGTGATTACTTGGCATCTAAGTGAAAAATGGCTATGGCTTGTGGTTCCATCTGGCATGGGGGTGTTACGTGGTGTTGATGGGGAAATTGAAATGCTGCAGTTCCATGTCACCATGGAGCTTAGGTCACCATATATGTTTGCAATGCACCTCATAGGTGGGGGGAAGGTGAGAGAAGTCATGGGACAGAGACCATTCCCATGACTTAACATGGAAATGTTAGTTGTGCAAGAGGAGTTTAGGAGCAATACACTCTTCAAGGTTAGAGTAATGGTGTGGTAGCACTTTGTCACTATGAAATGGCAGCACCACATTGGCCCATGTGTGATTTGGTAAGTTCCATGTGGGTACCACGTGGGAAGTCCTTACTGATGTGGTAGGGGTTAAGGAGCCCATATTTCAAATGGGAATAACCTTTGATCCATAAGTTAGATCGAGATAAAATATTTATCACCACAAATATCTTGACGATTTAGGTGCATTGGTGTGGTCCAAAGTTGATTCTGCCAACTTTGGGAAGGAAGGAATATTTTTATAACCCCATTTCCATAATGAGGCCATGGAGGTTAGGCTAATTGAAAGTAACACATCCCACTAGGCTTTGGAAGTATAAACTTATGGGAGGGAGCATAATAGAGTGGTATCAGAGTATCAATGTTCAACACTTGGGTTGAATGGGCCTAGGAGGATGAGTTTATACCTCTACTACAAAGTGTAGTCCTTCAAGGATGCTTGTTTGATGTGTGTGTTGATTACATATTATGTATTGTGTGCCTATAAGTACTAACATTAGAATTATCGAATGATAAAATGGTTGGAAGGATCAATTTTCGACCTATTATTTTATTTCTAACTAGCCTATTAACTTGAGGTTTGATGTTTCAAAGAGTTTCAAACAACTGTCTTATGGAAATTCAGCCAAGGTGATGGGTAAATATGTTTAATTGTATTTTTATTGGATAACATATACATGTGTATGACAACATATAATAATACACCAAATATTAGCATGATAGTAAAATAATGATTAGTATAATGGCATAACACAACATTGATAAATTCCAACAGTTTCCGGAAGAATAATATATTGGAAAAAAGATGGATGAGGACTTCCCTGATTGGATGAACACCCTTAGAATTATAAGGGCTAATCTGAGAAGCTACAAGGCTAATAATGAAAGGATTATCATGGCTCAAGAACAATAAGAAGAAGTAAACACAAATAAATTGAGAATCCTATAAGGTTTGCAAGGGGCAGGGGTAGCATGATCTAGGTACCAACCACCTAGGGAGGGATAAAGGAAAGCAAAGTCCATCAAGAATTGGAAAACATGAATTAAGAACCAATGGTGCAAAATGAAATAGGTCTAGGAAGATACACTGATATACAAGTAAATACACAATCAAAAAAGTAAATCCACTTAGTAGTCCATAGATAAGAACATACATTCATAAGTAATTGTCTAGTGTTGCCACCTAAAAATATAATCAGAAAAAAGGAGAGGAAAATATTTGTTGTTGAAAGAATTTAAGAAGGAAAATCCTCCTACGTTTGATGGAGAGGTGAGGAAGGTCAAGGAAGTAGAGGCATGGCTGCTAGGAATGAAGAAATATTTCAAAGTTCATGATTTCTATGAGAATATGAAAGAAAGAGTGGCCATTTTTAGCTTGAAGGGAATAGTTGATATCATGGGGGAAGTCATGGAAAAATTCAAGAATATTAGAGAGAAGGAATTTTCCTGGAGGATATTTGAGAGATATTTTTGAGAAAAGTACTTATCTAAAAGGTATTATCATAGCAAGGACAAATACTTTTATGAGCACAAACTTGACAACCGATAAATATACGACTAGATTCTTGGATTTTTTGAGGTAAGTGCCTTACCTCAAGGATGAAAAGGAAAAGATTAAGAGATATCACAGTGGATTGTCACAAGAATTAAAGGAAAGAATAGATTTTGATGAGCCACAAACTTCTGAGTACACCATTTGAAATATGAAGCATTGCTATGAAAATTCCAAGCATATGACTAATACCGGAATTGATTATAAAGAAAAAATGAAAGCCTAGATGTATAGGGAAGGGGAAGAAAGTTGTAAGACATTATCCGGGAGGAATGCGAAGTATATCACTCTTGTCAGGGGTGAATTTTGGAGGAAATACACTAATGATGGTAGAGACTATTTATCTCAAACTACAGGAGAGGAAGCTAAGGGTTTTAGAGGATAACCTATGAAGTGTTGCATTTGCGGGAAAAAAAATAGGAAGAGAGGTTGTCCCCAATCACAAAGGAATGGCTCGATATTGTAAAATGTGTAGGAAGCGAAGAAAATGAATGATGTGGCTCAGAGAATACCATGCATCTATGTAGTGTTGGGCAATAGGAAGGTCGATCAGCAAGCCTCGTCGATCGAAATGAAAGGTATTGCCAATAATCAGTTTATTTCAATTTTGATTGACCTTGGATCCAATTTTAGTTACGTAAGTCCACAAGTTGTAGAAAAGTGTGCATTGCAAAAGATAACCCATGAGAAGTCATAGTTAGTCCATCTAACCATGGGGACTAAGAGGTGATATGAATATTTGTTGAAGGAATTCCCATTCAAGATAAATGGCATGACCACATATTCAAACTTGAACGTTATACCATTGGGTTCATATGACATGCTAATTGACATGGATTTGTTAGAAACTCAATTAACCAAGGTTGATTGCTACATAAAGTCGATAGAATGTCTCAATGATAGAGGATAAAGGATGTCATCGCAGGGAAAGATAAAACATGTGACTGTTAGGAAAATAATTGCACTAAAATTGAAGAGGTTCAATAAGAAGGGGTCAATTGTAAGTATTCAAGTAACCAGCAAATCGGAGGTCAATAAGGACCGAATTGAAGAACACCCAATAACAAAAAAAATCAATGATGTGTTTCCTAAATAAATCCTAGGACTACCACCAAGAATAGCAATCAAATTCTCAATTAATTATTCCAGGATCAACATCAATGTTGAAAGCTCCATATCAAATGAGTGCACTAGAGCTAGTAGAGTTGAAATTGCAATTAAAATAAAAGTTGGAAAAAGGATATACCAAACCTATGTATTATTTGTAAATAATAAGGGTAGCACATTAAGAATGTGCATTGACTATAGGCCACTCAATAATTCCACAATCAAGAAAAACTACCCTCTACCAAGTATTGATGACATGTATTAACAATTCAAAGGAGATATGATGTTCTTGAAGATCAATTATAGATATGGGCACCATCAGGTACACATAAAAGATGAGGATATTCACAATACAACTTTTGGAATTAGGTATTGACATTAAGAATTTGTGGTGGTGTTTTTTAGACTCACAAACGCCCCAACAAAATTTATGTGCTTAATGAATAATGTTCTCAGCCCATATTCAAACAAGTTTTTACTAGTTTTTATTGATGACATATTGGTTTATTAAAAAACCAACGATGAACATGAAGAGCATTTAGTAGTAGTGTTGCAATTGTTGAGAGAGCATAAACTCTATTCCAAACTCAGCAAGTCTGAATTTTTTTAGTCACAAGTTTAGTACTTCAGACACATTGTCTCTAAGGAAGGAATAGAAGTGGATCCAAATAAGATAAAATCCATCATAGAGTGGCCTATTCCTCATAACATGGTAGAAGTTGTTGGAAATACTGGGGGGGGGGGTGAATCAGTATTCCTTTCAATTAGAGCATTAGTTAATCTTCAATTATTATCAGTGTTTGTAAAATGATAGCAGAAAACAAGAGGAACACAAATGCACACAGTTTTTAAGGTGGAAACCCACTCCGGGACAAAAACCACCTAATGCTTTTCTAATAATTCTTTAATATTCAACTCCAATTGAAAATAAAGCTTCAACTTCCTAGAATCTAGAAAAACATTCTTCTCCAGCTCCCACTGGATGGATGCTCCAACGCCCGAGATTCTTTAGTAGTCAATTGAACGGATTCCCCAACACCCAATGAGCTACAACTCATCCTAGCACCACCCCACCACCCTTTAGTAGAATAAAAGAAGAATGGACTCCCGTACCAGGGAAAATGGTTCACTTTACAATGATATAGAATGATGCAGAAGAAGCAGATATACTAGATCATAACCCCAACTTTGACACAACCACCTAATGAGATCCTAGACCTCCCAACACTGCCTCTTCAACCCTTGGCAGATAGACACTAGTACAGTTTTTACAATAATGTATTTACAATGACTTAGTACAATGATACCTTTACAATGATTGTATGTAGTGTTGCGCACTTGAAGACTTCATATGATGAACTTCTTGCTGTTGTTATGCACCTTGGTTGCTGCTCTTGTCATGCTACCCTCTGCTGCACCTTGCTTTTCTTTGTTTCCGTAGAAAGTCTAGTCCTTTGCAACCCTTGACAACACATGATCTACATTTTCTTGCCTTCTAGGAGCTCGATATTGAATCTGGTGTATATCTGTTATTTCATATCCTCAATATCTGATTTTCAGTCTTGTAGTAGTCCTCTAAGTCTTCTTTCCAATGGCATAGGTCTGACTCAATTTTGATTCTTCAAGAGAGAGTTATACCCAATCTCTCACAATGCCCTAATTAAGGACTTTTTCAGCAGAGCGCACTTGTACGGCATGCCACGTGTCACTACTTCTTCATTGTCTCTAAAATTGATAGAGAAAAATTTAAATACTGTGCACTATTTGCCACTTTTTACGGAATTCCAATCTAATACTCAGAGAGAGAGTTATGATGATTTTACCAAGGTCACTTCTTTGAGATGAATTTCAGGAGCCTGCAAAAACCCTACCTTCCACAGATCATATCTCCAAAAATATTGTGCACCTTGATCTGAAATTTTTATTGTAGATTCCTCAGGATTTCAGCTTCACCTCACAAAAAGTTCAGCTTCTGAACCTTCATATAAAAAACGTTAGAGCGAAAATTCCACAATGACCTATTTCAGATGGTCGAATCCCTTACATAAGGAGGAAATGAAGATCATAATTTATATGAATGCTTAAGTAGAGAGGGGCTTCAACAAGTGAACGTGGGATGGATTTTAGGAGCTTAAAAAATATTAATTATGACTTTTCAATGACCCATGCCCCAACCCCATGGGGTTTTAGCCCACTAACTAGGGGTACAAACTTCAAACATGAATATCTCTCAAACCGTGAAGAATTACATGACATGCCATATATCAACGGAAACATAACGACAAGTAGAAACCGTCAAAAGAATTATTGACCCAGAATATATTAATTTGGTAGGTCAAAATTCCCATGCAATATTGGGTTAGCCCTTGGTGTTGCTTGGGTTGACATCAATGACAATCGCTGATCAACAATCTCCCCCTTTGGCATTGATGGCAACACAAGTACTCCCCCTACGATCATGACACCTCTTCCTACAACATTCTCTCCCCATTTGACATCAATGGCAAAGGGTAACTCCCCCTGAAACACAACCATCCTGTGGACTTGTACACACTTCCACTCGCGTTGACGCACAACCGTCCTGCAGACCTGTACACACTTCCACTCCCCCTGACACACAACCATCTTGCAGACCTGTAATCTACTTCCACTCCCCCTTTATATTCTGAAAAAGGAAAATCTAATGAGAACTTGGGAGAATCCCAAGCTTCTGGCGAAGATATTCCAATGCTGGCAAATATTTAATATGTGATTCTTTTGGCGTTTCTTGGAATCTTGCTACTTGTCCAACTGTTTGCATAAAATCTGGTCGAAAGGTTGTTACATATAGAAGACTACTAATCATAGATTTGTACAACCTTTGATCCACATCCTTAGATGAGTCGTCTATGCTCAATTTGCAACCTGTTACCATTGGAGTAAGGATGGGTTTGTAATCTTCCATTTAAAATTTCTTGAGCATTTCCTTGATGTACTTGGCTTGACATATAAATATTCCTTTCTCTTGATGAGATATTTGAAGCCCTAAGAAGTATGTCAGCTCACCAAGTAAAGACATATAAAAATCACTTTGCACCTTTGTAGCAAACTTCTTACTTAATCGATCATCATTGCTACCAATTATTGTATAATCCTCTTTAGCCATTAGACATGCTTTAGTTGCTTCATCCAGAACATATATGTCGTTTGGAGCTCGACTTGCTGTAGCCACAATTTCACCATACACGCCTTTCCTGATTTCACGTTTCGTGGAGTTTAATAGTATTGTGTGTCCTTAATCACACATTTGTCCAACACTGAGCAAATTGTGATTCATGTTTTCAACCAGTAGAACATTCTTGGCTAGAGCATCTTTGCTTCCGAGAGTGACAGTACCTGATCCTATAACATTTGAAGATCCATCATTTCCAAAGGACACGGTTCCGTCCTTCTCTTTCAAAGATACAAATTTATTTCTATCTCCAGTCATATGCATTGAGCAACCGCTATCAACATACCACACATATTTGTTCTTTTGAGCCTTGAAAGCGAGAGCACAATTATCATTCTTCTTCTTCTTCCATGTTCATTCATTCTGTGGCTTCGAAGATTCTTCTGGAGGATTTTCAAGTCTGCAATCTTTGGCTATGTGTCCAAAGTTTCAACATTTGTAACATTCAATATTATTTCTTAAATGTTCAAATCTATTGATGTTTCGCTGAGCACTGGGAGGTTCATATTTGACAGATCTCTTGGAATTGTATTCATTCCTAGGGTACGTGCGACATTCTACAGCTTTATGACCAAATTTTCCACATGAATAACAGTAGCCATAAAAAATATGTTGGTACCTGGATGGAAATTTTCGTTGAGGAATTGTCTTCCAAGGATGTTCTTGCAAATCTTGTCCAATGAAGTCTACATGCATGTCAGATCTCATAGTTCATTGTATTTTGTTGTAGAAAGTCCTTCTTCTTCTTCTTTATAACCGATGTCAGTTTTGTCGTTGTAAGATCGTTGATTGTTGATGAGTTCTTCCAATGCCCTTGAGCTGTTGGCATAGTTTTGGATAGTTTTTCCTTTCTTCACTTCCTCATGCAGCGAGACTACTTTGGCTTCTAATTCTTCCCTTTCTTGGTTGCTTTCTTCCAACATTTTTTGAAGTGACTCTTCAATGCATTTTTTTTCTTCAACTTCAATTTTGAGACCTTGAACTTGTTCTTCAAGAGTTTTGGAACGGATCTTCTCCGCCTTGAGATCTTTTATAAGCTTGATTGATTCCTCATAAAATTCATCTATGCTCCATCCTTCTTCTTCGTTGTTTGATACCTCTTGCTTATTTTTCTTGGCCATAAACAATACTCTCTCATTGGCTTCTTCTTCACTATCATTGTCTTCATCAGATGATGAGCTATCTTCTTTAGAGAGAAAGTTCCTTTTGGATCCTTGCTTGTTGAATTTATTAAAGCCTTTCTTTCTTTTGAGTTTCCATTACTTCTGTTTGGACATTTTGCTGCAAAATGCCCAACCTCATTACAGCTGAAACATATCAATGGAAGTTTACCTTTGAATTGTCGCTTACCAATTTTTAGTTTTCTCGTGAAGTAAGAATATTCTTCATCTCAAAGACCTTCTCTCATCATCTTTCCCTTTTCTTCACACTCAATAAGTGCATGTCTTTTTCAATTGAAGGTTGTTTATCCTTATTGGTTTTCTTAGATGTAAATCTAATGCGCTTTCTAGATGCTAAGTACCCTTCTTCATCATCAAGTCTAATTTCATATGCTATGAGAACTCCATGTAATTCCTCTTTGTTGAGTTTGTCCAGATTTGCACTATATTCTAAGACCGATACCTTTGGGTTGAATCTCCTTGGTAACGTTCTAATAATATTTCTTATAATAGTATTCTCATCAACTGGCTCTCCCAATCCTTACAGAGTATTGGTTATTTCATCAACATATTGGAAGGATGCAGCAATTTTTCCATCTTCTTTCATTCTTAGTTGCTAAAATTTTGCTCTATAGATTTGAAGCTTTTCTTCTTTGACATTTGAGTCACCCGCATATATATTCTAAAGCTTTTCCCATACATTTTTGGCGGTTTTTCAATGCAACACATTATGATAAGCAGATTCAATAAGTCCATTGATAATAATATTCTTTTCTTTTGCTTCATTTACCAAGTTCTTCTTACCTTATTCATCCACTATTGATGTAAATCCATTTTGAATAACTTTCCCATACTTCGTAACCTTGTGCCAGGAGATAGACCTCCATTATTCCTTTCCAGAGTGCATAATTATTTTCATTGAATAGAGGTACACCATCCTTGGTATGCTCCATGACCTCCTTTCTGATATTAAACTACTAATAGGAACCAAGCTCATACCACTGTTAACATCGGGGGGGGGGTAATCAGATCTGCTTCAATTAGAGCATTAGTTAATCTTCAATTATTATAAGTGTTTGTACAATGATAGCAGCAAACAAGAAGAACAAAAATTCACACAGTTTTTAAGGTGGAAACCCACTCCGGGACAGAAACCACCTAATGCTTTTCTAATAATTCTTTAATATTCAACTCCAATTGAAAATAAAGCTCCAACTTCCTAGAATCTAGAAAAGCATTCTTCTCCGACTCCCACTGGATGGACGCTCCAACGCCCGAGATTCTTCAGTAGTCAACTGAATAGATGCCCCAATGCCCAATGAGCTACAACTCACCCTAGAACCACCCTACCACCCTTTAGAAGAATAAAAGAAGAATGGACTCCCGTACCAGGGAAAATGGTCCATTTTACAATGATATAGAATGATGCAGAAGAAGAAGATATACTAGACCATAACCCCAACTTTGACACAACCACCTAATGAGATCCTAGACGTCCCAACACTGCCTCTTCAACCCTTGGCAGATATACATTAGTACAATTTTTACAATAATGTATTTACAATGACTTAGTACAATGATACCTTTACAATGATTGTATGCAGTGTTGCCCACTTGAAGACTTCATATGATGAACTTCTTGCTGCTATTATGCACCTTGTTTGTTGCTCTTTTCATGCTACCCTCTGCTGCACCTTGCTTTTCTTTGTTTCCATAGAAAGTCTGGTCCTTTGCAACCCTTGACAACACATGATCTAGCTTTTTCTTACCTTCTAGGAGCTCGATATTGAATCTGGTGTATCTCTGTTATTTCAGATCCTCAATATTTGATTTTTGGTCTTGTATTAGTCCTCTGAGTCTTCTTTCCAATGAAACAGGTCTGAACCAATTTGGATTATTCAAGAGATATTTATACCCAATCTCTCACAATTCCCTAATTAAATATTATTTTATAAGAGCACACTTGTACGGCATGCCACATGTCATTGTTTCTTCATTTTTCTTTGAAATTGATAGAGAAAAAATTACAAATTGTGCACTATCCTCCACTTTTTATAGAATTCCGATCTGATACTAAGAGAGAGAGTTATGATGATTTTACCAAGGTCACTTCTTTGAGATGAATTTCAGGAGCCTGCAAAAACCATGACTTCCAAAGATCATATCTCGAAAACTGTTGTGCACCTTGATCTGAATTTTTTACTGCAGCTTCCTCAGGATTTCAGCTTCACCTCATAAAAAGGGCAACTTCTGAACCTTCATAGAAACAAAATTAGAGCGGAAATTCCATGATGACCTGTTTCATATGGCCAAATCCCTTGCATAAGGAGGAAATGAAGATCACAATTTATATGAATGCTTAAGTTGAGAGGGGCTTCAACAAGTGAACGTGGGATGGATTTTAGGAGCTTAAAAAATATTAATTATGACTTTTCAATGACCCATGCCCAAACCTCATGGGGTTTTAGCCAACTAAGTTGGGGTACAAACTTCAAACATGAATATCTCTCAAACCGTGAAGAATTACATGACGTGCCATATATCAATGGAAACATCTCAACAAGTAGAAACCATCAAAAGCATTATTGACCCAGAATATATTAATTTGGTAGGTCAAAATTCCCATGCAATATTGGGTTAGCCCCTGGTGCTGCTTGGGTACTTAACATCAATGACAACCGTTGATAAACAATCTCCCCCTTTGGCATTGATGGCAAATATTGCAAGTATTCCTCAGATCATGCGCCTCTCTTCTCCAACATTATCTCCCCTTTGACATCAATGGCAAAGGGTAACTCCGCCTCGAAACACAAACCACACTTTGATGACTCAGACAAGACAACCGTCCCGCACTGCACACTTCCACTCTGGCAAATACACAACCATCCCAAGCGCACTGTAATCTACTTCCACTCCCCCTTTATATTCTGAAAAAGTAAAATCTAATGAGAACTTGGGAGAATCCCAAGCTTCTGGCGAAGATATTCCAATGCTGGCGAATATTTAATATGTGATTCTTTTGGTGCTTCTTGGAATGTTGCTATTTGTCCAACTGCTTCCATAACATCTGGTCGGGAGGATGTTACATATAGAAGACTACTAATCATAGATCTGTACAACCTTTGATCCACATCCTTAGATGAGTTGTCTATGCTCAATTTGCAACCTGTTACCATTGGAGTAAGGATGGGTTTGCAATCTTCCATTTTAAATTTCTTGAGCATTTCCTTGATGTACTTGGCTTGACATATAAATATTCCTTTCTCTTGATGAGATATTTGAAGCCCTAAGAAGTATGTCAGCTCACCAAGTAAAGACATCTCAAAATCATTTTTCACCTTTGTAGCAAACTTCTTACTTAATCGATCATCATTGCTACGAATTATTGTATCATCCTCTTTAGCCATTAGACATGTTGTAGTTGCTTCATCCAGAACATATATGTCATTTGGAGCTCGACTTGATGTAGCCACAATTTCACCATACACGCCTTTCCTAATTTCACATTTCGTGGAGTTGAATAGTATTGTGTGTCCTTGATCACACATTTGTCCAACACTGAGCAGATTGTGATTCATGTTTTCAACCAATAGAACATTCTTGGCTAGAGCATCTTTGCTTCTGAGAGTGACAGTACTTGATCCTATAACATTTGAAGATCCATCATTTCTAAAGGACATGGTTCCGTCCTTCTTCTCTTTCAGAGATACGAATTTATTTCTATCTCTAGTCATATGCGTTGAGAAACCGCTATCAACATACCACACATCTTTGTTCTTTTGAGCCTTGAAAGCGAGAGCACAATTATCATTCTTCTTCTTCTTCCATGTTCGTTCGTTTTGTGGCTTCGAAGATTCTTCTGGAGGATTTTCAAGTTTGCAATCTTTGGCTATGTGTCCAAATTTTCGACATTTGTAAGATTCAATATTATTTCTTAAATTTTCAAATCTATTTTTGTTTCGCTGAGCCTTGGGAGGTTCATATTTGATAGATCTCCTGGAATTGTATTCATTCCTAAGGTACGTGGGACATTCTACAGTTTTATGACCAAATTTTCCACATGAATAACAATAGCCATAAAAAATATGTTGGTACCTGGATGGAAATTTTCGTCGAGGAATAATCTTCCAAGGCTGTTCTTGCGAATCTTGTCCAATGAAGTCTACATGCATGTTAGATCTCATAGGTTCATTGTATTTTGTTGTAGAAGGTCCTGCTTCTTCTTCTTTATAACCGATGCCAGTTTTTTCGTTGTAAGATCGTTGATTGTTGATGAGTTCTTCCAATGCCCTTGAGCTGTTGGCATAGTTTTGGATAGTTTTTCCTTTCTTCACTTCCTCATGCAGCGAAACTTCTTCGGCTTCTAATTATTCCCTTTCTTGGTTGCTTTCTTCCAACTTCTTTTGAAGTGACTCTTCAATGCATTTTTGTTCTTCAACTTCAATTTTGAGACCTTGAACTTGTTCTTCAAGAGTTTTGGAACGAATATTATCCGCTTTGAGATCTTTTATAAGCTTGATTGCTTCCTCATAAAATTCATCTATGCTCCATCCTTCTTCTTCGTTGTTTGATACCTCTTGCTTATTGTGCTTGGCCATAAACAATACTCTCTCATTGGCTTCTTCTTCACTATCATTGTGTTCATCAGATGATGAGCTATATTCTTTAGAGAGAAAGTTCCTTTTGGATCCTTGATTGTTGAATTTCTTAAATCCTTTCTTTCTTTTTGAGTTTCCATTACTTTTGTTTGGACATTTTGCTACAAAATGCCCAACCTCATTACAGCTGAAACAAATCAATGGAAGTTTACCTTTGAATTGTTCCTTACCAATTTGTAGTTTTCTCGTGAAGTAAGCATATTCTTCATCTGAAAGACCTTCTTCATCATCTCCCTTTTCTTCACACTTACAGGTGCATGTCTTTTCAATTTAAGGTTGTTTATCCTTATTGGTTTTCTTAGATGCAACGAACACAGTTTCTAGATTTGAAGTACCCTCTTCTTCATCAAGTCTCATTTCATATGCTATGAGAACTCCATGTAATTCCTCTTTGTTGAGTTTGTCCATATTTGCACTGTATTCTAAGACAGATACCTTTAGGTTGAATCTCCCTGGTAACGTTCTAAGAATCTTCTGTATAATAGTCTTCTTGTCAACTGGCTCTCCCAATTCTTCTAGATTATTGGTTATTTCATCAACGTATTGAAAGTATGCAGCAACGTTGCAATCTTCTTGCATTCTGAGTTGCTCAAATTTTTCTCTATAGATTTGAAGATTTGCTTCTTTGACATTTGAGTCACCTGCATATATATTCTCAAGCTTGTCCCATACATTTTTGGCGGTTTTACAACCCAAAACCTTATGATAAGCAGATTCAATAAGTCCACTGATAATAATATTCTTTAATTTTGCATCATTTACCAAATTTTTCTTACCTTGTTCATCCGCGGTTGATGTAAATCCATTTTGAACAGTGTCCCATACTTCATAACCTTGTGCCAAGTGATAGACCTCCATTCTTCCTTTCCAAAGTGCATAATTATTTTCATTGAATAGAGGTACACCATTCTTGGTATGCTCCATGACCTCCTTCTAGCTGTTAAACTACTATTGAAGGAACCAAGCTCTGATACCAATTGTTGGAAATATTGAGGGGGGGGGGTGGTGAATCAGTATTTGTTTCAATTAGAGCATTAGTTAATCTTCAATTATTATTAGTGTTTGTACAATGAATGCAGCAAACAAGAGGAGCACAAATGCACACATTTTTTAAGGTGGAAACCCATTCCGGGACAAAAACCACCTAATGCTTTTCTAATAATTCTTTAATATTCAACTCCAATTGAAAATAAAGCTCCAACTTCCTAGAATCTAGAAAAGCATTCTTCTCTGGCTCCCATTGGATGGATGCTCCAACGCCCGAGATTCTTCAATAGTCAACTGAACGGATGCCCCAACACCCAATGAGCTACAACTCACCCTAGCACCGCCCTACCACCCTTTAGAAGAATAAAAGAAGAATGGACTCCCCGCACTAGGAAAATGGTCCACTTTACAATGACATGAATGATGCGTAATAACAGATATACTAGACCATAACCCCAACTTTGACACAACCACCTAATGAGATCCTAGACCTCCCAACACTGCCTCTTCAACCCTTGGCAGATAGACACTAGTACAATTTTTACAATAATGTATTTACAATGACTTAGTGCAATGATACCTTTACAATGATTGTATGCAGTGCTGCCCACTTGAAGACTTCATATGATGAACTTCTTGCTGCTGTTATGCACCTTGGTTGTTGCTCTTGTCATGCTACCCTCTTCTGCACCTTGCTTTTCTTTGTTTCCGTAGAAATTCTGGTCCTTTGCAACCCTTGACAACACATGATCTAGCTTTTTCTTGCCTTCTAGGAGGTCTATATTGAATCTGGTGTATCTCTGTTATTTCAGATCCTCAATATCTGATTTTTGGTCCTATAGTAGTTCTCTGAGTCTTCTTTCCAATGCCACAGGTCTGACCCAATTTGGATTCTTCAAGAGAGATTTATACCCAATCTCTCACAATGCCCTAATTAAGGACTGTTTCAGAAGAGCACACTTGTACGGCATGACATGTGTCACTATTTCTTCATTTGCCTCTGAAATTGATAGAGAAACAACTACAGATTGTGCACTATCTGCCAAATTTTACAAAATTTCAATCTGATACTCAGAGAGATAGTTATGACAATTTTACCAAGGTCACTTCTTTGAGATGAATTTCAAGAGCCTGCAAACACCATGAATTCCACAGATTATATCTCCAAAATTGTTAAAAGACCTGATCCTGGAATTCTATCGCATCTTTTTCAAATTTTCCGAACCTTCATAGAAAAAACGTTAGAGCGAAAATTCCACAATGACATGTTTCAGATGGCCGAATCCCTTGCATGAGGAAATGAAGATCACAACTTATATGAATGCTTAATTTGAGAGGGGCTTCAGCAAGTGAACGTGGGAGGGATTTTAGGAGCTTAAAAAATATTAATTATGACTTTTCAATGACCCCATGCCCCAACCCCATGGGGTTTTAGCCCACTGACTGGGGTACAAACTTCAAACATGAATATCTCTCAAACCGTGAAGAATTACATGACGTGCCATATATCAACGGAAACATCTTGACAAGTAGAAACCATAAAAATAATTATTGACCCAGAATATATTAATTTGGTAAGTCAAAATTCCTATGCAATATTGGGTTAGCCCCTGGTGCTGCTTGGGTTGACATCAATGACAACCGCTAATCAACAATCTCCCCCTTTGGCATTGATGGCAACACAAGTACTCCCCCTGCGATCATGACACCTCTTCCTACAACATTATCTCCCCCTTTGACATAAATGGCAAAGGGTAACTCCCCCCGAAACACAACCATCCTACGAAATTGTACACACTTCCACTCCCCCTAACACACAACCGTCCTACAGACCTGTAATCTACTTCCACTCCCCCTTCATATTCTGAAAAAGGAAAATCTAATGAGAACTTGGGAGAATCCCAAGATTTTGGAAAATCTATTCCAATGCTAGCGAATATTTAATATGTGATTGTTTTGGTGCTGCTTGGAATCTTGCTACTTTTCCAACTGGTTGCATAACATATGGTCGGGAGGCTATTACATATAGAAGACTACTAATCATAGATCTGTACAACCTTTGATCCACATCCTTAGATGAGTTTTCTATGCTCAATTTGCAACCTGTTACCATTGGATTAAGGATGGGTTTGCAATATTCCATTTTAAATTTCTTGAGCATTTCCTTGATGTACTTGGCTTGACATATAAATATTCCTTTCTCTTGCTGAGATACTTGAAGCCCTAAGAAGTATGTCAGCTCACCAAGTAAAGACATCCGGAAATTTCAGGGTGACCTTGTAGAAAACTCAACTTAGTCGATCATCATTGCTACCAATTATTGTATCATCCTCTTTAGCCATTAGACATGCTTTAGTCGTCTATCCGTAACATATGTCGTTTGAGCCCGACTTACAGAGCTTGCCAATTTCACCATACACGCCTTTCCCCCGATTTCACATTTCGTGAGCTAGCCAGTATTGTGTGTCCTTGATCACAAGTATTTCCAACACCGAGCGCATTGTTTATATGGTTTTCAACCAATAGAACATTCTTGGCTAGAGCATCTTTGCTTCCGAGAGTGATGCCGCATTCCTCGATCCTATAACATTTGAAGATCCATCATTTCTAAAGGACACGGCTCCGTCCTTCTTCTCTTTCAGAGATAAAAATTTATTTCTATCTCCAGTCATATGCATTGAGAAACCACTATCAACATACCACACATCTTTGTTCTTTTGAGCCTTGAAAGCAAGAGCACAATTATCATTCTTCTTCTTCTTTCATGTTCGTTCATTTTGTGGCTTCGAAGATTCTTCCGGAGGATTTTCAAGTCTGCAGTCTTTGGCTATGTGTCAAAAGTTTCAACATTTGTAACATTCAATATTATGTCTTAAATGTTCAAATCTATTGATGTTTCACTGAGCCCTAGGAGGTTCATATTTGACAGATCCCCTAGAATTGTATTCATTTCTAGAGTACATGCGACATTCTACAGCTTTATGACAAAATTTTCCACATGAATAATAGTAGCCATAAAACATATGTTGGTACCTAGATGAAAATTTTGATCGAGGAATTATCTTCCAAGGTTGTTCCTGTGAATCTTGTCCAATGAATTCTACATGCATGTCAGATCTCAGAGGTTCATTGTATTTTTTTGTAGAAGGTCCTTCTTATTCTTCTTTGTAACTGATGCCAGTTTTTTCGTTGTAAGATCTTTGATTGTTGATGAGTTCTTCCAATGCCCTTGAGTTGTTGGCATAGTTTTGGATAGTTTTTCCTTTCTTCACTTCCTCACGTAGCGAGACTACTTTGGCTTCTAATTCTTCCCTTTCTTGGTCAGTTTCCTTCCTACTTCTTTGAAGTGACTCTTTAATGCATTTGTGTTCTTCAACTTCAATTTTGAGACCTTGAAGTTGTTCTTCAAGAGTTTTGGAACGGATCTTCTCCACCTTGAGATATTTTATAAGCTTGATTGCTTCCTCATAAAATTCTTCTATGGTCCATCCTTCTTCTTTGTTGTTTGATACCTCTTGTTTATTGTGCTTAGGTTTATTGTGCTTGGCCATAAACAATACTCTCTCATTGGCTTCTTCTTCACTGTCATTGTCTTCATTGGATGATGAGCTATCTTCTTTAGAGAGAAAGTTCCTTTTGGATCCTTGCTTGTTGAATTTCTTAAAGCCTTTATTTCCTTTTGAGTTTCCATTACTTTTGTTTGGAAATTTTGCTGCAAAATGCCCAACCTCATTACAGTTGAAACATATCAATGGAATTTTACCTTTGAATTGTCCCTTACCAATTTCTAGTTTTCTCATGAAGTAAGCATATTCTTCATCTGAAAGACCTTCTTCATCATCTCCCTTTTCTTCAAACTTGCAAGTGCATGTCTTTTCAATTGAAGGTTGTTTATCCTTATTGGTTTTCTTAGATGCAATGAACGCAGTTCCTAGATGCGAAGTACCCTCTTCTTCATCAAGTTTCATTTCATATGCTATGAGAACTCCATGTAATTCCTCTTTGTTGATTTTGTCTAGATTTTCACTATATTCTAAGACCGATACCTTTAGGTTGAATCTCCCTGGTAACGTTCTAAGATATTTTCGTATAATAGTCTTCTCGTAAACTAGCTCTCCCAATACTTCCAAAGTATTGGTTATTTCATCAACGTATTGAAGTATGTAGCAATGTTGCAATCTTCTTGCATTCTGAGTTGCTCAAATTTTGATCTATAGATTTGAAGCTTTGCTTCTTTGACATTTGAGTCACCTGCATATATATTCTCAAGCTTGTCCCATACATTTTTGGTGGTTTTACAACCCAACACCTTATGATATGCAGATTCAATAAGTCCACTGATAATAATATTCTTTGCTTTTGCATCATTTACCAAATTATTCTTACCTTTTTCATCCGTGGCTAATGTAAATCCATTTTGAACAATGTCCCATACTTCGTAACCTTGCACCTAGAGATAGACCTCCATTCTTCCTTTCCAGAGTGCATAATTATTTTCATTGAACATAGGTACACCATTCTTGGTATGATCCATGAACGTCTTCCAGCTGTTAAACTTCTATTGAAGGAACCAAGCTCTGATACCAATTGTTGGAAATACTGAGAGGGGGGGGGGGGGGGGTGAATCAGTATTCCTTTAAATTAGAAATTGATTAATCTTCAATTATTATCGATGTTTGTACAATGATAGAAACAGAAAGCAGAAGGAACACAAATGCACATAGGAGTTTTAAGGTGAAACCCACTTTCCGGGACAAAAACCACCTAATGCTTTTCTAATAAGTCTTTAATATTCAACTCCAATTGAAAATAAAGCTCCAAATTCCTAGAATCTAGAAAATAATTCTTCTCCAGCTCACTTGGATGGACGCTCCAACGCTCGAGATTCTTCAATAGTCAACTAAACGGATTCCCCAACACCCAATGAGCTACAACTCACCCTAGCACCACCCTACCACCCTATAGAAGAATAAAAGAAGAATGGAATCCCGTACCAGGGAAAATGGTCCACTTTACAATGATATAGAATGATGTAGAAGAAGATATACTAGACCATAACCCCAACTTTGACACAACCACCTAATGATGATCCTAAACCTCCCAACACTGCCTCTTCAACTCTTGGCAGATAGACACTAGTACAATTTGTACAATAATGTATTTACAATGACTAAGTACAATGATACCTTTACAATGATTGTATGCAGTGCTGCCCACTTGAAGACTTCATATGATGAACTTCTTGCTGCTGTTATGCACCTTGGTTGCTGCTCTTGTCATGCTACCCTCTGCTGCACCTTGCTTTGCTTTGTTTCCGTATAAATTCTAGTCCTTTGCAACCCTTGACAACACATGATCTAGCTTTTTCTTACCTTCTAGGAGCTCGATATTGAATCTAGTGTATCTCTGTTATTTCAGATCCTCAATATCTGATTTTTGGTCCTGTAGTATTCCTCTGATTCTTCTTTCCAATTTCAGAGGTCTGACCCAATTTGGATTCTTCAAGAGAGATTTATACCCAATCTCTCACAATGCCCTAATTAAGAACTGTTTCAGCAGAGCGCATTTGTACGATGTGCCATGTCTCACTGTTTCTTCATTTGTCTCTGAAATTGATAGAGCGAAAATTACAGACTGTGCACTATCCGCCACTTATTACGAAATTCTAATCCGATACTCAGAGAGAGAGTTATGACGAATTTACCAAGGTCACTTCTTTGAGATGAATTTCAGGAGCCTGCAAAAACCCTAACTTCCACAGATCATATCTCAAAAAATATTGCGCACCTTGATCTGAAATTTTTACAGCACCTTCCTCACGATTTCAGCTTCGCCTTATAAAAATTTCAGCAAAACACGTGAAAAAGGTGGAAATGAAAATGCCACGATGACCTGTTTCATATGGCCGAATCCCTTGCATAAGGAGGAAATGAAGATCACAATTTATATGAATGCTTAAGTTGAGAGGGGCTTCAACAAGTGAAAGTGGGAGGGATGTTAGGAGAATAAAAAATATTAATTATGACTTTTCAATGACCCATGCCCCAACCCCATGGGGTTTTAGCCCACTAACTGGGGGTACAAACTTCAAACATGAATATCTCTCAAACCGTGAAGAATTACACGACCTACCATATATCAACGGAATCATCTTGACAAGTAGAAACCATAAAAAGCATTATTGACCTAGAATATATTAATTTGGTAGGTCAAAATTCCCATGCAATATTGGGTTAGCCCCTGGTGCTGCTTGGGTTGACATCAATGAAAACCGCTTATCAACAGAAGTTATATCCTATGTGGGTTTGGTTGGGTATTACCATAGGTTTAGCCTAAATATCTCGAAGGTTAAACATCCAATCATGACATTGCAAAGAAAAGGAATTAAATTCCAATTGACACTGGAATCTGAAGCCAACTTAAAGAAATTGAAACATTTGCTCACACATGCACTAATATTAGGAATAACATAACCATAGAAATATTTTTTAGTGTGCACAAATTCCTGCAAGGATGGGCTTGGTGGAGTCCTAATGCAAGAAAGACATGTGGTCTATTATGAATAGATAAATTTGATTGAGCATGTGAAAAATTATGTCACTCGTGACTTTGAATTGGTAGTTATAGTGAATTCATTAAAAATGTGGAGGTACTATTTGCTTGGAAGGAAATTTACCTTTATGTATTAGAGGAAATATACTCTCATTGTTCTATACCAAAACATAATTCAATCGTGCTCTATATCGAACACAAAATTCAATAGTGTTGTAAACCAAACAAAAAAATTAAACAATGAGTTTTATATTCACAGATCCTTACATTCAATTACATTACTTACACAGTAAACAAAAATTTGTTCCAAAGTGCCTCCACTACACCTTGACCTATTCGATTACTTGATTTTGGATCACGATCTACCTCTGATACAGAATGCACAATGGATCTGATTGGAATTCTCCCTTGGATTCCACCTATATCACAAACCAATGAACAACATGATTGACATCAAGTATATACTTTCTAAGTAAAGAGATATGGAAAACATAATTTTCCTTCATTGTGGGTGGCAAAGAAAATATGTATATCATTTTCCCCACTCATTCTAAAATCTAAAGTGGTCCACAAAATCTTGGTGCTAACTTAGCTCAAAATTCAATCTTTAATGAAATTTTCCTTGGTCTAATGCAGAGATAATGTTATCACCCTAAAAAAAAATTCTAAACTTTGAAATTTTACCTTGTTTTAGTCATAATGTCAAATAGGTCTTGAGTCATTTCATTCTTGATAAAGGTAGGTGATAGGTTTAGAAGTCTCAAAAAAGTTAGTTTCATTTCCAAATAAGGTCTTTAAGTCCCATCCCATGGTTGAAAAGTCTCATCATTCATCTAGAAATCATGTTTTAAACTTTTGGAAAAAATCCTCTGCAATTAGCCACAAAACCGCAGTTTCGTAACGCGTTCAATTCAAAAAACCAGTTGTGCGCTATGAAAGCGTTGCTACTTTCGTAGCGCATTTCACCAAAATTGCACTAGGTGCGCTACAAAAGCACAGATTCTTAGAAATGTCATGTCAAAACATAAAACTGTCAGAATACGTTAGGTTATCATACAATGACATCATAGTGAGTTAGTTAGAGGTCATTTCAAAAATGTTTAACCATTCATACCCATCATTACTACCATAGAGGTATCATTTGTGAAAATAAGTTTCAAGTTTGAAAAGGCTGATATGTGTTACTCATTCCAGTTTTCATAACAAGCAATGAAACGTATCTGTTTCGATTTTAAGCTTATGGTCATCTTACACCAAATCTATTCTCGTCTACTATCAAGTGAGGCTAATCCTTCTATTAAGCAAGGTTGATTCTTTTAAATCAAGCGAGGATGATCATTAAATTCTGAAGGAAGAAAACAAAAATTTCTGAAGGCAAGAATGACAGAGGAGAAAAAGAATCATAGGTCAAGACATTGTTTAAGGTATGAACCTGAAAGCACAAGAGCTCTAGCTGAAGACAAAACAGTGTTAGATGCTTTCAGAAAGGCAGGATGTTTAAATTCTGTGAAAAGCTACAAGGTGGACACAGTCAAGTATCAAAAGAATTTTCTTTTCATTTCAATGGTACAAATACAAAGGTGGGAATGTTGAACATGTCAGTAACTCTTGAAACTAATTCCCTAGTGACTGAGATACCTAGAGGACAGGAAACATGGTTTAAGGGTTTCATATTTGATATGGAGGCATGCAAGGTGTTTTTAAAGCCAGAATATGCAGAGATGGATTTAAATAATGCAATTCCCAGAAACTGCATTAAAGATAGCTATGCTAAACTACTCTTCAATATCCAAAGATATTTCACATGCGAGGGCAGGTACCACAAAGTTTACTCCTACCATTTCAAACTTCTATTACACTTCACAGGTATGATATCTCTAGACTTACCATTTTTCCTATATAGAAGCATTGCTAAAATGGTTGATAAGGTTCAAGTGAAATCTGAAGAGTGTGAAACATGGAAAATTTTAGGGGCGAATTTTAGCCTAAGGGCGAAATTTAAGGGGTTTTAGATTTTAGTGGGGCAAATTTTTTATATAAAACCCTTTTGTATAGTTTTGTATAATTAGCCCCAAAATTATTTTAAAAATAAATAATTATTTTTCTTTAGCCCAAAAAAATAAGAGCACATAAAACATGAAATGTTGGATTCGCCTCCGCATTTACTGTTCTAGATATTTTTGACTTGTATTCACCCCAAATTTACTAGGCTGGAGGGTTTTGGAACTTCATTCGCCCCCAATATCCAGTGTGGTTGCAGGGTAAAGCTTGCCTCTGCACTGGAGTCGACAATGGAGTCTTCTTCTGGGTCTGGAGTAAGACTAGGGAGTAGTTTAGTTAGGTCAATTTTGCAACTTTTGTGAATAAAGTGATTTTCTATAGTGGTCGTAGCAGAGTTTTCTTTCGGATATGGTGTGAAGACAGTAGCGGGTTTGACGGTTAGATCTTGTAATTTATATTTTTTATATGATGTATTGCAGGTTATAGCATACATTTTTTAGAGTTCTCTCTAAGTATTCCATGTCAACTTTCAGGGTTTCATATATGTCTGCAGTGAACTGTTACCATGAATTCAAAATCTTAACAATATCCACATTATTCGTGTTCAAAAGAGAATTTTGGCTTCACGTCAATGTTGGCAGGCTAAAAAGTATCTACAATTTCATTACTACAATTCTCAAAAAAATAAGAAAGCTTAAGGCCTCTCCCTTGGCAAGACGCATGCCTAAAAGGCCTTTGTTTGAGCAGCCACAGCCTCTAAGAGGCCTATCCCTCCTATCTGCAGCCCCTAGAGGGGTTTTTCTTCTAGCCGCAACCGTATTTGGGCATTTTTCTTATTGTTATAGTCTTGTATTAGCTTACTTGTAGGGTTTAACACTTGATTTTGATACTAATATTTGTTTTGCAAGCCTATGGTAAGTTTGGCCAGGGTTTCAAGTGTTTTATTGTCTCATGGTATCATTTATTTATGCTATGTTGAGCCAACAATTGTTTTTGTAGGCTTTATAACTAATTGACGGAGTTTTCAAGGGCTCAAGTCCTCTCTAGTCTACCAACCAGCCCTAGAGCCCCCAACTTCAGTCAATAGAGGTCTGATATATCATTTTTTCAAGCTAATATTTGCATTGCAGGTATTTGAGGAAGCTTTAGTGCATAAGGGAAAATCATTTGTTCATCCACAACGCCCTTAGGGCTAGGGGTTTGCTCTCTAATCCTATCCTTTTCCTCACTATTTTAAATCAGATTTGAAGGCATCTCATAACATTGGTAAAATCTCTGAATTCACATCCTAAAACTCATTAACAAATGCTCATAATCATCACACATTTAATCTCAAATAATAAGAAAGATTTATGTCATTGCATTTATGGTGTTTTATGTGATTTTGGAGGACTGTCATATTGTTTATAAGGTCTGATATATGCTTTTATAATTCTGATATAAGTCATAACAGTGGTAAGAAGGACACAATAGAAACCTCTAAATTGATAAGAACTCATCTTGCGACTTTGGTGCATCATGTCTCTTACTTTAAGTTATTGGCAAAGTAATTATGTGGTTGGGCTAATCATTGTGGAAATATATTGAAATAAAGTGATTGTTGTCTTGCTGATCATTCCTCGCTTCTCCCATGTCTTGCATTGCATCATTGGAATAGTCTTGCTTTTGTCTCTATTTGCATCTGATGGTTGCATATAAGTGCCCCTAAACTAACAACAAAGTGTTAAAGTGATTGCTTCTATAGGTGGCTCATATTCTAGTTGGTAATTTCATTTGAAGATCACTGTTAGCAATCTCTATATATGATAATTGTGCTCTCACAATAGGCATTGGTTAAAATGGTGAATCTAATTACATATATTTGATGTAAGAAGCTTGAATGTTTGCTAATGATCTAAAGTTCTTCTACCCTGTACTCTAAAGGAAATTAAAAGAAAAAAGGGCAGGATATGGTAGTAATTCAAGTAGAGTGCATAGAGCATCCACGATCTGATCTTCCAATGCATGATTAAATGACTATCATTGCAGTGTTTTGATACAAAACCCTTGTGACAATAATCTTTTGTATGACAATAATCCTAAAGTCTTCATGATAGTCCTCTTGTGGGCCTAACTGAAGTATACCTGCGGAGGGTAAGTTCTGAAGATCATATAGTTTCGCTAAGCACAAAGATCTTCTAGAGTTTGCTGGCATGATATTATAATCATTGACATTGTCTTGAATGAGTGGTTTGCAGAACAAGACCAACAACCTAAAGGGATCCTAAAAGGCATAAACAATTCTAAACCTTGTGGTATACTGTGGTATAAAAGGCCTTTGTTTGAGTAGCCACAGCCTCTAGGAGGCCTATCCCTCCTATCTGCAGCCCCTAGAGGGGTTTTTCTTCTAGCCACAACAATATTTAGGAATTTTTATTATTGTTATAGTCTTGTATTAGCTTACTTGTAGGGTTTAACACTTGATTTTGATACTAATATTTGTTTTGTAGGCCTATGGTAAGTTTGGTTGGGATATCAAGTGTTTTCTTGTCTCATGGTATCATTGATTTATGCTATGTTGAGCTAACAATTGTTTTTGTAGGCTTTATCACTGATTGACGGAGTTTTCAAGTGCTCAAGTCGTCTCTAGTCTACCAACCAGCCCTAGAGCCCCCAACTTCAGTCAGTAGAGGTTTGATATATCATTTTTTCAAGCTAATATTTGCGTTGCAGGTATTTGAGGAAACTTTAGTGCATAAGGGAAACTCATTTGTTCATCCACAATGCCTTTAGGCCTAGGGGTTTTCTCTCTAATCCTATCCTTTTCCTCACTGTTTTAAATCAGATCTGAAGGCATCTCATAAATCTCTGAATACACATCCTAAAACTCATTAACGAATGCTCATAATCATCACACATTTAATCTCAAGTAATAAGAAAGATTTATGTCATTGCATTTATGGTGTTATACGTGATTTTGGAGGACTGTCATATTGTTTATAAGGTCTGATATATGCTTTTATAATTCTGATATAAGTCATAACAGTGGTAAGAATGACATAATAGAAACCTCTAAATTGATAAGAACTCATCTTGCGGCTTTGGTGCATCATCTCTCTTACTTTAAGTTATTGGCAAAGTAATTTTGTGGTTGGGCTAATCATTGTGGAAATATATTGAAATAAAGTGATTGTTGTCTCGATGATCATTCCTCACTTCTACCATGTCTTGCATTGCATCATTGCATAGTCTTGCTTTTGTCTCTATTTGCATCTGATGGTTGCATATAAGTGCCCCTAAACTAACAACAAAGTGTTAAAGTGATTGCATGTATAAGTGGCTCATATTCTAGTTGGTAATTTCATTTGAAGATCACTGTTAGCAATCTCTATAGATGATAATTGTGCTCTCACAATAGGCATTGGTTAAAACGGTGAATCTAATTGCATATATTTGATGTAAGAAGCTTGAATGTTTGCTAATGATATAAAGTTCTTCTGCCCTGTACTCTAAAAGAAATTAAAAGCAAAAAGGGTAGGATATGGTGGTAATTCAAGTAGAGTGCATAGAGCATCCACGATATGATCTTCCAATGCATGATTAAATGACTATCATTGCAGTGTTTTGATACAACACCCTTGTGACAATAACCTTTTGTATGACAATAATCCTAAAGTATTCATGATATTCCTCCTGTGGGCCTAACTGAAGTATACCTGTGGTGAGTAAGTTCTGAAGATCATACGGTTTCGCTAAGCACAAATATCTTCTAGAGTTTGCTGGCATGATATTATAGTCATTGACACTGTCTTGAATGAGTGGTTTGCAGAACAAGACCAACAACGTGAAGGGATCCTAAAAGGCATCAACAATTCTAAGCCTTGTGGTATATTGTTGACAGTAAGAAGCTTCAGAACAAAAAGGCATCATCACACTTAAGGTATAATTCTCATTGAAATATGCAAAAAAGAGAATAGTAGGCAGGTTGCTTCAGATGCATTTGATCAATGTATGATACTAGCCGATATAACTTGACCAGAGACTTTAAGTTTGTTTGAACAGAGACGTTAGAGGCACCATTGAGAGTGATGATGACAATAATAAATACGATAGTAACTTTGACTTTAATGACTAAGAGAGCTTGATGAGTTGAGCAATAGAAATCAGATAGGCTAATCAACATAGTGTTTTTAGGCAGTGAAGTGTAGGAGGAGTGTAGGAGCAGTGACTATGGACATTTGGAGCAGTGGTGGTGGCAACTGTAGTTGTGAATGGTGGCAATAGTTGCAGGAGAAATAATGGTGTATGGTAGCAACCATTCACATCTTTGTCTAGCAGTTGGAGCAATTCAAGTTCATGCAGCACCTTTATGTTGGCACCTTTGGGTACCCCTTAGAAGTCTGGCAACTAGGAGTAAAAAAGTGCATGGCCTGGGAATCCATCTTCATAGTGGGAATCCATCTTTTGGACAAATGGTAGACCTGGGAATCCATCTTCATAGTGGGAATCCATCTTTTGGACAAATGGTAGACCTGGGAATAATTTGTCTCACCTTCCTTTACTTGAATGAAGAATGTTACATTTTTTAATCTTGATAATTGCATGAAGGCCACATATAATGAAGAACAAAATATCTTAAAATATAAATTTCAAATTTGGAAAATAACATTAATAGATACTCTTAGTTTATTTGTGTAACTATAAACTACAACTAAATTCAAACATATAAATTACAACTAAATTCAAACATAAAAAAAAATGAAAGGAGATGACAGTTGACTAGCCCATACATGCAATGTCATATGCTTCACTCCAGAAAAACCAAAATTTAGTTGGAATCTGATCACCCATGCATTGAGGATACCAAAAAAAACTATTAAAAAATTATACTCAAATGTTGGAGGAAGGAAAATGGCTGCTACTAACAAAAATGGAATTTTATATTGAATTAAAATTAAATAAAATGGAATCATATATTGAATTGAAAACGAGTGAGTAAATAAACTGGAAGCATATATTGAATTAAAAACGAGTAAAATAGAAGGATAGGAAGACCACAAACTAAAATTATAGGAAACAAACTTAAATGAATGGCACATCATAACAAGGATATAAATGATTAAATCAAGGCTCTCTAAATATAAAAAATACTAATTTAAATTAAGTTTTCATTTCATGCATGCTAATGGATATAATTGGTATATATTTCTATTCTATATAGTGATAATATGATTATTTGTATATATTTCTATTCTATAGTGATAATCTGATTTGTATATACTACTATTCTATATAATGATAATATGAGATGAATTACACAGATGGTATTACTCCAATATATGAACAAAGAAAAAATTGTATTACTCCATACATGAACTGAACTTTGTATCTTAGTTTACCAGGACCAAATTAGATAAACTATTTACCATGAAATTGCAGTAGAATCTAAGCTTAATAACTACAAAAATTGATTCATTCTTCATAGAACATGTTTCTATCAATTCACCAGAAAGGCTTCGTTGCATTTTTCACAGTTTCCCTCATATTTTTCTGCTATAATTATATTTGATTCAGAAAATATTTTCAAACCCAGAAGTTGTTTCAAGAAGCCCAACTCGTGGATATATTGGGAGCATATTGGTAGTGTAAGTGTAATTGTTTGCAATGAAGGAGTACTTCTGAATAGGCAACCTAGCAGATCAATTTCCTCCTTGTAAAAATTTGAAACATTTACATGAACTTTCTTTAGAACTTTCAGGGAAAGGGTCAAACTGGTATTTCCACGCTTTTTGCTTGGGTCTACCATCCAAACCTGGTATGAAAAGTCTCACTCCAAGATGAAAATATTATGGTAAGATTAAAGCTAAAAGCGTGAGAATGACTAACCTTAAACCCGTCACTTTCTATTGAGAGTTCTTCAAGATTGAGAAACCTGCCAAGAACTTCAATTGAAAGCACTTGTACATCGAAATGAAGAGTAAGTTCTCCAGGCCCATGGAATACATGAAGTTCATGCACTTTTCTACAGTACCCATGAAGGGTAACTTTTCTCAACATGTTTGTAGTAGAAAACCCTGTAATTACATTAGCCTCTGCAGTGGATAAATGCAGAAACCCATAAGAACTAACCTTCAACCTTGACATACTTGGAAAATCATCTACCATGAAATTCACTAACTGGGGGAAATTCATTATCATTTGTGGGCAATCAAGTCCATTTAAATCTAAATTCCCGAGATTCAGTGCGGAAATTTTCAAACTGTTCAGCCCTGGACAACTTTGGACTCTCAAGTTTTCAAGAAGATGGCATTTTGCAACAAGCTGCTCAATTATATCATCATTTGTATAGATATATGCTAGAGAACATGTTACAAGGAAACTGAATCCACTAAAATAAGGAGGAAGCTTTGTTAACATGAACCAGTGCAGCTTCAAAAATGTGAGGCAGTTGCAAGAAAAGAGGGAATTTGGAACTTCCAGCCACATTCCACTTCCCAGAGTGATTTGTTTCACTCTTTTCAAACATGCAGAATGGATCCATTTTTTAAAACACTTACCAATGTTCTTTATAGCCATATCACCCATTGAAACTGAAAGCTCGAAACTTTGAAGCTGAGCAGAATGAAAGAACAAGATTTTATTAATTGCTTGTTCTGTTGCTTTTCCTTGATGAGGAAAAAATTGGCTGCAAAATATGAGATGGGGCAATAAAGTGTCAAGGTATCACCATCTACGGGACAGGACAGAGCAACGAGTTGCATCCCTTAACGAGAGATTTTAGAGAGTGTAAGAACAGAGTAAATTATCCGGCAAAGCACTGAGTCTGTCACTTGCCATGGGATATAGTTGTAAAAGAGGAATAACATAGGAATGACAAGGAAATATAGAGAATCATGGAAACCAATAAATTGAACAGTGTTGCATGCTAAATTTGTACCCATCATGGGGTAATATTTGTAATTCTCCACCACTGCTACCTTCCATGCTTCCTCAAACTCCTCTCCAACCTCAATATCAGTGCTAGTAGTAGCATGAGCAACAACACTACGCTTAGCAAAACTAGAAGAACATGTTTTCCAAACTGCATGAGAACTACTTCCCTCATGAGTCACCATGTGCCATGCTTGCTCTCGGTGGTTCTCTTCCTTCTACTCCTGGTTCAACTACCATATCTTCATTGGAACCAACACCCCGAACTCCACTAGACAACGATTCACCTTTTTGTAGTAGTGATTCGCCATTTGTACTAGTGATTCGCCATGATTTTACAAGATAATATAATCTCGTGAGAGATTCGCCAAAAAATTATATATACATATTATATTATTAATACAATCGCCTTCCATTTTTTCCTATGTATCATGGGGATTCGCCCATTTATTATATATATAAATTTAGGGGGTTTCTTAAAATTTTCCCTGGTGTGAAACATCTCTGTTTCACCATGGTTTAATCAAACTGTTGGTCTTGAATGAGCTCCAAAAGATTAATATAGATTGGTAATATTTTCTATTTATATGTGGATTTGGAATAGAAGCTCAAACTCCATTTAATAACCCTAGGGAAAAAGAATCTCTACCAGCAGAATCCAGCAAACCTATAGTTACAAGGACAAAAAGGTTTGTGAAATTGAAGCCTAGGAAACAAGTAAAGGACAAAGTAGAAAGGATACCAGTGGTTATTGTAGAAACCCCTTCACCTGTAAAACAAGGGTTACAAGAAATCAAAGAAGCTACACACAAATAGACAGCTGGTAAGAAAATTCCACAGAGAATTACTAGAAGTCAAGCTACAAAGTCAAAAGGGAAAACAATACTTTCAGAAACAAGTGATAGCCCAGGTTTGAAATGGAACTTAGATGATATTTTTCATGCAATAGACATAGAAGGGTCTCCTTTAGTTCAAGCTAATTTCATAGGAGTTGATGAAGGAAAACATAAAAGGGTGAAATCATCGAAGAAGCTAAAGTTTAATGATGAAGATGAAGTATTTGTTTTCAAGGCTAGGAAGACAACACCTAGATAGTGAAAGAGGATATAGGAGCTTAATGCAGAGGTTGAGAAAATAGATGAAACACCTACTGTTTATGAAGAGATAATATACATTTCTTCACCTATATCAGAACATACCAAAAACAGAGTATTTTCAACACAAACAGAAAAAATCAGTTATGAAAGAATGGAGGAGAAATTAAAATCAACAAACCATGAAATTACCAAGTTGAAGAAAAGAGCTAGAAAACATGCCATTGAGAAAACAAGGTTCAAGAGGATGAAAGTTGTTTGGGAAGGAGACAAGGTTTCTAAACCAGAAATACCTAGCAGTGAGGAACAGTTCTTCACCTGGACAATCCCTTTCATAAAAGAAACAAAGTTTGTGAGAGTCATGAATACTCATTTGAGAGCTAGCAATAGGAAGTTAAGAAGACAAGTTGAATATTTGGAGATTCATCTAACAAAATCTCAAGAAAAGCTAAAGGAACAGTGAAATAAAGTAATTGAACAGTGCTATAAAGTGCTAAATTTATAAGTTAGTTTCTCATTAAGGTGAAGAAATTTTTTGATGAAGATCATGTTTTTGACAGGTTACTATGTTTTTGAGATATTAACAACCCTCATAAGGTTTAAATATCTCCAAGTTATAAAATTTGAAGACTGTTTTGAGAAAACTACTTGCACAGCAGTTTTGTAGCGCAGATAGTGCAAATCTGCTGAAATGCGCTACGAAACTGCTGAAGCAGTCTTTTTGCACAATTTCATAAAATTTTTGGGATAACTCTAATGAATTTGGCTTTGAAATTGTTAGTGGAAGTGTGGATATAGCATGAGAAGGCTCCTTTGAATATAACAGGTAAAAAATTATTGAAAAAGGAAGTTTAACACCAAGCTACAAAAAGCACTACGAAAACAAGCTACTTTCGTAGAGCAAGCTTATCCTTTACCTTTTTGCATCATTTCGGATTTGGTTTTCTGCACAGCTGGAAGACTAAAGAATTATGGGAATATTTGGCAAACATGACACATGTAAACCTGATCCATCAATGATCAAAGTGCTCGAAACTGATAATGAAATTAAAGGGCTGAAAAGCAGGAGACATGTTTCCTAATTTATAGGAAAACATTACTACTCACAATAGGGTTACTTCAAGTGAATGGTCAGTATATAAATTCGAATTCATGGGATTGTAGGTGTCAAAGCATGAATTAAAGACTAGATAAGATTGTTAGAAGGATATTTAAGAGTTTCAGTCCTATTAGAATTAGGACTTTTCAAAAGCAGTATAGCTATCATTTTGTAATTAATAGCATGTTTCAGATTAGAAAATGTGTCAAACACTATGAATTCGATGTATCTAGTGGAGGATAAGAGAATCCTATCTTGTAAATTTTCTATAAAGAGCATAAGGTCAAAATCCAAGAGGTTGGGGCATTTTTATTAGCAAAGACTATGTGTTATTGTATGTCACTGTTTCTTCTTAACTTAATACAGAGATCTATTTTGACAACTCAAGATTCATAAGGAGTTTATGTTCATCATTGTTCTAATGGATTTCTTCAATATAGGCTATTTGCAGTGGTATTTGAATGTGATACTTAGAATTCATTTAACAATGCTTTAACTTCCTTCATATGCAAATGGAATGTGTGTTTCACTGTGTCATTGTTTTATTAATTGACTTAGACTCCAAATGCCTTGACTTCCATGCTTAATAGATTGTGATGTTTTGTTGAAGATTATCTTGACTCCATGGCCCAATGAATGTTTTATAATCTGTGATACAACCAGTTATATCATTTTATCTTTTTACCTTAGAGTTATTCATCTATCCATTAATAAAAAATGACAAACCTTTGAGAGAGCCCTCTCAGGTTGAGGAGGCTAAGCCTCAGCCAAAATATGGGTCTAAAATAGCTACACAAAGTCCACTTGATAAGCAGCCTATCAGGTTAGATTTTGTGATAACAGATAACATGCTCCCCCACTTGAAATTATTTGTGAATTCTTTGTTGATGTACATAGCTCTTCTTATTTTCCTGAGAAATTTTTAGTTGTTGCCTGAAAACGATTATCTTATGTTCCATTTCCTTTAGCATATCAGGTCCAATATGCACCTTATTCACTGGATCATTCCAACTTATAGGTTTATTACATTTCCTACCATACAAAGCCTCAAAGGGACTCATTTTTAATGATTCATGGTACCAATTGTTATAGGAAAATTCTACCAAAGGTAGAAACTCTTCCCACCTCTTAGGCTAATGCATGACATACATTCTTAGTATGTCTTACAACACCCTATTTTCTCTTTCATTCTATCCATCCATTTTAGGATGATATGTCGTGTTGAAGGCTAGCTCTGTCCCAAAATGAAAAATAATTCCTTCCAAATCTTAAGAGGTGAACTTAAAATCCATTCTGAGATGTTCTTCTTGGGTAAAATATGCAATCTCACTATTTCTTTTATGAAAATATGGGCAACATAACTTGCCTTATCAATGTATTTAATAGCTACAAAATGAGCTAACTTTCTCAACTTATCTACCACCACCATTATCGAATCATGTTACCTAGATGTTCTTGGAAGTTCAATAATGAAGTACATTGAAATGACTTCCCACTTCCACTCAGGAATGGGGATTGATTGTAGAAATATCATTGGATGTATACATTCCACTTTTACTTATTTTCACTCTAGGATTTTTGCAATGTACTCCACCACATCCCTCTTCATGCCAAGCCAATAATACATATTTTTCAAAGCTTTTATCACTTTCTGATAACCTAGATGAATATAATATGGTATTTTATGAAACTCATTAGAGATGAGCTTCTTCAAGTTTCCCATGCAAGGTATATACCATATGCATAGTCCATCATCTATGAGGGATTAGTTCTTTCTCAATTCCCCTTCTGGATCTTGTTGCAATCATTATTTCACTTGTTGGTGGTGCTCATCCTGATGAATCACCTCTTTAAAATTTTCATTAATGTCGATTTCTCAAGCACTAATGGCCACTACATGAGCCACTTATATCCTCCTTCTAAGTGCATCCTCTACTTTGTTTTCCTTACCTTTTATATATTTACTTTAAAAATAAAATTCACAAATATAATCTATCCACCTTACCTGTCTTTCCATTCATTTAAGGTTGATCAAATAGATACGTCAACCCTCCATGATTTGATGGGTTGGGGTTTGTAACAACCATTTTAGCTACCCCTCTTATAACTATCATTGTGAATTTTCAATTCATGTAAATAGTTTAGAAATGTAAACACAATGATTGGCTAAGAGGAGTGGAAAAAAATTTAGAGTTTGGGGTGAAGCTACTTGGGAATTAGTTAACTCAGGTTATCCATTAATGGCCACCAATTTTTTTTTATTGGGCTTAATGGAATGCATGGAAAGAAGGGGGGTGTAGTATGGGATTCCTAACTAGAGGATAAGCCCATACCACCTTTGTTCCTCATGGGTCATGTTGTGTGCTCAACATGAAAGAGGTAATGAGGGGGTCAGTGGGAAAAGAGGAGTCGATGGGAAAGAAAAGGATTCATTCGAATTGGAATGTAAATATCACTTAGGGAAAAAATAAAGGAGTGAATTGTATGTGGGAGAGGCTTAGTTAATATTATAAAGGATAAAATACATGGCTTGTGTGTTGTGGATTATCATATGTCGGGTTAGGCATACAAGGATTTCATGTGGACTCATAGGGAAAAAGAAGAACATTGGGCATAAGTTTTGGCACAGATTCGAGAACATGATGAAGAGCATGATTGAAGAGAATAAAATATGCAAGTGGAGACACTATACAATATATAATCCCATGGGGTGGGGCAAGTGGTGTTGAAATGGCACCAACAAATGACACCCCAAAGCAGGGCTTCTAATTTAACTTCCCCTTAATTAAATTGGAAGAGAAATTATAATTTCATCTCATAACAACTTGTGTTAGTTAAATAAGTCAGAATGACTGAGTTAGCTTAGGAAATTTGAGTTGAGGGTCAGAGACGATGCATGTAGAGTGATTCAATGATTTAAGGGGGTACAATTGCAGTTATGAATGAGTTGTAATTAGTTAACTCAAGAAATTGAGTTAAAATCAGTTTAACTAGTTCTAACTGAGTGATGAGATAGAGAGAAGGTCCAGTGAATAAAATATGATTTAATTCACAATGAGTGATCAATCAGTTAAATGATAATTCACTATAAATATTTGTTGCATGTCAGTTCTGAGGAAGACCCAATTGAGATAGAGGTTAAAGGGAAGATAACTATCAATTGTATAATTAGAAAATTGTACAGGTTAGTTATAGATTCAGTTGGAGGTCCTTGATTTATTGCATAATAAATTGGATGGATTTTCCTATTTAATAGGGATCTAATTATCCTAAGAATGCGTGAGCAAGTTAGGCTGAGAAAAGGAAGAGAATTAGCTAAGTATTTGTTTGATTTTTCCTAGATCAATGTGAGACAATTTGCAGAGTGTAGGAGTTCTCTTGAGAGAGAAAGCATTGTATTGTTTCATGATACTTAACTTTATACAATACATAGATAGCGGGGTTTTAAGCAGCGTGCTTTCCCCAGATACATCTTGTGTTGTGTGATTGATTTTCTCTTTCTCTTACTTGTTTATGTGATTGTGTGATCGTGTTTTGTTGTTACACATCATTTTTTCACTATGACATTTGACTGTCAATATGGGTCTATCACTATCCATATCATGTTCCCTTAGAAGTAAAAAATACTCATATTCCTGAATCAAGTCTTGGAAATTGGAGAAAATCTCTGTAAAACCCTTAAAATATTACCTGCGCAATTTTTATAGCCTTTTCAAGTGCATGCGCTAATTCTTCTTCCATTAGCCGCAGTGATCTCTGATCTGTTCGCCACTAAAACTCATGCACCCCCATGAAAAACAAGTAAAAAAAAAAGTAACTTCTAGAAGCCTAGTTGGTCGAATATTTTCCCAAGTGGAAGCCTCTAGAGTAGCGTCAGTTTGAGCTTTATCCCTCTACTCATGGAGGTTATCCCTTGGTCCAAGGAACTCAAATCCCTTCATGGGAGGAACCCATCCCTCTCTTAATGGATCTAAAACTACATAAATCACTCTATAAATTGAGCTGAAGTTTCAAGTTGAAGGGTAGATACCAATGTGAATAGATACTGATTTGTATAGATTTCAAGCCAGAGAAAGTTCATAGAGTTAATAGTTTATGTGCTAGGAATTTGTTGTCGACAAGTTGAAGATTACAAATTTTTTCCCATGACTTCATGTTGGTCATTCTAGAGAGGAAGGCTTATCAGACTGAAGGAAAATGATTGCTCAGACACACAGGAGAAATCTGTACAACATCAAGGAATTTGGTTGTAATATTTCTCTTTCTAATTTATGATAATACATATGGATCTCTTTTTCTCATTGTCTTGTTTCTGAATTCATGGAAATGATGTCAATACTTAGATTCCTTGATCACTAAATTGGATTAGTATTTATGACTATTATATACTGCAGGTGCTTTGATCATTTGTCTTGTCTATGATTGCATGTTCTTCTCATCATTGAAGAACTACTTTGGAGCGAAAGGAAAAAGACTACATCGGACATCTCGGTTGAAAGGTAGGAGCATGTATTCTTTATTTCATGGTTGTAATAATATAAAATAAAAATAATCTAGAGAAAGAGATATTCAATGGATATTTGTTTCTAGTTACTCGTTGGAGTACTAGGGAGATCTCTCTTGTCCGCAAGAGGGATTAATCCTGGTAACTTTTGTTTCTGCAAATTGTAGAAGGATTCAATATCTTATTTTAGTATATCATAAGATCGTATCCCCGTGGTTAGTATTTCTACATGGTATCAGAGCACTAGGAATCACAATAAGAAGATAAGAACCATATTTTTTTTTATCAATTTCGAATTTGTAGATTATTTCTTCGGTATCCAACAACAAATCAAAATGTCTTTCAATGGCTTGAGACTCGAATATACAGTCGAGGGAAATTTGAATTATATTACATGGAAGGATGGGATGGAGGCAATGCTTGAGGAAAATGGATTGAAGTCTTTCATAGATGTTTATGTCCCACATCCCGCAGCAGCAGATGCTCAACTTCTTGATGCATGGAAGAAGAATGTTAAAGTGAGAATGATATTGTTAGAGGGATTTCGAGACCATATTGTTTCGAGACTCCACAGGAAGGCGAATCCATATGCAATTTGGAAGGCCTTGAAAGATATGTATCATAATAGCAGTGACCACGGGAAGTTGGAGCTAAAAGACAATCTCAGGTAGATGAAAATGGAAAAGGGCAACATGATCCAGAAATACATGACCGAGTTCACTAGATGTCAAGATTAGCTTGGAAGTGTTGGGGTCATTGTTTCCACGGATGATTTGGTGATCCTAGCTCTTCTAGGCCTTCCCAAGAGCTAACATAGAAATTAGAACTCTATTAGTGGGAGGGATAAGTTTCCATATTGGGAGAAACTTTGGTCTGATTTGGCACAAGAAGAAATTAGGTGGAGCACTAGAGATGGATCCTCATCAAAGACTGATGATGAGGAAAATTGTGCCTTATATAGGAAGGCAAAGAAAGGAAAAGGGAAGGCGTCCCATTCCAAATCCGAGACCGGCAAGGCAAGAAATAAGTGTGACTTGTCAAAGGTGAAATGTTTCAACTATCATAAACATGGACACAATGCCACAAATTTTCCACAAAAGAAGAACAACAAGAATGCCTCAGGAGGAGCAACAGGTGAAGCTTTGACTTCACAATTTGAGTTGAAATTCACCCTCATCGCATGCATGGTGTCATCGGTTTTGGGTTCTGTGTGGTACTTGGATAGTGGTGCCTCATTCCACATGAATGGCAATGAAGAATACTTCAGCAGCTTGGAGGAGAAGGATCTCGATATGCACATCAAGATGGGTGATGACAGGAGGTATAACACTATCGGGCCTGGTATAATTACTTTCCAGATAGAGTTGGGTAAACCCCTCATACTAAAATATTTCATGCATGTACCCGGTCTAAAGAAGATTTGATTTTTGTTGCTATGTTGGAAGATCGTGGATATGATTTAATTTTCAGTGAAGGAAACACATTCCTTCATCAAAAATCCATGGGATAGGTGAGAAATATTGGGTTTCGGGTGAAGAACCTCTATAAAATTGATGTGGATGACTATGCAACATTGAGTAGTAAAGCAGAGAAGGTGGTGAGCTGAGACATCGGTGAGTTATGGCACAGGAGTTTGGGACATATTCACAACAACGCTTTGAGGATCATGTAGCATATTTCTATAGGCCTTCCAAAGGGTACACTTGTGCAGAGAGACACATGCAAAGGCTGTACTATGGAGAAGTATACAAATTCCACCTTTTACGATAAGGAAATCCAAGTAGCGGAAATCCTTGAGAGAGTTCACTCATACGTGTGTGGACTGTTCTCAATAGATTCCACAACAAAGCATAGGTATTATGTGATTTTTGTTGATGATTTTTCAATAAAGTGTTGGATTTTATTCATGCAGAAGAAATATTAGACGTTCTCCAAGTTTTGTGAGTTCAAGGAACTTGTCGAGAAAGATATAGGGAAGAAAGTGAAGGCTTTGAGGAGAGAAAATCGTGGAGAATATATCTCTAATGAATTCAATAAATTTTGTGCTTAAGAAGGAATTTGAAGAGAATTGATTGTACCTCATAACCCACAATAGAATGGGGTTGCAGGGAGAATGAACAGAACTATTGTGGGAGTAGCACGAGCTATGTTTCATGATCAGGGCATATTGTTGCATCTGTGGGAAAAGGCATGCAATAAAACATTATTTATGTAGAACATAAGTCCTCATCAAATTATTGGGATGAGTACACTAGAGGAGGCATTTTCAGGTAAGAAACCAGATTTTCATATTTTAAAATTTTTGGCTCATTTTTCTATTTCCATGTGACCAAAGATGCCAGGAAGAAGCTTTAGCCAACAACAGAGTTGGAGATATTTTTGGGGTACATCGATACACCTCATAACTATTGGGTGTACTTTCCATCACATCGGATGAAAGTGGTCAGAAGAGATGTGAAGTTTAATGAAGGCAAAGCCATGCGATTGTCCCTTGAGAGGGGGCTTGAGTTGCATGCATTTGAGGAGCTCTTAGCTCCAAAGGATGAACCTCTGCGATGTGGATAAGCCACAAGAAAAGGAACAAAGAGTGGTAGAAACCACTCATCCAGAGCCATCCACTAGATATGGAAGGAAGTGCACCAAAGAGGCTGACAGATTATTGTTGGATACGAGAGATAATGTGGGAGCACCCACATCACAATGCAGGCGAAGAAGGTCCCCATAGTGGTACACTAGATACATGGCTCTTAAGAGAGAAGGTATTGATATAGAACCATCCTCTTTTGAGGAAGTAGTGTAGCAGCCAGTGTGGGTTGATTGCATGGTTGAGGAGTATGAATCCATTATCAAGAACAGTGCATGGGAAGTGGTCCCAAGACTAGTGGGGAAGTTAGTGGTAGGATCCAGATGGGTCTACAAGGTGAAGAAAGCAGCAAATGGGAGTGTGGAGAAACACAAGGCCAGATTCGTGGGCAGAGGGTTCTCTCAGATGGAGGGGATTGACTATGATGATACTTTTGCACCAGTCACAAGTTACTCATCCATTATATCCATCCCTGCACTCTCTATGTAAATGGGATGACAGATACATCATATGGATGTAAAGACATCCTTTATCAATGGAGTTATTGAGGAAGAGTGTACATTGAGTAGCCGGAAGGTTTTGAGGCCTTAGACAGGGAGTCACATTTGTGTAGACTCAAGAGAGCACTATATGGGTTTAAGAAAGCACCTCGTGCTTAGTACACCAGGATTGACAGCTATTTCACTGGGTTGGGATTCACCAAGAGTGAAGTGTATGTGAACCTATAACATATTGTGGTTGATGGTAAGCTTTTGATTATTGTACTTTATGTTGATGACCTGATAATGACAGGTGATCAACGACTCATAAAATATTGAAAATATGATCTTGAAAGAGAATTTGAGATGAAGGGCATGGGGCTCTTGCACTATTTCCTTGGATTGAAAATATGGCAAAGAGATGGGGAGCTATTTGTATCTCAGGGTAAGTATGCCAAGGAGATTCTGAGGAAGTTCCACATGGAGAGCGGAAAACCCATGGAGACCCCTCTTGCAAGAAACTAGAGGAAGGAGGATTCTACTTCAGGTGAAGTAGTGGATGCTACTATTTACAGGAAGCTGGTGGGTTCACTCATGTATTTGGTGAACACATGACCTGACATATGCTACATAGTTAACCAGCTGAGCCAAGATATGGTTAATTCGACCAAGCTCTTTTGGAAGGCAGGGAAGCATGTGTTGATATATATCAGGGGCACTAAAGAGTATGGATTATGGTACATACAGATAGAGGGAGTGAAGCTTCAAGGCTTCACCGATGCATATTGGGTTGTTAATCTAGTATTCCATGATAGGTCCAAGCATATTGATATTCGATATCACCATCTCAGAGATTGTGTTCAGAGGAGGATTATGTCATTAGAGTACATTCCCATGAAGGAGCAGGATGAAGACATCTTGACGAAGGCACTAGCAAGAAGAAAATTTGAATTCCATAGAGACAGGATCAGGGTAGAAGATAATCCCTTTCTTGTTGAGAGGGAGTATTGATATGGCACCAAGAAATGGCACCCAAACTGGGGCTTCTAATTTAATTTTCCCTTAATTAAATTGGAAGAGAAATTGTAATTTCATCTCATAAAAACTTGTATTAGTTAAATAAGTCAAAATGAATGAGTTAGCTTAGGAAATTCTACTTGAGGGTCAGAGATGATGCATATAGAGTGATTGCATGATTTAAGGGGGCCTAGTTGCATTTATGCATTTTTTGTAATTTTCTAACTCAAGAAATTGATTTAAAATTAATTTAACTAGTTCTAACTGAGTGATGAGCTAGTGAGAGGTTCAGTGAATTAAATATGATTTAATTCACAATGAGTTATCAATCAGTTAACTAATCATTCACTATAAATAGATGTTGCATGTCAGTTCTGAGTAAGACCCGGTTGAGATAGAGGTTAAAGGGGAGATAACTATCATTTGTATAAGTAGAAAATCGTACAGGTCAGTGATAGAGTTAGTTGGAGGTCATTGATGCATTGCGAAATCAATTGGATGATTTTCCTATTTAATAGGGATATAATTATCCCAAGATTGCATGAAAAAGACAGGTTGAGCAGAGGTAGAGAATTGGCTAAGTATTTGTTCGATTTTTCCTATATCAGTATGAGACAGTTGGCAGAGTGCAAGAGTTCTCTTGAGAGAGAAAGCATTATATTGTTTCATGATCCTTGAATTTATACAATATACATATAGCAGGGTTTTAGGTGACGTGATTTCCCCAAATACACCTTATGTTGTGTGATTGATTGTCTCTTTCTCTTACTTGTTTATGTGATTATGTGATCCTGTTTTGTTTCTGCAAATTGTAGAAGGATTCAATATCTTATTTTAGTATATCATAAGATCATATTGAATCCCCATGGTTAGATTTCCTACGAGTGGAAGATAGTGTGGTATAGATTCCTAGTTAGTAGAGGGAAATATTTGTGTGTTCACATATTTGTGGAGTTAGCATATGGACATTTAGTGTGCTCTAGTCTCCTAGTTGAATAGGTGTAGAAAATGGGGAATCCTAAACTAAGTAGGTGGAGATGGTGTGGTATTTGGATTCTTGTGTGATTAAAATTATGGGCATCGATCTATTTTCCCTTGAGCACTTACTCCTTAGACTCTGAATACATCTTGAGGTTGGTCAACTACAAGAAATATTGTATTGCAGTTGGCTTGTGGTTGGGTGGAAAGTGGATGTATCTCCCTCAGTTTCCAAAAATTAAGTTATACAAATAAGTGTATTCACTTGTATTTCTTTTGCATTATGAATGTTGAATGATGTTGTTATGGGATATTAAAATGGTTGTATAAGTACTATCTATGTATGAATTATGGTATTCCTGATTTTCTTTAACGAGTTGTATAAGTGATTATTCTCATGGTTTAAGGGGTTTTGGATACCCCTAGGTTTGTTGATACTCTTTGGGTTACAAAAATAATTTATAATATTTGGCTTTGAATATTGGTGTGGGCAACGCTATTTACTTGCTAAGGCCATTGACTATTTTTATGTTGCATTATATGTTTTATCATTGTGTATGATGGTATTCTGTGCACCCATCCTATGGCGTGGAATGCTTTCGTTGTGACTAATATGAAGAGCAGTGTTAGCCACTAACTGGCATGTCCAGTGCCTGGTAAAAGGCACGTTTATAATATTTTTTGGATTTTTTTATATCCAAGGTGATGATTGGAAGTCAAAAGTGAAATTCCCTGAAATCCTTAAGTTCATAGGCATTGGCTTGCAAAGCAACAAATTTGTGTTTGGGTTGAATGAGCTTGATAAAATTATAAAGGAAAGTAAATAATTCACAAAGGGAGAGAAGTTAACAAGAGCACGGGATAGGAAAATCCATGCTACCTGTCGTGGAATATTCATCTCGCATCGTTTTGGGATCTCCAAGAAGTATTTTAGAAATAAGGTACGATTTTAATAGAAGGTGTGGTATGAGAAAATTCCCATCACCCATTGCTAAGTTTTCTATCATGTCGCAAAGGGGTGCCAAGGACTTCATCTAAATGTGGGTAGTTGTCGCTACTTACGGGAGGCACGAGGTGCACCAAGAAACTCTTCACATCAATGAATCGAAACATATACATCCTAGAAAGCAACGGTGTGTATTTTCAAGATGGAAAGGTCTTAACATAAGGGAATGGAAATTTGTCTATCCTGGGGGTGTTGGGCACAACCCAACTTGGCCTCATTTTGACCAAGTCTCTACATTTTGAGGAGAGGAGCACAAAGTATACCGCACAACACAACATTTTGGAGATAGCGCACGGTATATTGGGGGCTTCGGGGTGGGTTAAAGCCCCTATTTTTGTAATGGGATTGGGTTATATTTTCTTATATTCTGATTGGCCCATGGTATTTGGACCATTTTTTGTAACGACGTAATGTTATATAAAGCGATGTAATGATAAGTCATAGTAATAATCATGGATAAATTGTAGTTCTATAGTCACAGGCTAGTTGTATCTATCTTTTGTAGTGAAGGAAAGGCTCTGCAACTGAGTGCATAGAGACCTTGGAAGAGTTTGCAGCTTAGTGCGTAGACCACCTATAGCTATGTGTGCAGGTCGGAGAAGATGAATGTACTTAAAGATCCATCATAATAGAAAAGAGGAATTTTTGCGAAGATGATATGCGTTCCTATGTGTTTTTTTCTGATTTCTTATTATCAGTTATTGCAAAGTATTTTTTATAGTTATAACGGTGCAATTTATGATATTTTTTATATATTATATTGAGTGTGGTGAAGTAAGTAAAGGTTTTGATACAACATAGTAATTTTATGCATGTTAAGGGATAATAGTAGCTCAGTAGAACATCCACCTCGCACAGTCCCTCAAGGTTGCAGAAACTTGGTTCTACAACCACCCATAATTCACCCCGGGTGGTATTTCGATCTACTTGAAGGTCATTGCCGAAATGGCCGGTGATCAAGGGTTGTGTTCGTGCGAAGCATAGATTGAACCTGGGTTAATCCAAAACGAACCAAAAAATGGTTCTGTTTTTGGGACTGAGATCTGTTTGAGGGATATGTGGACGTGGTACCCGTCGAAGAAAGAAATTCAAGGTTGGATAGTCCAAAAGGAGCGAGAATTTGCAGATCAAGAGAAAATAAATTCATGTTTAACATCTGAAGCTTGGTTGTAAAGGTATATTTTTACCAAACATTACAAAATTTTCTTCAGATCATTCCCTGATGAATTGTATGAGTGGGTGTTGAGGTTGAATAAAAGGAAGGATTGCTTTAATAATGACGAACCTTTAGTGTCGACTCCTGAGCTGATACAATGACTTAAGAGTACTAACAACAATATTTCAATGGTTTTTTATTTCTGGATCGATAGCATCTTGGGTGGATTCATTACTGAGTTTTCTATAAACTTGATTGTGTCCTACAGTGAAGAAAAGCGAAGATTCTTCAAAGGACCATGAGGTAAGTATTTGAATTATTTGAAACTATGGATTAATATGCTTTTGTGTGAAAAAGGAGTTTTGTGGATGCAATCAGACTATTAGTTTAATATGTTTGGAGGAAGAAGTAAATCTGAGAAAGAAGTTGGTACAACACGAAGTGGAAAAAGGCACAAAGTAGATACCAGAAATAGATATCGTGAATAATATTTGAAGACCATTAGAGAGATTGATTATATCCCTTTGTTGAGTGAATATGAAGGTGAAGACGAAGAAAACTACCCAAAGAACTCCCAGGAAACTCCGCAATATACCCCCTACCAAACTGAGGGCTCGTTGAAGACAAAATCCAGTAGTAGTTAGGGTGTTGGTGGTCTCCCTACTCTCTCTACCCCTCCTACTCCACATCACCCTCCCCCTCCTCCTCCCCCTCCCCCTACCCCTTACACCCCAAAAATAGGTATGTATGATGATATTAAGCTACCTATTTTTAGAGGAATTGGTTCAGAAGAGCCATAACAATTTTTGTTTTTAGCCGAAGTTGTATGGAAAATAAAGAAAATCACTAACTAAAAATAAAGAATATGCAGCTCATTACGACGCTACAAGATAGAGCGCTGACATGGTACATGAAGTATTTGACCATTCACAATGGTACATTTTCATATATTAAGAAGCATTGATATATGATTTCAAGAATTTGAATTTGCAATCACTGTGCATTACTGAGCTGAAGGAGATCAAATAAAAAGCCAATGATTATGTTTGGGAGCTTGATCAATGGTTTAAGGTGTTATTGGATCAAGTAATTTTCAACATACCCCCAGAGAAGCATAAATAATAGTTTATAGTTGCGATGTTGTGATAGTGCAAGCTATAGGGCCTACAAGTTAACAAATAAATGAACACATAATAAAACTGAAAATAAAATGCACACCAAATCTCTTCAAGAAATTAATAAATAAATGAAATATTTACAAAGAACTGTTGGCCTCATGCTTGGCCATCAACCCTCACCACTCACTCACAAACTTCTACATCCATCTACTTACATTTTTACATGCCTCATGTCTCATAGGCTCACTTCGATTTATACAATTGAATTAGAACCCAAGGAGGTTCTAGATCCTAAGCTAACTCCCAAAATATCTCATCTAATCCCTAACATCTCTCATATAATCTCTAAAATATCTCATTCAATCCCTTATCCCTAGATAAGAGCTAACTAATCCATAATCTTCTCAAACCTTCCATAATCCTTTCAAATCTTTTCCTATTTATAAGAATTATCACTCTCTCCTAAAAATTATAGAAAAATAAATTAAATAATTAAATCCCCACTTTACAAACTAAGTCCACAAGTAAATAGTTTACCTGGGTTAGATGCATCTGCATCATACTCCCAAGGTAAAATAAAAACACGGTCTCTTGAGCATCAGTCTTGATAAAAATCCTCCTGGATTCCAAATTTTCATTTGCAGTAAATCCGTTGTTTTGTCTTGTTGTCATTGTTCTATGGCTGTCCTTTTATCCTTGTTGATGTATGCTTGTTCTGTTGTAATCAATGAGATTCTACCATGTTCTTTCCTTCCTACAATATGTTTCTTTTGGGAAACTTTCACCATCAATATTCTAATCTCTTCAAATTCCATGTCCAACTTGTCTTCTTGCTGGTGTGCATTACTGTGCTTTGTTGAACTTTGTTGTCGATCTCTATAATTTTGTTGCACCATATTTGTTTATTTGAAGGTTTGTTCTCACACTCTGACTTTGGATTTTTCAACCATTCTTTTAGGAATTTTAATTCTGCTTCAATATCTTCCATGTTGACATTTGATCCATTTTCCATTTTATCAGCAACTTTTATTACTTGTTCATATTTAGCATTTTTAGGCTTCATTTCTTCATCAATTTCTTTTTCATCATCAAAGTTACCTACATCCACAAACAAGTTTTAAGGTTTAAAATCATAAGGTTTGACAAATGAATCTATATTCAGGTCTTCATGTTGGTCTTATGAATAATCTATAGTGCTATCTGTGGAGATCGAACCCACGTCCACATCATCATCATCATCAAGAAATGATCCTTGCTCTGGTTCACAGATATATATTTCTTTATCACCCATCCTTGTCTTTGTCTTTGCAATAGCTCCATCAATATATCAAGCCATGTTTTTAATTCAACAATCTCTCTCTCCTCATCATCAATGCCAACTGATATGGCATCATTGTTGTGACTTTTCTCTCGATCCATCTCCATCTTCTGTCATGAAATTCACCTTATTCACTATAACTTGAAACTGAATCACTTTAGCAAATTGTCTCCTCCAAACTTGGCCAATGGTTCACTTCACTTTGAACCTTCTTTCTAAGCACCCCTTGCTCCTCTTTGTTGCAAACAACAACTGCAGTATCTCTTCAAATCATCCTTACAATACTTTGACCAAACTTTGGGTGTCGGGCTCCGCTGATCATGAACCCATTACATTCAATGACCCAAAATTAAATCCACCTTTGACTTGACTTTGAGTCCAGACTTCTAATTTGACATCAAATCTTTAATGGACCTTGGGTGTCAGTTACAACAGAAAATGAACCCTTTTATACAATATATAAATGATTTCTCGAACTTTATGGACTTTTGACCATCTCCACTTGACTTGAAAAATTCACTTGACCAATTTACATCAATAAATACTTTGACTTGAATTTTTACATTGAGATACCTTCTCACTTCAACTCAACTATACAAGTATCTTTGTTTATTTGAGTACTCATAACCCCCTTTGGATTTTATGATTATGACCCTCACAAAAATTGTCTTCATTACAATAATTACAATGGTGAATGTTGACTTTGACTCTTCCTTAACTTAACTCACGCTTTATAACATAACTATCATTTCATGACTCAATGAAATTATTTCAGCAACCCCTTATGGTATCACCCTTTACAAAAGGACTTATACAAGTCTCATATAAATTCCCTCTCACATAACTCTCCTACTTGGAACACAATTAAAAAGGTAAAATTACAATAAAAAGCTATGAATTTTCAAACCCACGCATGGTTTTATGAAACCATATATCCCCTACTCAAAACCATGTGCAACAACTCACCATTTGTACTCCACCATCAATTTACTTTTATTATTTACTTCACCTTGACTTTTACCATTCACTTTCACCTTTAATACAACACCTTTACTTCTACTATTTACTTCCACCACTACTAATTAACTCACACCATATATTTTCAAAAATTTACACTTTCATAAAAATTACCTTATTACTCCACAAAACTTCTTATCTCTCCATTAAATTTAGAAATAAAAATAAATAGCGCACCTTTTCCTTTTTTTTCTTGCTTTTACATGAATCTCAACGTAAGTAAAAAAAAAATTACGAAATCACTTTTAAGTTAACGCTTTTGAATTTAGTGTTGAAGAAGTGTTTCCACTGTATGTTTTCAACCCACTAGTGTGAAAAAATGTTTCTCCTCCATGCTAGTCTTCAACTATGATAAATTTCGCACGCTACAACACAACTTGGATCGAGGGCAGATTTGGAGATTTTATATACTTCTTTGGCATCGAATCCACAACTCATGAAAAATTCATATACACGGAATTCCACCCATATGTGAGAACCAAATAAACAGAATTTCCATTCTCCTGCAGTGCTTTCAAAATAATTTCCCTCTCTACGAGAGACAATGTGGCTATGCTCCAAAGACTTGCCGAGAGAATAACCGCCTTCCTTCTCCTTGTGCAGAAAATAAAAATCCCTGATATAAGCTTTATATCCTTTAGGAAAGTCCTCCACGTTGGGAAACAAATTTAACGTAGTTTTTATAGTTTCATTCAGGGATGTTCACTAGGGCTTCTCTTCCACGCTAGTTCAAATCCGGTTTTTTTCAACACTTTTCCTGCAACACTAATCACACTCGATCCAGACGCTTATCGCAAAATCAAACAGCAATCGGCTCCAGCAAGCAATGGCTTAATTCTCATATTAAATTTTAAAAATATGACCCACTCCTCAAGCCCAATTGTAATTTTTTTACAGTATGCAACTAGCGACATTCTTCAACAACCAATCACGATGCAGCAATGGTCATGGATATCTATCGCTCAGTGCTTCTTTTGTACACATTCACACACAAATTACAACCTCACACAATGCTCAATACAAATTTAGCAGCATCTCAAGCCTAAGCCAGGCTGTGATACCAAATTATAGCGCAAGCCATAGGGCCTCTAACTTAACAAATAAATAGACACATAATAAAACTGAAAATTAAATGCACACCAAATATCTTCAAGAAATTAATCAATAAATAAAATATTTACAAAGAATTGTTGGCCTTATGGTTGGCCATCAATCCTCACCACTCACTCACACACTTTTACATCCATTTACTTACTTTTGTACATTACTCATGCCTTATAGGTGTTGGAAATGTTGTCATTGATGGCAAAAGAAGTGGCACGAAGGAGCCTCTAAACAGCAACAAGGCAAAGAGAGAAGCAATGAGCAACATTAGACAAGAAGCAGAGATAGTAACAGAGAGATAGCAGAAGCAGCAGAGAGGAAGCAAGGCAGATAAGGAATTGAGGCATCAGACAACACAGAGACAGTGAATAGAAGTAGAATGCATAATTGAAGCAGAATTGTCCAGAGACGAAGTAGGAGAAAAAGGCCATCAAACAGAAAAAGGTTCTGCATTTTCTGTGAATTATATGTATATTCTTGGTAGAATTCAGAAGGAAGGATAGTTGAGTCCCTGTGGACAACTATGAATCATTTTCTGTAAACATAATAAACCCTGTGGCAAGGATTCGAAATTAAATATTTAGTGTATAAATTGAAGGAATTAATGGTTGTAGTGATATGACGAATATAGCAAAGATTATAATTGCGATGGACCATAGTACAGTAATCAGCGTGCGGAATCAAGAACTTGAATGTGCAATTAGAAGCGGAATTACGACAGGATAAAACTCTAAACTTAGCAATGGAACTGTAATAAAAGGCAAAACATTAAAGCACAACTTAATTATAATAATACATTGAAAAGGCGACGGAACCCTGCGTGGAAGAGCAGAACCATGACTGAGTGAACAGTGAAGGCGGTTTATGGTTTTCATCGCACTGCCTATGCGGAGCAAGCGGTATTTCCTGGTTGAGGAGCGATTCCATGGAGTGCTCGACACATGTCCCTATACGACTTCACAAAACCGCTTACCACTGTGTGTCATCGCGCGTTATAGTTCGACCCAGGATGCGCAGCGATATCGTTGAGCGTCGTTGATCTGGGAAGGGGTCATCGGATGGTCATCATTTGTTGAAGGTGCGCGAAGAATAACACAAGTATGGTGCACCATCGCGCGTTATTGCCCGTGCAAGTTGCCCAAGCGATATCCGTCGGATTGGATGATGTGGTGCGATGGAACGTAAGCCCTTCGATCGGGTTGATTCTTGGCAATGGGCCCCAGTTTTAAATAATATTGATTAAGCCGTCAATTATGCATGTGGGGCCGGATCCAAAGGTCTATTTTAAAAAAGGCCATTTGATAAAAGCGTGGATTATTAATAATTAATTATCAAAGGGTGTGAATAATATTTATTTATCAAATTCCACGAATTTGATAAATAAAACTCCAATAAAAGAAAGTAAAACCATCAGCGACACGTTAATATTACTTAACCTTGGCTATAGAATTATTTGGCAGAGAAAAAGAATACCTTTGGGACACTTCGTGCATGGAAGAACGAAGATTGGATTTTCAATTTGGATTAGTTCGAATTTTAATATGAATACCATTGGTAGTTGGATGGTTTTGACTCATGGTTTTACTAAAAGCAAAACTATATAAGGAGAAGAGAAATAGAGTACGAGTGTGCATGCGTAAGGGTTGTGAATGAATAAATTTTTCTAAGGAATATCTGCATGGGCAACTCTGTTCTTAACTAATAAATCTGAATCTACAATGCACCCATGGATATAATGATCTGATGATGATGAATCTCTGGTTTGAACGACAGACGAAATCATGAAGAACAGGTGTGAGTGTACTGAATGAATAAATCTGGTGGCATGCAAGGTATGTCATGTGGAAACTGATGGATCCAGTGTGAAAATTAATGAAACGTGATCTGCAGTGGTGCTGAGGATTGAAGCCTTCAGTGAGGGGGTTGTAGCTCCCTTCCAGTGGTCGCTGGTAAACGAGAACAGGGGGTTGTAGCTCCCTTCCAGGAAAGGCTGGTAAACGAGAGAAGGTTGTAACCTTCTGCAGGTGGATGCCTACGTGCTGGTATAAGTCTGCGCCAGCATAAAATTGTAAGAAATTTTCTTTATAATAAATATTGAAGACTGAGATAACAACAGCGGTAGCTTTCTCCCGAATTGGGTTTCCACCTTAAATCCTGGTGTTCATATGTGTTGCTTATGTTTTATGGTTTGTCCTGTTATTTCTGTTCATGCTTACTACTTATCTGATGAATAAATGATGCAATGATCTAAGTAAAGACATAATAAGATCTCTGGACATACAAGTTGGATGCAGTGATGTAACATATGGTTTTTAAGAGAAAGAAAAAGTAAAAATTGTCAGTTAGCTCTAAATACTGATTCACCCCCCCCTCTCAGTATTTTTCCCAACAATAGGCTCACCTCTATTTATACAATTGGATTGGAACCCAAGGAAGTTCTAGATCCTAATATAACTCTCAAAATATCTAATCTAATCTCAAACATCTCTCATCTAATCTCTAAAATCTCTCATTCAATCCCTTATCCCTAGATAAAAGCTAACCAATCCATAATATTCTCAAACCTTCCTCAATCCTCTTGAACCTTCCACAATTTACAAGAATTATCACTCTCTCCTAAAAAATATAGAAAAATACATTAAATAATTAAATCCTCAAATTATAAACTACCTCCTCTAAGAAATAGTTGACCTGGCTTAGATGCACCTGCATCGTGTTGCCACATATCAAGTTTCCATTAACATAGAAGAAGATAACAACTCAAGTTGAAGCTTTGAAAATTTCCATGAAGTTGGAGGCTTCGTTGATAGGATACACTAATGTAGGTACTGTTGGTTTGAGGGGTCCTAACCCAGGTTCAGAGTGTTTTGTGCAACCAACAAAACCCTCTAACTACTGGCCCTTTCAACATTGATCTATTTGCATAGACCAAAGTCTCACCCGAAGTAGTATAGGGGAGTGTTGGAACTAGGTTTCCGCACTCTGAGGGAGCGTAGGATGTGAATATTATCCCTTCTTAATAGATCTAATGGTTACTGCTCTACACAATGACTTCCTTTGTAGAAATTTTCTGAATAATGATTAATTATCCATCGAGACTATCCTGATCACATACAATTCGAATTTATATGCAACACATAATCTCTTCCACTCAGATCATCACACATGCGGAAATAAAACAAGCGATAGCACATCAATTCATCATACACATTAACACAGTATGTATGGGGAAAAGCGATAGCTAAAAAAACCCCGCAAACTCTTATTGTGTATGTTATAATGGAGAAAACATAATTGTGACTCAAATAATACTATATTCACAAGTACTAAGATTTTCCAATGAAATTACACATAACTAGCTTGGTTTTGAACAAGTCAATCAAGTTCAAACTCACCACTAATTGCCTCGCTCTCATTGTGCAATCAAGGTTCGTCTAAATAGAGATCCAAGGTTCGAATCTCCTTGGCTTGACAAATAGCACTCATTATGCAAGCAATTCCTCCAAGTGTGGTGCAACTATGCACAACCGATGTCGCCACCGATACACCCACCCTTTCATCTACCTCTTTCACTGGTCTCCACCAACTTACCCATACACCGTAGTGAACTGATGTGTTCTTGAGTCAATTAATGAGTTACTAATTAATGAATTAAATAATATTTAATTCACTCCACTCATTACTAGTTGATTAGCTTAGTTAAACTAATCTCAACTAGTTCAACTAAGTTAAACCGAACATAACTCCACTAGCCGTCTCATTAACTCCACCAAAATTCGCCACTTAAGTCCTAATCAAGTCAACCATGCATGTTCTCACTAAACCCTTGGAATAGTGTAATTCCTTTCATTAGATGCATGAGCCACTTCCAAGGCTCGAATCGAAGTGCTCCAAGAGAGTAAATTGTTGTTTATAGTCCAAATATTATTAAGGGTAAATAATATTTGACTTCCCTATTTTTAGGATAGGCAATCTAAAAATAGACTTCGAATCTATCGACCTATAGGTCAAAAAATAGAGGTCCATCTATTTACCAAGATGACCAATACTCCAAGAATAGCATCCCGCAACTGACCATGCTCCATATGTCTAAAAATAGACATAGTCTAAAAATAGATTTTGCGCCAGAATTTGCCTGCGGGCCCACTTAGTGAAGGCGACTTCATTTCACTAAGCTCCATCATCTTGCCGCATTTTCAACACTCCCTCTCAGCAAGATATGGATTATCTGCAACCCCTATCCTACCTCTGTGGAATTCAAACTTGCTCCTGGTGAGCGCCTTCGTCAGGATGTCGGCATCCTGATCCTCCGTGGGAACATATGAAAGCATCATGATTCTCCGCTGAACACAATCTCCGATATGATGGTACCTGATGTCGATGTGTTTGGACCTATCATGAAATACTGGATTGGCCGAGAGTTTGATGCAACTCTGGTTATCACAGTAGATCATTGTAGGCTCCAAATGCAACTCGAACAATCCAACGAGGATCTTCCTCATCCAAATAGCCTCGCATGCAGCCAAGCTAGCTGCCATGTACTCGGCCTCTGCTGAACTGAGTGCCACGGATCTCTGCTTCCTGCTGTACCAGGAAACTGCTGTCAACCCAATGCTGAAAACTCCTCCAGAAGTGCTCTTCCGGTCTGTTGGGCTCCCTGCCCAATCTGCATCAGTGAAACCAGAAAGCTTCACTCCATCCTCCTGTCTGTACCATAGATCATATCCCGATGTGCCTCTGATATAGCGCAATACATGCTTGCCCGCCTTCCAAAAGAGCTTGGTAGGCTTAACCATAGCTTGCGAAAGCTGGTTAACTGCATAGCATATATCGGGTCGTGTATTGACCAGATACATAAGCGGCCCCACCAACTGTCGATAGACAGTGGCATCCACTACCTCCGCTGAAGTAGCATCCTCCTTCCTCCAACCACCAGGAAGAGGAGTGTCAACAGGCTTGCAGCCTTGCATGTTGAACCTCCCCAGAATCTCCTGGGCATACTTGCCCTGAGAAACAAACAGTCCTCCGCTGCGCTGCCAAATCTCCAATCCCAGGAAATAATGAAGGATGCCCAAGTCCTTCATCTCAAACTCTCGTGCAAGATCCTCCTTGCATGAAAGTATCAACTGCTCATCGCTAGTCAAAATCAGATCATCTACATACAGTACAATGATCAACAGCTTCCCCTCCACCACAATCTGGTACAGTTTTGGATCCGCCTCACTCTTGGAGAATCCAAGCCCGGTGAAGTAGCTGTCTATCCGAGTGTACCAAGCACGAGGTGCTTGCTTCAGCCCGTACAGTGCTCTCTTGAGTCGGCACACATGCGACTCACTGCTAAAGATCTCAAAACCTTCATGCTGCTCTATGTACACCTCCTCCTCAATGACTCCGTTGAGGAACGCAGTCTTCACATCCATCTGATGAATGTGCCACCCCATCTACGCTGAGAGAGCAAGGATCATTCGTATGGAAGGGTACCTTGCGACAGGTGCAAAGGTCTCCTCATAGTCAATCCCCTCGATCTGTGAAAAGCCACGAGCGACAAATCTCGCCTTGTACTTCTCCACACTCCCGTCAGCCGCCTGCTTCACTTTGTAGATCCATCGCGAACCCACCACTGATTTCCCAACCGGTCTTGGGACAATCTCCCATGCACTGTTCCTGACGATCAAATCATATTCTTCGATCATGGCATCAACCCATGCGGGTTCCTCCACAGCTTCCTCAAAAGAGGATGGCTCCATCACAACACATTGACTCACAAGAGCCATGTATCCAGTGTACCGATCCGGTGACTGCTTCTGTCTGCGCTGTGCTGTAGGTGGTCCTACAACCTTCTCTGCATCTCAAGCCAGTCGCTCAGCTTCTGTAGTGCGCATGCGCCCTCTGATGGTTGGCGCTGCATGGGTGGTTTCTTCCACCTCCCGAACTTCCTCTTGTGGCTGATCCACATTCGGAAGCTCCTCCTTAGGAACTAACAGCTTCTCATCTGCATGCAAGTGTAGCTCCCTCTCAAGCGAACACTGCATGGCTTTCTCCTCCTGAAATTTTATATCCCGTCGCACAACAGTCTTTCGACTGTCTGACAAATACACTCGATAGTTGTGAGGTGTATCAGTGTACCCCACAAATATTCCAACCTCAGCAGTTGGATCCAGCTTCCTGCTCGCATCCTTCGTCACATGCATGTAGACAGGAGAACCAAAAATCCGCAAATGGGAAATATCAGGCCTCTTGCCAGAATAAGCCTCCTCCGGTGTACTCATGCCAAGAACCTTGTGAGGACAACTGTTCTGCACATACACTGCTGTATTGCATGCCTCAGCCCACAAGTGAAGGGGTAGGCCCTGATCATGCAACATCGCCCGTGCAGCACCCACGATCGTTCTGTTCTTCCGCTCAGCCACCCCGTTCTGCTGTGGGTTATGGGGTGCGCTGAGCTCTCTCCGAATCCCTTCTGCGCTGCAGAACTCCTTGAATTCAGCCGAGATGAATTCACCACCGTTATCACTCCTTAGAGCAATCACCTTCTTCCCCGACTCCTTCTCGACCAGTGCTTTAAACTCACAGAACTTGGCGAATGTATCGCTCTTCTTCTGCATGAAGAAGATCCAGCACTTTCGAGAGAAATCATCAACAAAGATCACATAATACTTGTGCTTTGCTGTCGAAGCAACCGAGAAAGGACCACACACGTCTGTGTGAACTCTCTCAAGGATCGTCGTGGCGCGACTATCCTTCTCGTGAAAGGTGGCTTTCACATACTTTCCTAAAGTACACCCCTTGCACTGATCTGACTGCGCAAGAGTGCCCTTAGGAAGCCCAGTAGAAATCTGTTGCAGGATCTTCAAAGCTCCATGGTGAAGGTGGCCCAATCTCCTGTGCCACAGTTCGCCCTCATCATCCCGGCTCACCACTTCTCCCGCCTTGTATGCCATTGCTGCACAGCCATCTACCTGCAACTGATAAAGGTTCTTGGTTCGAACCCCTATCTTCCGGGTCTCTCCAGTAGTCTTACTGTGCAGGAAGGCTTTTCCTTCGCTGAAGACCACATCATACCTCTTATCCTCCAACATCGCCATAGAGATCAAGTTCTTCTTCAATCCAGGTACATGCATGACATCCTTCAATACAAAGGGTTTACCAGACTCCCTCTGAAAGGATATGGTACCGATACCAGTCGCACTGTATCTACCATCATCGCCCATCTCGATGTGCACACCCAAATCTTTATCCTCCAGATCTGAGAACAACTCCCGATCTCCCGTCATATGAAATGACGCACCGCTGTCCAAGAACCACACCGATCCCATCACACTTGAAACCAAGCATGCAATCAGTGAAAATTCAAGCTCGAACTGTGAAGCCAAAGCTTCTCCATCTGCAGATCTTCCCGCTTGCTTGCTCTTCTTCTTCTTTGGACAATTGGTAGCATAATGTCCGTGATCATGGCAGTGAAAACACTTCACTTTCGCCATATCCTGCTTCTTGCCCTTAGCTCCAGAATGAGAGGTTTTCTTACCCTTCCTTTTCTTAGCTTTGGACACCAAAGCGCAGTTTTCTTCATCAGCTCCCTTTGATGAAGATCCATCTCGAGTAGTCCTCCTTATCTCCTCCTGCATGAGATCCGCCCAAAGGCGCTCCCATCCCGGCAGCTTCTCCCGACCATTGACACGATCTTGATATGAGTGCCAAGCCTTCGGAAGACCAAGGAGAGCCAGGTCGACCATGTCCTCGTCTTCGACAGTCACCCCCACACTTCCCAGCTCATCTCTGCACTGAGTGAACTTCGTGAGGTATTTGGCGATACTGTCGCCCTTCTCCATCTTGATGTTCCCGAGCTTATCTTTGAGCGCCAGCTTCCTTTGGTCGCTCTTACTCTGGAATAGATCCGTCAAAGCTTTCCACATTAAATATGGAGTAGCCTTTCCATGCAAGCTGGATACAATATGATCCTTGACGCCCTCCAATAGGATCCTTCGACATTTCGCCATCTTCTTCTGCCATGCTTCAACTTCAGCTGCATCAGTGGGCTTTTTGACATCCATATCTACGAACTCCTTCAGACCATTATCTTCTAATACTTCTTCCATGCGATCCTTCCATGCAACATAATTCAAACTGCCTTCAAGAGCATATTCGAGTCGCAAACCGTTGAAAGACATTTTCAACACCGGCACCAAGAAAACAAAACTGCTGCAAAATTCAAATTCCACCTCAAAGCTCAACCGCTCTAGATCTGTGAGAACAAATTATTTCTAGCACAGAGATTGACTGCAAGGGGCATTTACCAGACCTTTCACTTTCCGAATAAAGATGAATCCGGAGGCTACCTGGCCCGCATGCAGACTCTGTCTACCGAAATAAGTTTGTAATCACTGTGATGATCAATCTCTGCTTCAATAGCTCCGATACCATGTAGAAATTTGCTGAATAATGATTAATTATCCACCGAGACTATCCCGATCACATACAATTCGAATTTATATGCAACACATAATCTCTTCCACTCAGATCATCACACATGCGGAAATAAAACAAGCGATAGCACATCAATTCATCATACACATTAACACAGTATGTATGGGGAAAGCTTATAGCTGAAAACCCCGCAGCTATCGTGTATATTATAATGGAGAAATCATGTAACAAACTCAGTACAATACTCCTCACAAGTACTCAGTACTTTCTCATAAAGTTACACACAAACTAGCTTGGTTTTGAACAGGTTACTGGTTCAAAACTCACCACTAATTGCCTTGCCTCTATTGCGCAATCATGGCCTGTCTAAATATATATCCAAGGTTTGAATCTCCTTGGCTTGACAGCGCAATCATCATGGGAAATTCCTCCAAGTGTGGTGCAAATCTCATGCACAACTGATGTCGCCACTGATAGCTAACTCCACCCTTTCATCTACCTCTTTCACTGGTCTCCACTGAACTGATCATGCACTGTAGTGAACCGATGTGTTCTTGAGTTGAATAATGAGTTACTAATTAATGAATTAAATAATATTTAATTCACTCCACTCATAACTAATTGATTAGCTAGTTAAACTAATCTCAACTAGTTCAACTAATATAAACAGAACACAACTCCACTAGCTGTCTCATTAACTCCACCAAACTTCTGCCACTGAAGTCCTAACTGAAGTCAACCATGCATGATGCCATCAAACCCTTGGGAATAGCGTAATTCCTCTGTCAGATGCATGAGCCACTTCCAAGGCTCAAACTAAAGTGCTCCAAGAGAGTAAACTGAAGTTTATAGTCCAAATATTATTAAGGGTAAATAATATTTGACTTCCCTATTTTTAGGATAGGCAGTCTAAAAATAGACATCGACCTATAGGTCAAAAAATAGAGGTCCATCTATTTTTACCAACATGACCAATACTCCAAGAATAACATACTGCAATCCTCGGACCATGCTCCATATGTCTAAAAATAGACATAGTCTAAAAATAGACTTTGCGCCAGAATTTGCCTGCGGGCCCACTTAGTGAAGGCGACTTCATTTCACTAAGCTCCATCATCTTGCTGCATTTTCAACATCCTTAACCCAATTCAGATCTAACAAAGGGAACCCTTAAAATTAACATGGTCTTGCACAAAACAGACAATTATCCTTATTCAGATCTACTCAACAGAAATAGGAATAACCCTTTCACAACTAAAGAGATCTATCATTTAACATAAATCATAACCAATTATGAAATACTTGCGCGGAGATAGGAATATATTATCATATGCGTAACTTCAGATAAATGTGCATTCATTAACAAAAATAGATATATAAGTAAATCGATGCATTAACACATAAATATAAATATCACACAAGTAGATTGCATTTCATCAAAACTCTTCTCTTTATTGATATATCTTCAACTAGTGCAGTGGTCTTCTCCTATGCACACAGCAGTAGGGTCCTTGCACACAACTTAGGACTAGGTCTCTGTGCAGATAGCCAACGGGAGCCTATCCGACCTAGACTAACACAAACTTTCCCAAAACCAGATCACATTCACATAAGATAGTTCATTGACAAGATAAGATGATATCTAACTTGACTTGAATCATACACATTTATAGGAATACTATGCACAAATACCATGGTTTGAACCCCATGTTTTCCCTTTAACCCATTACAATGATAAAAGAACTTTGACATGCGCCAAAGTTCCTTGAATTTTCTGCGCGCAACGCGTTTTAACAAAACTTAGCCAAAATTGTACCCAAAAATTGACTCTAGGGGACCCTAACCCAACAGGCCCCTAACACCATCTGTTGAATCGTCCTTGAGTCACTCTAGTATAACTTCCTACATCTTGGCTCGCAGTGCCTCGATGGAGTCCTTGAGTGGCTAGATGATCTCGGTGCTTTGTGTTGCATCGCTTTGAGCTTCTCCAAAGAGCTTTTCTGTGGTAGGTCCTTATGCTGCTAGATTGATGCTTCAATGCGTCTACTAGAGCCCCTTCAGTGCACTTTCAATAGTCTGTGATAGTTGTAATGCTTCCTCGGCCCATGGTTGCATTCTGGCTTCTATTAGTTGCTCCCGTCGGTGCAACATATCAATCTTAGTCTGAATTGCACGAACTTCCTATAGGCGGACTATGCACTGAGTAAGGACCAGTTTCGGCGCAGCGACTCTAATGTCGTTGAATTCATTCGGGGAATTTTGAGGTATAAAATGGGCCTCATAAGGAAATTATAAAATAATAGTGGAAATAATAATATAAGAGTAAAGTACATCCTCAAATTTTAGACGGAAAAAAGGAAAAACTACTTTTTCAACTCATGTTTTCAACTTATCTCCCTATGGGCTTACTCAAATTATGAGCAGGAACACTCTTTGGATGCATAATTTGATTCCTTATCCAAGGATTACCCATGTTGCATACTTTTGATGGACTTTGATACACGAAAAATGAGAAATACATGAAAATTGTGATTGCAATCATGTTTTTTCATGTATTAATCATTTTTTGTGTAGCAGGGTCCATCAAAATTATGCAACATGGGTACTCCTCGGATGAGGAATTAAATTTTTCATCCAAAAAGTACCCTCGCTTGAAATTTGAGTAAAAACATAGGGAGATAAGTTGAAAATACAAGTTGAAAAAATAGTTTTATTATTTTATTATTTTTTAATATTTTTACTTTTTTACCCCAAAAATGGTGAATCATCCCCCATGGTTGACATAATCATCTTGAATCCTATTGGTTCTTTTAAAGTTTTTTTTTTTGTACATTTTTCTTAGGAAGCCCATTTTAGAGCTCGAAAGTTCCTTAATGGTTGCTCCTTAGCACGTAAGTCCATCCTCAACTGCTGAACCACGGGGTCATCTTGGAAGGAGGTCCAAATGCCCATGGAATCCTAAAAAAGAGTGTTACATGCTTCCACATATGTTGTGATACTTGCAGTGGTTTCCTGGAAAACGAAGACGTGCTGTGCTCTGACCTATGGGGGCGTCTCTACCTGCAATGTTTCCTCTAAATATATGATCTTCTACTCTAACTCAGTGCGCACAGTGGCTATCTAAGATCTTGAGGCTTTGAGTGTGGTTGCCAGACTTTCCAACTTGTAGTGGTTATGGCAGTTGTAGGTACAGTCAAGTCAAGAATCTCGGAGCACATCTGACTGATGAGGGACTCTAATTCTGCATGTTGGTGCTCCGCGATGTTCTTAGCTTCTTTGGCTAACTGCTAGTCCTTATGTAATTTCTCAACATTTTTCTATGCATCAAAAGGGATCTACAACGCCTTGTAATCCATGTACTGCAGCTTGCCTATGATCATGATGTGGATGGAATGTAGCTTTCCACTAGGAAAGACAACCAAGTTGATTCCAACCTTGAGCCCTGCATGAATGGTTGCGCGCAGTACTAGAATATAAAAGTGAAGTGGTGCATCGAGAACCTAAAACAATCATCTATCTAAAGTTGATGGGTGGTGAATGGTGAACACACTCGCTTGTATCACGCTCACTTGAAACACGCTCGCTTGCACTCTTAGTTGATTGATTCCTTGTTGCAGGACATATTTCTATTGTGACTCCATGTTTCTCCATACATCTTCTATTACCCTCTTGACTGTGTTGCCAAGTTCATCCAAATCTCCATATGGCAGGGTCAATGGCTCAATCTCGGTCTTCTTAGATGATTTCCTTTTTTAGCGCAGACCTGGAGGGGACTGAGGTCCTCTCTTGGTGTCTCGACGTGTGTCTGTCGATGGTGCATCTGTGTTGTCTCCTTCACGGTCCTCCATTTCGGCATCACTTAGCACATCCACCGTATCCATGGGTGGGTTCTCTATCTCTGTCATGGTGGTTGGTTCTTGTGTTTCCTTCCTCTAATCTTTCTTATGGTATTTATTTGTGGACAACTTAGATGTAGATGGCTTAGGCAGGGAAGAGGAGGTCGCACCAGCATCTGTCACCGCGGTCAGCCAAACAGGGGGCCATCCTGTTGTTATTTGCACTAGATATTCTTCTGTCACCAGGTATGGCAGATCATACCAGACTCCTACCATATATGCCTTTGCGTGAATGTGGATGTTGTGAAACATTGCCTTGAAATATGTGATATGCTTGTACTTGTCGCACAAGGTGGGTGATAGGCACAGTTTATACTGAACCACCTGATACAGCTATGTTTCGAAGAGAACCCAAAAAAAATTATTCTTTTTCACCCTTGCTGGAATCTTTGTCACCCACAGCGATGCGTAGCGCGTGGCCTCACACAATTCAGGTTCAATATCTGGTAGTTGAGATTGTGTTGGTGGCCTCCATCCAATCAATGCAACCAACGGCAATAGCCAAACATAGTGAAAAGGCTTTATGTATTCTTGTGCTTCTCTAATGTTCTCTAAGAACTCCTGGCAGAGGTATTTAGCTCAGTTATACTAAACCCCTTTTTTTCATTGCGCAGCTAGTGCAATAACTGATGCCGGTACTTCCTTGGCACAACACTTCCTCATCATTTTGCAAGCTAGGATCAGGGTTCCAAATTTTACAGTGGGGTCATTTATCTCACTGACTACGAATCCCCGAATGTTTCTGTTTACCCCATATTTCTTCTTTACATCCTCCGCGACCTTCTTCTCTTGACCCTTTCCTCCAAAGGCCGATGCAGGGTCTTCTCATTGATAGGGCAACTTGGTATTTTGATGAATGAGGGCTTCGTTGATGGTAATGGGCATTCCCAACTAGAGGCAATCGTCGTGCACCAGGGCCATCAGCTGACGCACACAAATATTATTAATAAGGTTGTGCTTGAAGTGTGGGATTGTCAAAAGGTTCAGTAGACCTGACCACTGAAATCCCAGGGCTCATCTCATTAGATCAATCTTAAAAACAACTCCCTCATAGGGTAGCTGCTCCAAATTTTCTGATGGCGCAAGCTCTGGAAACTTTGTGTAGTCCCCCAAGTCCCAATCTTCCATCTTTAGCGTGGGTATCTTTGCTAACATCTCACCCTCAAATGGCACATTCTCTGGAAGCAATGGAATTTTGATGTGCAACTTGACCTTATCCAGGTCCTTTGTCACCTCAACTATGGGCTTGCATGACACCATGTACTTGGGTAGCCGCGAGATCAGGTCAACCTCCTCAACTAGGTCTTCTTCCACTATTTTTGGTTCTTCAGCCATCAGATGCTTCTGACGCTCTACGCAGGAGGGCTTTGGATTCAGATTTGGCTTTTGAGGGGACTTTCAAGTCCCTGTTGACTGTCCCTTCTTCTGCTTTGGTTTTTGTGGAGTCTTAGCAGCTTGTGACACAAAGGGAGTAGGTTTTGTGCCAATCATAGCTTCGAGAATCAAGTGACCCAACCCTTGTTTTTGCAGCGTTTCTTCAAAAATTTCAAAAGGCTTTGACATAAAAAACACGAGAGGAAGCAAGAACAAATACTTCAATGTTCTCAGGATACTCAGGAATAAAGGGGCTCGAATGTAGTCCTGCATGTTTTATTTATAGAGATGGCGCAACCCAAACGACCTTATGTTCGTTGATGCAACTTCATAAATTCTAAAACAGATCCAAATCTGGCATAATCTCCTCCATAAATGTAAGTTATCCACTCCTCCAAATGGTAACCAAGTTTTCTTGTCTAGATATACTATTCTAACGGCTAGTTTTGGGTAGTCTGTGATGACAACATCCTCCTGGTGCAGTCTCTGCGCTAGCTTCACAGATACTTGTTCTTCCTCAAACTTTTTCGTGCAAAATAACTTTTACAACTTCAGATAGACTTCTTTCAAGTCCTACACCCTCTTGCAATTGTCTAGGGTGCTAATACATTCCTCCGACCATATAGTCATTGAGCGTGCGCAGGGACAGGGTCATCCCTGTAAGGTTTTAAACAAATGCGATTCACATATCCAGGAAGTAATTCTCCAATCAATGTAGCCAAATGAACCGAACCTCCTTCAATGATTTCCTTGATAATATAAGATCCAAGCCAATCAATTTTTAACTTCCCTGGAAATCACACAAACTTACTATCATACAGCAAAACCAATTCCTCCTTCTTAAAAATATTTTATTTGATATGTCGGTCATGCCAAGCCTTTTCACATGCTTTCTGTACCTATTGATGAAAACTAGCAATGAATATATCTTCTTCTAGTGTAACCAGCTATGACAGGATTTCTTCCATAATTTCTTGATTAGCCATGTTGTTTATTACAGTGATGCATAGACTAGGAATAATGTATTCCATCAGCATAACAACCTCATGTCCATATACCACCTGAAAGGAGTTTTCCCTGTTAGCTTCATGCATGTGGTCATGTATGCCCATAGAATAGCAGGTATGCACACATCCAAATCATTACGGTTAGAATTGCATATATTCATGAGCACATTCTCTAGAATCTTATTGAAGGCCTCTACTGTCCCATTCGCCTGTGGATGATATGGTGTACTCTTCTGATGGCGTATCTTGAATTCAATAGTCAATGCTTGAATGGTCTCATTTGGGAAATATGTACCCTGGTCACTCATCAAAATTTTAGGGCATCTAAATCTTGTCAAGATATTTTCAAATATGAAGTGTACAACCGTCTCTGTGCTAGAATCCTTCACACGTTGATCTTCTACCCATCTAGTCAAATAGGTTGTAGCAGTGATGATATAGCGTGCTCTAGTATTCTTCCCTGGAGGGTTAATCGGCCCTAAAAATTTTATTTCCCATTTTTCAAAGGCCTAAAAAGTTACATGGGGTTGTAATAGCATTTCATCTCTACGTGAGGGCCTCTTATTCCTCTGACATACATCACAAGCACGACAATACTCCTTAGAATCGGTGTGCACCATGGGCAACCACAACCTAACTTTCAAGATCTTCTATGCATTGGTTTTTCCAGAGTAATGACCTCCTGCAACAACTCCATGTGCCTCTACTATTATACTATGCCTTTCAAATTTGGGAACATACCTCCTCAAAACTTCATCAACACCCAGCTTGTATAATTGGCCTGCGATCAAGGTAAAATCTGATGTGCGCAAAACCAACTCTTTCTTCTACTTAATGGTATACTTCTCAGGTGTACTTCGAGTGGTTAGAAAATGAATAATATCTACAAAATTTTCATCATCTACCTTAATAGAAAATATTCTAGCATCTAGTAATCATTCCTCCAAATTAGTTGGTTCCTCCCCACTTTCAATGCGCAATAAATGATCTAGTCTAGTATTCAGACTCCTTAGATTCACAATCACTTCAGAATCATATTCCTGGAATAATAGGAGGCATCTACAGATCTCCCCCCCCCCCCCCCCAACACAGGCTTGTTCACCAAGTACTTCAAAGAATAATGATCAATGAACATATTAAAGTGACCTCCAAGAAAATAGTGACGGAACTTCTGCAACGCATATACCATAGCTAGCCCTTTTCGCTCTGTTGTGGAATAATTGCACTCAACACTTGACAACTTCTGACTTGAAAATGCAATTTGATGATAAATATCTCCAGCTCATGGCTACGCTAATACAACTCCTAGTGCAATATAGGATGCATCCACGTGTACGTGGAATTATTTTGACCAATCTGGGAATACCAAAATTTGTGCAGTTACTGTTTTCTCCTTAAGAATCTCTAAACTCTTCTGGTAGTCCTTATCCCAACAGAATATTGTGACGTGGGTTGAATTTGTGGAAATCAAAATGAAATTATAAGCCTTGTAAGTACATAATAGGTTGGGGTTCAGCAAATCCAGAGCCAGTTGGCTAACTTGCATTTAGAACTTCAAAGTTTGTGGAAATAAAAAGAAAATGATGTGTGTGTGGAATTATGGTGCCCACGTTGTAAGGCTGAAGGGGTCCTGACCCGGGTTCATAGTGTTCTGTGAAACCAATAAAACCCTCCAACTACTAGTCTTTTCGGTAGTGATCTACTTTCCCAGACCAAAGTCTCACCCAAAGTAGTATGGGGGAGTGCTGGAACCAGGTTTCCGCACTCTAATGGAGCATATAATGTGGATATTATCCCTTCTTAATAGATCTAATGGCTAATTCCCTACGAAATGACTTCCTTAACCCAATTCAGATCTAACACAGGAAAAACTTAATTTTAATACGGTCTTGCAAAAAACAGAACATTATCCTTATTCAGATCTACTCAATAGAAACAGGATTTACCCTTCGGCAACTACAAAGATCTATCCTTTAACAGAAATCATAACCAATAATGCAATACTTGCGTGAAGACAAAAATCTATTATCATATGTGTAACTTCAGATAAATGTGCATTCATTAACAACAACATATATATAAGTAAAATGTTGCATTAACACCTAAATATAAACATAACACAAGTATATTTCAATTCATCAAAACTCTTCTCTTTATTGATATATCTTCAATCAGTACAATAGTCTTCTCCTACACACACAACAGCAAGGTCCTTGCACACAGCTTAGGACTAGGTCTCCACTCATACAGCTAGCAGGAGCCTATCCAACATAAACTAACACAAAGTTTCCCAAAAATAGATCACATTCACACAAGATAGTTCATTGACAAGATAATATGATCTCTAACTTGACTTGACTCATACACATTTATAGGACTACTACGCGTTAATACCATGGTCTCAAACCTTGGTTTGAGCCCCATGTCTTCCCTTTAACCCGTTACAATGATAAAGTAACTTTGACCCACCCCAAAGTTCCTTGACTTTTCTGTGCGCAATGCGTTTTAAAAAAACTTAGCAAAAATTGTACCCAAAAATTCATCCTAGGGGACCCTAACCCAACAAGTATCCAATAGATTCAAATTCAAATGGAAAACATGAGCTTGCAATTGTAGGATATCAATAAGGGAAAATAAGTCAAAGAAGAAGTGCGTTGTACAAAGTGAAAATCATAGGGCCATTCTAAGGAATATTGCCTTGTTTTTAGAGATTACTTGGCTAGTGGAGAACCTAATCCCTTGAATACAGGATCCAGTCAGTGGTGTGAGATATGTAGAACTACAAGCCAAAATTGCCTAGAAGAGTGTTACTTATTGCATAAATATGTGCACACCACAAGGAACTTGTTTTGAAAATTTTGTAAGTCAGTAGGACATGATGAAAATAACTGTCGAATTTATGACCTGATGATAGAGCATAGTGTTGATACTTATAGAATGCAAGCAGAAGAGCGTGCACAAGAGGAGAATGGAAAACATGGTTATCAAGGCTGAGGAGGTTATCAAGGAATAGGTCAAAGTGGTCGTGGAGTTGTTCAAGGAATATGTCAGATCATTTGCTATAATTGTGGCCAGGCAAGTCATTAAGTTAGATATTTCCAAAATCCTACTACAACATGTAAGTATTGCAAATATTTTTATCATTTAATTGAAGATTGTCCTGTACTTATGGAAAAAAGACAAGAGAAAAGAAACCAGCATCCCACACAAAACTTCCAAATGATGAAGGATGAAAGAAGGAGTGATGAACCTTATGTTAACATTTTCACTAGAAGTGGAACTGCGACTGGAAGTGATAAAGACGATGGAACGAAGGAATTTTAAAAACTAGGTGCATGGGTTAGAAAGAATCTGGAGAAAGCTCTTGTTTTTTATGTTCAAAGAGAAAAGAAAGTTTTTATGGAGGCGAAGAAAATTTCCATGGATGCAGTAGCTTTGACTTCTACTGCACAACCAGGGCCTAGTAACCGTGACATGATAGTAGTTCTGACAAACAACCAAGTTGCGACGCATGAGGATCGAGATCTAACACATAGTTCAACAGATCAATTAGATATGTTGAGATATTTTCTACAGGCTTGTATGAAGTTTTTAAGAGATCAAAATGTTGTAAAAGGACTTCAGGAATTGATAAATTTGTACGCATCAAAAGAAGCACCGCGAAGTGATATGCACATAGTTAATAATGGACATCGAAATAGGAGAACTAGAAAATAAATGATACTTAGTGTGCAAACTGGAGAATATGAAATTGATCAATTTATTCTGGATTTTGGCTCAGATGCTAATGTTTTGACAAAGTAGACATGGGAAATAATGGGTAAATCGAAGCTACAATGGCCAAATCTTTAGTTAAGACTAGAAAATCAACAAAATATCTTTCCTATGGGAATACTATCAAGTGTCATAGTAGATATTGAAGGAGTTCGCACCATTGTTGATTTTGAAGTGATAGAAATTGTTGATGATAGTAATCCTTACCCCACTTTTCTTGGAATTGATTGGGAAATGTATAATATGGCCATAATCAAGAAGAGACAAATAATATTTGAAGGAATCAATGTGAGGGTGATTGTGCCTTTAGATCCATCGGAAGGAGTAAGATATACAGACCCAGTAAGAGAAGAATATAGCGCGACGGATATTAATAACATCTATCAATTTAAAACCAAGGAAGAAGACTATATTAACCCCAATATAGATGGAAATCTGAGTTGTGAACATGATATTACCTGTACATCATATTCAGAAGAAGAATTGGAGAATTGGCAGAACATATTGCATGAAATATCCACAAAGTGTTGTGTAAGAATAACAAAAGTAGTTTGATGTATGACATTTGAGGTATGTAATATGCCTTATTATGATGGTTTGGGTAATGTAGAAATTTTTCTTAAATTTTATGAAGAAAGGGTACCAGAAGATTAGAGATTGTTAGCTTTGGATACATCTCTAAGATCTACCCCTACTAGATGGTGGGGCACACATAAGAAGAATATAGAAGACTAGAAGGTATGTCAAAGATTAATGTGGATAAGGTTTGGACAAGTGGAAATCGAAATAAAGAAGAAATATAATGGTGAAACTGGCCCTAGAGAGCATATCCAACTATGCATTACAACATGGAAGGCGATCCCATGGCAAGAATGGATGCATGGATTTATTCACACATTGGAGACAATTCCTATGAATTGCTACCTAGAAACATAGTTGCGATGTGGTACTATGAACAAGGTAGAATTGGTTGATGGGTTTATACTAACATTCAAATTTGAGGATGAATGTCTAGGCATATATTCATCCCTGCAGATATTAAAAGAGAATATCTTTGAAGGTGTAGCCACACTAACATGGAAGCAACCTAATTGGACTGCATAGTTAGAGTATGCACTAGAATGTTATAACATTACTGCAAAAGAAGAAGAAGACCCTAGAAACATCGACATAGTAGAATCAGAAGGGAACCGCAAATTCCATGGACCAAAGATGGAGATTCCAGATATCACATAGCCATTAAAGAATAAAAAGGTGAACGTTGGATCAGAAGAAGAGTTGAATTTCGCAACAGTAGGAGATTATTGGGATGAAAAAACAATCAGAAAAGTCACATAATTACTACAAGAATTTCAAGAACTGTTTCCCACTAAATTTTCAGAAATGAAGGGAATATTAAAATATTTGGGAGTCATGAAGATTCTTCTGAAACCTTATGTGAAGCCAGTCAAGCAGATACCTTATAGGTTGAACCCAAAGTACAAAGAAAAAGTGAATCTAGAATTGGATAATATGATAACAACAGGGATTATTGAACATGTCGAAGAATCAGAATGAGTAAGTCCTATGGTGGTGTAGGAAAAGAATACAAAAGGAGAGATTTGTATATGTGTAGACCCGAAGGAAGTTGAATGATGCATGCTTACACAATCATTTTCCAACACCTTTCACAGATGAAGTATTGGATAATGTAGGAGGTCAGGAAGCCTATTCATTTATAGATGAATTTTCAGGATATCATCAGATCATAATTGCACCTAAAGATTGACACAAGACCACTTGTGTTATAGAATGGGTCTCGTATCAAAATACAGTGATGCCTTTTGGGTTGAATAATGCGCATGTTATATTTTCCAGAGTGGTGGTTGCAACATTTGAGGAGTACATTCACAAATTTTTGGAGTTATACTTTGATGATTGGACAATATTTGGATTGTTGAACAAACATGTTGGGAGATTAAGGCTTATGCTTGACACTTGTAGAAAAAATCAGATCTCTGTGAATTTGAAGAAATGCATACTTTGTGTTCCTTTGGGTATATTTTTCGGACAAGTTGTTTGCAAGAAAGGACTCATGGTAGACTTTGCAAATATTGTTCTTATTGTAAATTTGGATCCATCTAAGACAATAGTATAGTTGCGCATTGATGAGCTCCATCATTAGGTACATTTGGAGGGGTTAATGGTCACGTTTTTGCCTTATTAAGTCTCTTTTTCTTGCATTTTAATTGTATTATGGTCTTATGATGCTAGTGTAGGTGGTGATTGAGGCTTAACATACTTCGAGTACCTAGCATGAGTTAAATGCAGGAAAATCATGAAGATATTTCATTTTTGTGGAGATTTTTTCAAAAAGACTTGGAGTAGATAGGAAAGAGAGATTATAGGGTTTTTCCACCCTCCTTAACTCCCAAAGGCAGCCAAGGGATCCTCAAGATTCCCTCCAATATCTCAAAATCAAGGAAGCCAAGAAAACTCAAGATCAAGTGCACTCAAGCCATACTTCACTTGGAGTCAAGTGGACTCATCACCTATTTTATAGGGAGTTGTTGGTAGCTACCCTTTTAGGTTAAATTAAGTTGATCAAGAGCTCATTATGATTCAAACTTTGGAGAAATCCATTAGGCTCTTTTCTCTTGTAATCATTTTTCAAGACTTTATATTGATATAATGAGACTATCTTTTGAAATGAAATGAATATTCAAATTTTGCCTTACTGATATAGTTTCAGAGAGCTAGGCTTCTGGTTTAGGGCCCAATCCATGTGCCCCAACCTCTCTTGTGTAATCATTCTTTACTTTCATGTCATTTAGCTAGTTTTGATTATTAATATTTATCTAGTTTGTTTGTATTTTCATTTACTGTTTTTATTTTGCGTCCATTTATATTTTGTTGTAGATTTAGTTTGCTTACATGTTGGTAGAATAGGTTATAACTTCAAAAGGTTGTGAGTCAAGCCTCCCCCTCTCATATTTGTCAATAGAGCTTGAGGAGGGTAGACCTTCCCCACATACCAAAATTGCTTCTTGGTTTATGATTTCTTGGAATGGATGAGATTATTTGTTGTGATTCCATGGATATGTTTAGAATGTTGTTTTAGATCTCTGTTTGAATATTAGAGTAGATTTTCTTTACAAATTCAAGTTATCTTTTCCATTGTCTTTATCATGAATTTGAACATTTATATTGCATGAATAGGTAGTTTTATTGAAGGTACATGTATCACATCTAAGGATAAATTCACCAGCACCTTCAGCTTCATCTCTCATCCTTCATCAACCCTTTGTTCATCAAAATTACCATCAGCCATGTTTTCGAATTTTTCATCCCTACACCATGAGAAAACCTTAGGGGTGCAATACAGGCCTCCCAAGAGTTTTCAAGCTTTGCCAAGGGGTGGGCCACCTTCCACTCATCCTAATCCACCTTCACACCACCTTCCCTACCCCTCTTCCAACTATTTTTGGCCTCAGATTTCCCTCAAACTATTTCTTGTAACAATTCAAGATTTCTTGTAGCACTACAGGAAACCTATAGCAACACTTAAAATAACACTTGTGGGACCCTCTTGAAGCCCATAAACCACCATCACCATCCTCTAAAATTTCAAAAACCACTCATACACCTCCAGCCTTTCCCCCATGTGTACAAGCCTTCCAAGAGCCACCTTAGCACTTTCTTCTCCTAACTGCAAAACAACACATTTTCAAGCATAGTTAGGTCATGAGTAGTTGCACGAATAAAAGAATGATAGATAGAGCATAGGGTAAGTAGAGTTTGTTTATCCATTTGGACTAGAAAAGTGTGATTATATTAGTTTCCTTTATGCCATTTCAATTCAGAAATTTACTTCATGCAAGATGCCTAGGTTTCTTTTCAATTCTTATCATAGTCTAATAACTTATAAGTAGATTTATTTCATTGTAGAATAGTTAGGTGTACTTGTTTGTTTTATTATAGCTCTGTACTTTCTGATAGTTCCATGGCTTTGAATCATTTGCAACCCTAGGCCTAATTTCAGAAGTGTGACAGACTTCATTTAGAAACCCTAGAAGTAGCACCCTTTCGTAAACTCAAAAGAGGATGACATGAGTAGAATGTGTATGTTTTGTATATGTCACTTTCACCTCCAAGTTTATATGAACCCTGGGTTGATAAATTAAAGTAGGGAAGCCCATGGGATTTGTAGCATTCTTAGTGCAATACCAAGGCTTCACAACTTTTTGATGACGTTGTCAGGGAGGTGTATAGTAGATGCTTTGATTTTGTTTTAAAATTCTTTTATGCTTACCTTTTTCATGTTGTTTCAGAAATATTGAAAAAATACAAAAAAAAACTGATTTTCATGCCTCGTAGGAGTAGGGATACTCAAGGAAATTTTTTACCTAAAACCCCCACATCACCACATTGTCACCCTTCACTCTTCTTCTGTGGCTATGAGGTTGAACACACCATAGGTGAGCCTTTTGAAAATTTTGAAGAACCTATTGGGGAACAATAAGATCCCGTTTAACCTGTCTCAACCATGGATGACACTAAAACCCAGGAAGCATTTTCGGTTAGAGAGGAATATGGGGAAACTAAGATGAAAAACATTAGCCCCTCGTCCCTTCCACACCTTCATGGACTTACCTCAGAAGATCCAGACACATTCATGTTTGAATTTTTTGTTGTTTATAGGACCTATGAATATGCCTCAGATGATCAGAAGCTGAAGCTATTCCCATCCACCCTTAAGGATGCAACCTTGCGCCGGTTCATGGTTCTACCTGGGAACATCATCACTACAGGGGCACAGATGCAAGAGGCCTTCAACAACAAGTATAACAGCTACTGTACGTCAAGGAAACTATGGATGAGATATTTAGGATGACTCTCAGGCCTGATGAATCTCTAAAAGACTATGAAGAGAGGTTTCAGTTGAACTATAAGATAGCCAATTGTAATCTTGATCTTGGATCACTTAAACTATTACTTCTCTAAGGGATCATAAAGGAGGTGATGGAAACCCTAAATATGTTATTAGGAGGAGATATCTACCAACTTCCTTATGAAAGAATCAAAATTGTCTTTAGGAACCATTCTAGGGCAGTTAGGAAGAAAGGAAGAGATGGCCAAAGTACATCCAATACCCCTTCCTCTTCCACCTCCATAAAACATGAGATTGGAAATATGCTCGAGGACTTTAAGAGTGACATGTTACACACCTTTGCTTTTAAAATGGACACAATTCGGGACAAAAGGAAGCAAGAGGAATCAGAAAGAGCTTTGGCTATATTTTCCCATAGATGTACCAAAAAGCACCCTAGAAATGAATGCCCACTAATTTTCATAAAGGTTTGCTTAGTCGGTTAGGAGAATCATGCCACAAATAAGTGTCCCTCCTTACCTGGACTTAAAGTTGTATATCCAGGTGGGGAAATAGGGCCAGAAAAAAATCTGTTTCATCAACCAGAGAAGGCCTCAAGGCCCTAGGTCATATCAATATGGTATGAAATGTGCACCTTACTCTTACTATCACAATAATCAGAATGCACCCATGAAAACTTGGTACACCCCCACTCCTCCATCCTAGCCTACATCTCCTACTTGGCCTTAAAACCCTCCATATCATCCTCAGCCTGTGAACCAACCATTTCAGCAGTATGCTCCTCAACAACCCTAGTGGAAAAATCCATCCCAAGGGTGGATGCCTCAAAAAAATCAACCACCCGCTGTAATGCCTCCACCAAAGCCTCAACCTCAGCTTACTCATGCTGCTCCACCCAAGCTGCCTCAAATGCTTCCACATCCAAATCTGAACCTGAACAACAAACAGGCACAACAGTTTTATAATGGAGAGGAATCCTATCCAGCTCATGTTTTGGAGATACAAGATATTAATCTCAAGTTGGGAAGAGTACTCCCAGAAAACCACCATCCATCTCCACCTATAGAGGTTGAGGAGAAAAATTAAGAAGGTAACACTCACATCCAACAAACTCCTTGTCACACCAGGAGGTAACTCCTCAAAATCAGAATGTATATTAGCTGAAGAATGTACATGCTTTTATAGATGGGAGGTGAGGCTATTGGGATTCATCTCCCAATGACTCTTGGCCTTCCTTATTTCCTAATATTAAATAATATACAAAAATACATATGCACACCCATCCATAGGATTAGGTGTCAACATTCCCCCGTTTAATCCGAAGGGATGTTGGTGAGTCCAAGCATCGATCTCAAATTTTCAAACTTTTCTCTTCCAAGTGCTTTGGTGAAGATATCAGCAGTTTGCTCATTTGTGGAACAATGATGTAGATGGATGGTTTTGGCCTGAACATGATGTCGAATTAGATGGTACTTTGTATTGATGTGCTTTGTTCGATCATGGAACCTTGGGTTCTTGGCCAACTTTATTGCAGAAGTGTTGTCGATCATGAGTGGTGTGGAGTACATTTGTTTCATCTGCAAATCTTCCAGGATTTTCCGGAGCCACACAATTTCCTTTGTTGCTTCAGCTGCTGCCACATATTCTGCCTCGGTCGTGGAATCTGCTGGAACTGACTGTTTGCGTGATCTCCATGAGACAACTCCTAATCCAAGACTCATGGTGTAACCTGTAGTAGACACCCCTGTTTCTTTGTCGCCATCAAAGTCTGAATCAAAGTATCCGATCAAGTTGAAGTCGCCTACCTGTGTATATTTGAGTCCAAAGTCTTGAGTCCCCTTCAAGTACCTTAGCACTCTTTTTGCAGCAGACCAATGTCCTTCACAAGGTTTTTGTATGAACCTTGAGAGGATTCCAACAACAAATGAAATGTTAGGTCTGGTGGTGGTCAGATAGATAAGACTTCCTACAAGCTGTCTATACTTAGTTGCATCCTCAAATTCCTTCCCTTCAATAGATGTGAGCTTCAAGTTTTGTTCCATTGGAGTGCTTAAGGGTTTACAATCATCCATGCCAAACTTGTTCAAGAGATCTCCAATGTACTTCTTCTGAGAAAGAAATATGAATTTAGGATGTTGAATTACTTCAATACCCAAATAGTAATGAACATGACCTAAATCAGTCATTTCAAAACCTTTCTTCAACTCTTTCTTCATGGATGCAATATAGCTCTCATTGTTTCCTGTTATCAAAAGATCATCTACATATACCACAAGATATACAACTGTTTTTCCAACTTTCTTAACAAACAAAGTTACATCATCAAGATCAAAGTGTTTGAAATCAAGTTTCAGAAGATGCTCGGTCAATTTCTCATACCAGGCTCGTGGTGCTTGCTTGAGGCCATACAAGGATTCTACAAGTTTGCAAACTTTGTGTTCTTGACCCTTTATCACAAATCCTTCTGGCTGGGACATATAAACTTTCTCCTTTAGATCTCCATTCAAGAAGGTTGTTTTTACATCCATCTGATGGACTTTCCATCCATTCTGAGTTGCTAAGGCAAAGAGAGTCCGAATGGTGGTCCATTTTGCTGTGGGAGCAAAAGTTTCTTCATAATCGACTCCTTCTTTTTGTGCGAATCCTTTTGCCACAAGCCTGGCCTTGTGCTTGTCAAGTGAGCCGTCTACTTTGTACTTGTTCTTGTAGACCCACTTACAGCCAATTGGTTTCGTTCCCAAAGGCGGATCAACCAGCTTCCAAGTGCCATTCTTTATCAAGGCATCATACTCCTTCTGCATCGCTTCTTTCCATTCATCATGAGAAGCGACTTCTTTGAAGGAAGTTGGTTCATGATCTGCAGACAAACTCAATTCACAGTTATAAGCAATATCCATATCAACAAGAGAATCATAATTATCTACATCACCTTCGATTTCTTGAGTGGAACTTCTTGTTCCTGTTTTTCCAACCTCATCAGGATGAACATCCTCCAGTGTCTTTGTCAGCCATTTGGGAGGACCTTTCTGAGATGGCCCAGGCTGGTCACTTGACTGAGTTGGGATTGATTCAAGATTCAATCTCCCAATTTTGTCGATCACATCATCCAATGTGTCATCCGTGGTTGTTTCTTCATGTGGGGGAGAGAGTGCTTCAGGATATGATTCCACAGTTTGATTCAATATCAGAATCCCCCCTTCAAGGTGTGGAATCACATTATCAAATTCTTGGAAAGACTTTGCATGTGTGAATCTATCCAGGCGATCAAGTTTCCGCTCAACAACCTTGTCACTCTTGGAAGATTCATGAAATATGACATCTCTTGCTATCACAAACTTCTTATTTGCTTCATCATAGAGACGATATCCTTTGGAGGTATTGGAGTACCCCAAGAAGATACATTTTCTGCTTCTAGCACCAAATTTGTTCCTTTGACCCTTGGGTATCAAGGCATAACAGGTGGACCCAAAGACCCTGAAATGCTTTACCAAAGGAATGTGGCCATGCCACATTTCAAAAGGAGTTTTGTTTCTAATTGAAATTGAAGGACACCTATTCTTTATGTAAACAGCACATAGAACTGCATCAGCCCAAAACATCAATTTCACATTCTTGAAAAATAACATGGAGCAGACCATATTTAAAATAGTTCTGTTCATTCTTTCAGCTACACCGTTATGTTGTGGATTATATGGCACAGTTGTTTGATGTTTGATTCCATGTTGACGAAGATAATTTTCAAATTCGTTTGAAGTGTATTCTTTTCCATTATCAGTACGTAGAGAGCCAATATGTGTCTGTGCATCATTTTCAATCCATGCATGAAAATTCTTGAAAGTTTGAAAAGCATCAGACTTATTCTTCAATAAGTAAATCCAACACATTCTGGTGTAGTCATCAATAAATTTCATCATGTATTTGTTTCCATTTGCAGAAGCAATAGGCATAGGGCCACATAAATCTGAATGAACAAGTTCAAGTTTCCTATGTGCTCTTGAGTGTGAATCATGAAATGGTCGTTTGCTATGCTTTCCTAGAATACATGCATCACATTCCTTAGGTTTTCTAGGAATTGTAGGCAGTCCATCAACACCATTTTTCTTCAACAAACGAAGGCTGTCATAATTTAAGTGTCCAAATCTAGCATGCCATAAAAGACTTGATGGAACTGTACCTTCATCATGATATGAACTGAAAGCAAAGTTTTGAGCATGAGCAGATGAACCTTTCAGCTTCAAGAGTCTCCCTTCTTCTATTCCCTCCATGACAAGTGAGTGATCTGATGCTGATCTGACCTCTGCCTTGCCATCAAACAAGTGAACTAAGTGTCCTTGCTGCCGAATTTCGATCAGGGACAGCAAGTTTCTCTTCAACTCCGGGAGGTATAGAACCTCATGTAGGATATGATCAGGAAGACCAGGCAGTTTAAGCCTGACTGTGCCAAGCCCTGATGGCTTGAGTTTGGATTTATCTGCGAAATATACTGCTCCATCAACTTTGTCAGTGAATTCTTCAAAAAAATCTTTTCTAAATGTCATGTGACATGTTGCTCCTTAATCTAGCAACCAATCATCTCTCCATGAAGTAAATGAAACATCAAATAGGTTTTCAGTTACTCCATTGTTACAATGTGCTAGAACATAGTGAGCGGATTCAGGTGCTTTACCTTTGTCTTTGTCATTAGTTTTACCTTTGTCTTGATTTCTGTGCTGCTCAATTTTGTCCCATGGTGTTCTCCATTTGGATGCATCATGTCCATCTCTATTGCACCGTGTGCAATGAAGATTGGATTTGTCAGCTTGTCTGCCCCCCCTTTCTGTGAAGTTTCTTCTTCCTCTTCCTCTTCTACCACCTCTTCCTCTGGATGAATCTGGAGCATGACTCTTTTCTCTATGTGCCAAGTATGCAGCCTCTTCGGAAGATGAAGGGATTGTCATCTTCCCGAAATCTTTCTCTCTTTCTGCAAACTTTTTCTCAAGTTTATCAAAGGTGATATGCTCAAAGTTTCCACTTGCTTGCAAAGACTCAAGATAATGTGAGTAAGTCGGATATAATGCCTTAACATATGCTATGAGAGGTATGTCCATTTTTACACTAGTGTTTTCAATGTCATGCATTATAGATCTTACTTCTGAAGCTAAAGCAAGGGGATCATCATTCTTCATTTCAAGACTGAACAACTTAATCATCAATTGAACATTTTCTAATTCTGAATGTGAGTCATAGAGTTATTTTAGCTTCTTCAAGGCTTCATAGGCATTTGAGAATGATGAAATATGGCGACTCACCTCTTCACTTACTGAGGCTGCAATCAAGGCATAGGCCTTGCAGTTCTTGTTTTCCCAAATGGCAAGCTCTTTGTCTGAAGTGGGCTTTTCTGGTGGATTTCTGCTTGTCCTTCACAGATTCCTTTCCACAGCTCATTAAAAATGAGTGTGTGTTTAATCTTCCGAGACCATTCAAGATAGTTCTCTTTGCCGGAGAGAACCACCCCAACAATTGAGATGAGAGAATGCATTAGATTGCTGGAAAAAATGTTCTGAAGAGGAAAAAATTTCTGCTATAAAAACTTTCAACTCTTGAAATCTTTTCAAATAAAGGGGCAAAAAATATTGCTGGAAAAAATACTCTGAGTTTAAAAACAATTTGCTGGAAACTAATTCTGCTCAAAAACTCTGAAGACTAAATGGACAAAAAAATACTCTTTGCTATAAACTGAATTCTGCATAAAAAATATATATATATGTATATTTTTTTTTTTTTTTTTTTTTTGGGGAATAAAAAAATTTATGATTGTGGAGGGGTGGTATTATGAAATGGGAGGGTGATATGGAGGGGAGCAGTGTGAAAGGGGATATGTAATGTATGAAGGGCGGTATGGAGGGGCGGAAATGTAGAAGAGGAAGCGGTATTTGAAAGGGGTTGTATTACATATGGAAGGGCATAAGATCATAACGCAGACAGGGGTTGTATTATCTTATGGAAGGGCGTATTACATATTAGAGGAGGGGAGGTATATGGGAGGCAGCGTAATATAATAAGGGAGGCAGCGTAATATATAAGCGGTATAGCAACATGGGGGGTGTGTTAAAACAAATATAAAATGCAGCGTGTTACCATATATGCATAGTGTGGATGTATTACAAACTGGAGTCGATTGTAAAGCGATATGTATTGACAAACTGGAGTCACAACATATTAAACTAGCGTATTAAATATCAATTGACAGCGTTTAATATCAATGAACTGCTGTATACAATGAACAGCATTTTTATAAAATAGAGAGCGTATATGTCAAACCAGCGATATTAATTATGAACAGTGGAATGACATGTCAGACTGGCGTGTTACATGGACAACATTGTATGAACGAGGCGTATCGCAGATGGAGGAGGGCCGATGAATGGACAGAGTTTTAATGTGTAGCGTGGAGGAGGGACGACAGACCACGGATGGCGGAGGAGAAATGAATCGACAGCGCTGGTAAACACTGGAGGAGCGCTCACTGTATTGAATGGAGCGATGGTAAACGCAGGGTGTTAAACATTGGGGCTGCGTGTTATGTATATGATGACGCTGAGAGGAATGATATGTATGCAGAGTGAGGGGAGTAGAACAGTGAGGGAGAGGGCGGTGAGTCGATGGGGAAATGTAAATCGCTGTATGGAGAATGTAGCAGTGAGGGCGGAGTGTGGAGAGGCGTTGGGTAGGTGGAGGATTGAAAAGGCCAAAAGGGTTGTTGCTAAAAATAATTTGAAATGGAATCTTGCAGAATGACAGAGCCTGCAATTTGCAGATTGACAGAGGAGCCTGCAGTCTTCAGGAGCTGCAGGAGCTGGAGCTGCAAATGTCAGGGATATTAGAGAAGAAAAAAAAATGCAGAATAACAGTCTAGCAATTAAGAGTAGCAGAAAACTATTAAAAATATTGACTGAGCAAAGGAGAGGGAGTTACACCACAGGGCAGAAATGCCAATAGTGGGACTGGCTCTGATACCATGTCACACCAGGAGGTAACTCCTCAAAATCAGAATGTATATTAGCTGAAGAATGTACATGCTTTTATAGATGGGAGGTGAGGCTATTGGGATTCATCTCCCAATGACTCTTGGCCTTCCTTATTTCCTAATATTAAATAATATACAAAAATACATATGCACACCCATCCATAGGATTAGGTGTCAACACTCCTTTTCCTGAATGCTTGATTCATTCTAGTCAGCACACCCCAGAGGAGACTAAATTTCTGGCAGAGTTAAATAATTTGTGTGTAAATATACAAATTCTCCAAGCCATTAAGGATGTCCCTATGTACAATAGGCTCATCAAGGAAAATTTCTTCAAGAAACATGGGAGAAAGAAGAAAGATACCCCCACCATAAATGTAGTAGGACAACTGTCTAACTTAATGTTGGGAAGGGTGATCATTCCAAAGTACCTGGACCCTGGAAGTCCAGTTGTAGATGTGCATATATATGGTGCCATAGTCCCCAATACTCTGATTGATCTAAGGGCTGCCATCGATTTCATGACCAAGGAAACTATGTTGAAACTCAATCTCCAAGGGACTTTGAGGAAAACCACAACATTTCTGCAACTTGCAGATCAGTCCACAGTAACTCCGGAAGGAATTGTGGATGATGTTATGGTTTCAATTGACTCTTGGGAGTATCCTACATATTTCCTATTTATGCAACCAAAAACCAAGTTCAATTGATATCCTCTCATCTTAGGGAGACATTGGTTAGCCACTGCAGATTCTTATATCACCTCTCAGGCTGAAAACATGACTATTAAAAATGGGCCCTTGTCTAAACAACTGGTATTATATTCCTCCAACCTAGACTTCCATTGATCATGATCTGCCTATATGGTTGGAGGATGAAGAAGATGAGGTATATAACACTACCCCCATTTGTACCATAGATTTTTTTCTTAGAGGGGGGTAGCTTGATGAATACGAACTCATTGACCATGACATTCAAAACTAGTCCCCCACTAACAGTCCACTTGAAAACCTAGTCAAAGAATCTGAAAACCAACCTTGGATGGAATTTCACTCAGTCGATTCAACCTCTGAAACCACCAAGGCTGTTGATTTTGGCCCATCTAGATCTCTAAAAATCAATGCAAACATCTCCGATGAAGAAGAAAAGCATCTATGCCATCTATTAAAAGGAATCCTAGATGCATTTCCTTTGGATTACAAAGACATGAAAGGGGTGTGTCCTTCAGTATGTAGACATCATATTTACATCAAAGAAGGATGAACCCAGCTCTAAAGGACATAGTCAAGGAAGAACTGCAGAAAATATTGGATGTAGGTTTCATTTATCCTATATCAGAGAGTGAGTGGGTATATCTCTTGTCTTAGTCCCAAAGAAGAATGGAAAATGACGAACTTTTTTTCATTATGGGGAACTTAACAAAGCCACCAAGAAGGACCATTTCCCTCTACCCTGTATAGATCAAGTCCTCGATGGCCTTGCAGGAAAGAAGTTCTTTTCCTTATTGGATGGGTTCAGTGGGTATAACCAAAACCAAATCAACCCTGAAGACCATTATAAGACTACTTTCACCTTCCCTTGCGGTACCTTCACTTACAATTTCCTACCCTTTGGGTTGTGCAATGCCCCAGCTACCTTCCAAAGAGCTCTTTTGAGAATTTTCTCTGAGCTATTCCATGACTCTGTTGAAATCAGCATGGATGATTTCACACCCTATGGGGACAGCTTCCAGGAATCTCTCTCCAATTTGGATAAAGTGCTGAGAAGTTGCATTGAGATGCATCTCTCCCTGAGCCCAAAAAAGAGTGAATTCCTAAAAAGAGCAGGAGTTGTATTAGGACACTTAATCTCCCAAGTAGGAATATAGGTGAACCTAAGAAAAATCACTATTATAAAAAGGGTACCTTCTCCTCAAAAGTAGAGATATGTTAGGAGATTCTTAGGGTTAGCTGGCTATTATAGAAGATTCATCAAATATTTGAGTAAGATGGCTTCACCACTATTTGGTTTATTGGCCAAATATTTTGAGTTTACTTGGTCCAGTCCTTGTCAAGAGGCTTTTGAGCTCATTAATGGAAAGTTAACTACTACCCCCATTCTCTGAGGTCCAAATTGGACTCTACCTTTCCACATACACACAGATGCATCCGACAAAGTTATAGGGGCAGCATTAGGGCAGTGAGAAGACAAATTACCTTATTCAATCTATTTCATCAGTAATAACTTGTCTAATGACGAACTCAATTATAATGTCATAGAGAAGGAGATGTTAGTCATTTTCCATGCTTTAAAAAAATTTAGACATTATGTCACTGGGTATCAGACCTTTGTTCACACTGACCATGAGTCCATCAAATATTTAATGAACAAACCAGATGTTAATGCTAGGATAATTAGATGGTTGTTACTTTTACATCAGTTTGACCTAACCATTGTTGATAAAACTGGAAAGGAGAATGTAGTTTCAAATTTTTTATCCAAGTTAGCTCTATCTGTAGGTGAAGAAGGAATGGTGGATGACCAGTTTCCAGATGAACATCTCTTTGATATATCAACACTCTCACCATGGTTTGCTGACATAGATAACTACTTGGTTGCTGGAAATTTCCCTCCTAATCTCTCATTTAAGGAGAAAACAAAGATCATCAGAAAAATCATCCCTTTCACATGGATTGGGGGAAATATTTTCAAGCTAGGCCCTCACAAAATTATCAGAAGATGTGTGAGGGAGGAAGAATTTTTTCGTATCCTCTCTGCATGTCACGATAGCCCTTGTGGAGGCCACTTTTCTGCAAAAAGGACTACCTTCAAATTTTTGCAGGCACGATACTATTCGCATACCCTTCACCAGGATTCTAGAAGATACACTTGCAAGTGCGACTAGGGCCAAAGGATGGGGAAACTTACACAAAGGGATGAGATGACTTTGCACCCTCAAGTGGCTCTTGCGTCATTTGACAAATGGGGCATGGACTTTATTGGACCTATTGATCCACCATATGGATAGAAAAAGTATATCATAGTCAGCACTGACTACCTGAAAAAGTGGGCTGAAACAAAAGCTATGAAGGTAGCAACCAAGGAAAAAGTAGCAGAATTTCTAAGGGAGAATGTGTTTTACAAGTTTGGTTACCCCATAGAAGTAGTCACTGATTAGGGGTGAAAATTAACTTCTCATCTCATTGAGAATATGTTAGCCATCAGTATTTTTTACATGTTAGTGATGACTATATCTACAGCTGAGTTTTCTAGAAACTGATTTCCTTATGTCAATATGTCATCTAGAAAACCCTCCTAAAACTTTTTTCGCCCTTCTACTTTTCAGTCCGCCCATGTCGAAATCAAAACCTCATTATCACTATCCTATCTAGCTTCAGCCTTATTGGTCTGCCCACCAGCTTTAAAAGGCAAATCCACATCTGTTTCAAAAGTCTCCCCTATGTTAGGAAGTGGCGCTTTAAGACATTTTACCCTTGGCAATCATAAAAAATCCAAAAAGCCTCCATCTGCAACAGACCTACCATGACTGACCTCTTACTTTGCAAATGAAATTGACAAACAGCCCTAAGTCGCGCCACTCACATCCCCTAGATCTCAACACTGCATAAACCCCAATCTCAAGCTGACTATTAGGTTTTTCACAGTGTTCTATGGTTTCTACAAAGGCAGGAAATATAATTTCATCTCATGGAGAAATGCTTGAATCTACAGTTAGAAGAACAACTGCTTCTAAATGTAATATGAGCCTGAAATATGTCTGCAAAACAGAAATTCACTCATCAAGACCTTGCATTTTTCCTTCCAGCATGAAAATCACAGTAAGAAAATGACACCACTGTCTCAGCAAACTGGTAAATTGTCATGGCCCAGAACCTCCTTCATTTACAAGCAGAGGGTTAGGGCGCCTCCTTCATTTACAAGCAGAAGGCGCTGGCCAGTATTGACTTTAAAGGTTGCAGAAGTCCAGGTTTGCCTTTACTGAACAAGTGAAACAATATCTCCAGGTTTTATGAATGAGATTAATGATCATAACAAGGATAGAGTTTGAAATATGCTAGCTCAAAGGAAAAAAGAGTCTGGTATAATAAAGGAGGTCATTTGAAGCTTTCAAATCATGTGAATTGTTGAACTTTAGAAAAGCATGTCATCAGTAAACATTCCAATCTTAAGCAGCCTGCTTGTCCACAAGATCAAATTGAAGAGGTGCTGACAAAACATGCCATTACACAGGCAGAAAGAAAGCTCATTGTTTTTCAAAGGACACTGACCTCCATAGTCACAGAGACTATCCTTCAAATAATTTGTCATGAGATGACCAAAACAAAGGATGACATTTCAGTCACCCTCAGAGCAGTACAGGAAGACAGTGACACTTTGGCTAGGGTTTTTCTGAAGCATAGTGATGATTGCAAGCAGAGGTGCCAGTCTTGATGTTTTTTAAGTTGATTTCTTACCATCATAATCAAACAAACCCTTGTCATGCAGCCTTATCACATAATCCTCATATACTTTTCCAAGTGAAGGGCCTCCTCCTTTTATGAGCAGATGGCCAAAGCCATTGCAGGTTGTTGAAAACTGATTGATCTAAAAGTGCAGTGGAAGGATACAAAGAAATTAAATAGAAGTCATTGCACAGGTAAAAGTTAGGGTTGGTGATTTAAAAGTATTGATTTTCCTATTCAAATGAAAATGTCTTTCAAAGAAATACATCATGATAAACAGGAAACAATATGAATATGCATGCATTGATACCAAAAAGGAGCAGTTTCTCTAAAGGAAAGGGTTAAACAGCACTCCACTGTCACCTACCCCGAAGTCTAAGAAAACTCCTTTTGAGGAAACAGAGAAGTATAGTGTGAAAGCATGCAACCAAAAGAGGGCGCTTACAGTCCAGGGAGAAGCTTATAAATCACCTGGAAGCAGCAATTATCAAACAAATTGGAAGAACACAGGCCATCTCCTGATTAAATGACAAAACAATCGCCAAGGTTTGTCAAAATGCTCTTTGGCACATTCTGATTGATTTTCTTTAGATTATCACTAAGAAGGTAAAACAGGGGACAAAGTTGAGCTACAGAATGCATGATGAATAGGTATACAATGCTATAAATGGACAAAGAAGTGGTTTGATAGATTGTCAGTTTTGGGAGTTCAGAACAAATGCATCTTTCTCATCATTCAAAAGACAGATACATCATAGGTAATGTACCTATAAGCAGGAAATTATTTTGGAAAAAAGGGGCGCCTTCTTGAAATCAAGAAACCATGACCAAATCCAAGTTATGTCAGTAAGTTTGGCACCTACTGAAAATGAAGGTTGAAGAAACTATCAAAGAACAAGAGCTGTTAAAACAAGTTGACAAAACTATGCCTGTCCTTCAAATAACAAAGCAGTTTGCAGGTATTCTCTTGACTGTTTTAAAGGAAGGGTTACTCTATCTCATGTATATGACCAGTATTGTTAAAAAAAGTGGCAGAAATGATATGAAGGTTGTGGAGCTATTTTTCAAAATTTGAAAATTCGGTGTTTATCACCCAAAGGAACAAAACAGAAAATCACTGTTCAAACACCGGTGCATGAGGAAGACGAGGTTCTGGTTTTTAAAACCATTTTTGTTTTTATAAAGAAGTTCAAGTATGAGCTGCACCGAGGATATCCAAAAGTGTCAAAAATACTGTGAAAATTCGCAAAGAAGCCAAACCAAAATTCCACTTTGCATTTAAAAAGGAGGTGACCGTTGAAGATTTGTTTTGAAATGATATAAGGAGTAAGGTCGAGGGTGAGTTTATCTTTTTTCCAACTGCAAACAAAGTTCCACGCCGCCCTCAGCATCGAAACAACAAATTTCTGATCGAAGTAGCAAAGTTTGCACATTTTTACACTGCGCGACGCGCCTGGCGGAGGTTTTGAACGGGCAGTCAGTGTTGGCGCGACGCGCCTGTACGCCGCCCGACAGCCCGACCCGACAGGCCACCCGGGTGTTTTCTCTTGCGCGACGTTCTATCTTCAAAGGGTGCCGCGCAGGTTTAAAGGTTTTCGGTGTTACTTCAGCCTTTCACAATTGGTGTTCATCAAATTTAAAGGTATGCTATATGTTTTTCACCCGGTTCCAAAAATACAAAGTGCTATCAAGGTTTAAAGAGCCACTGTCAAGTTTATAGAAGCAGGGTTTAAATGTGATAACAAGTTAGAGATAAACACCGGAGGGGTGTGATGTTTTGATTCAAGGAACGCTTGTTCACTATTAAAACTGCTGCGAATTTTCACCACTCCACATTCAAAAATTTCAAAACCTTGTCATTATAGTTAAAAAACAGTGTTTCCTGCACGGTGATCTGAAGTGTTAAATTGTGATGAAGTGCTGACTGTGTCATCTAGAACACCTACGGGAAAAAGGTTGGTGTTAAGACTAAGGGCAGCTTGTTTAGTCTTCAAAACATCGAAAGGCAGAGGTTTGTCCTATAAAGAACTGTGTGTTGATTAAAAGGAGAGTTGGTTATAAAAAGACAAGGTTTAGGTCTAAACAGAAACCTTTCACACTGTCCTCAAAACATTGCCATATTGTTAAAACAGTGAAGTGCACTCAGAAAAGGGTTTTTTGACAAAGGGCTGTTTATAAGTTGAAGGACCACAGGGTAAGGCTGCTCCTGCTCCTCATGCAAAGACAGTGTTTGTGGTATAGCTGCTTGTTTGACTTTAGGTGTTCATGCTTGTTTGATAAACAGATATCAGGTTGAAACAAAGGATTTTCTCCACAAAGGCTAGGGTTACATGTATAAGGGGCCCTTGACTGTTTTGAAAAAGAAAACTCACATAAGCTTCTGCCCAAAAGCTTTGTAATCTTTGAAAAGATCTGTCATCTTGGCTCAGGATTATGCCAGGTGACTTTTTAATTGCATAAAGAGTTGTTTTCACACATGCAAGTTGATTGACTGTTGGTATACTTAGTCAAGGCAGATTTGGAATAATTGGAAAATATAATGTTGATCCAAGACACAAGATGTGTTGCTTAACTTTCAAATATCACCAAGCAGGGAAACTTTGGCATTATATACAGCCTGCCTCATATAGTCTGCCCCTCTTTTTCACTGTATTATTTCCTACTGTGAATTTGTTGACAGAGATTTTCTAAAGGCAAACAGGACACTTTCTGAAGGGCAGGTTTTTTGATGGGAATTTAACATTAGAGACAGAGATATAAGTGTGGTGGTTGATCTCTTAAATTCACAAGTAAAGGGTGTTTTTCCTAAAAACACTGTGCATTGATATTTCACCTAACCTAGGTATCCTTTTTCTTTCACTGTATGGTCTCTTCTATAGAAATCTGTTGACAAAGGTATTTTCAAGGTGGAAGACCATTTCTGAAGAGCAGAGTTTTTATGATTAATATTTGTCTTGAAGACCAAATTCAGGTGTGTTGATTGGCCCCTAACAAATCCATAGGAAAAGTGATTTTTCAATACTATGCACAGGAAATCTACGCAGCAGTTGGATGTTGAGGGACAGCAGCAGTTGGACATTGAGGGACAACAGCAGATACAGGATGAGGGACAGCAGCAGACAGCAGTTGAGGAGCAGCAAGTTGGGCAGGAAATTGAAACACCTTTTGAGCCACAAACTGGACAAGATATTGAGGAAGAACAGCAAGCTAAAGCTGCCACCTTAACGGTAACCAAGACTGTTCCTAGCAAGAGGAAATTGCCCAAAAAGACACCTTCTAGCATGCCAAGGAGGAAAAGCGCCAGATTAGCTTTCAAAGGAAAAAGTAAAATTGGAGAAAGTACAAAGCATGGAGGTGAATTAGCTATTGTCCCTATCCCAAGCGATGATAGTGACAATGAGGCCCGCCTCCTTGAAAACCTCCTCATTCACAAAGAGGGGAAAATTGAGGTATTACAGGAAGATCTTCAAAGGGCGAGGAATTTCAACCACTTCTTGGAGGTTGAAAACAAACAGATGAAGTTTCATGCAGCTATTCATGAGGCAAGGGCAATTAAGTATAAGAAAGAGGCAGAAAGGGCGCAAGCAAGAATTGAAGAGCTCATTGGTGAGTTTGATGATGAAGAGGAGGAATACCAGCCTAGGCGGAAGAGGCCTAGGACCATCGGGCTTAAAAGAGCCTTGGAAAAACAGAGAGCAGAAGAACAAGCCCATTTCCAAGCCTTTCCTCTCACTGCACTCCTTGAGCAGGAAATTGAGGAAAACAAAGAAGCATGGCTTGAGAGAGCTAACAAGCATTTGGAAATGAAGCTTGAGAGGGCGAATAGAGATTTAGAGCTGCAGAGGAAGAGGACACACCACTTCCAAAAGCTGAATCAGTTTGCCCGGCACAAACTAAAGGCAGCACAAGAAAAATTGAAGAAGGTAAAGGGGAAGCGCCTAGCACGGAGGGAAGGGAAAAGCATATCAGCCCTTGATATTTTGGCCTCATCTTCGGAGCATGTTGCTACAGACCCTTGAGGGTCATGCATGCCAATTTTGGGCCTTTTTCAGCAACTTTTTTTTTTTTGGCATTTTTTAGGTTTTTGGCCGAAAACTCATAATTTCACCATTTCAGTTTGATGAGTTGTCAAGAGAGGAGGATGATACCGATGGATGCCATAATTCCATGAGCAGGTCTCCAACGATTTTCAAGGCATTTGGAGATCATTCGCCCCCTCAAATTGGCGAAAAATACCCTCTTTTTGCACATTCTGCCCGCCATATCAGCAGTCTGCTATTTTCTGGGTTTTTGCACACAGGTATAGTTTTGGATGACTTCTAGGCCTCGGATTGAGATGGTTTCAGTTGCACCGGAAAGTAGACACAGAGAGCTTTCCAGCAAGCCCTCATGAGCCCCATTTCGACATTGGGAAGGCTGCCAATTGCATCCAGCAAGTCAGGGGACCTTTTTCAGGCATAAATATGAAGTATTTTTGTAATTTTTGAACCTCAAAAATCTGCTTTTCCCAAATGTGCGTTAAGCTATTTTTATCCTTGGGAAATGATGTAAAGTCAATATAATTTCCATTTTTAGCAGTTTTTTAGATATTTTATGGGATATTTTGTGCCTTGGGCTTTGCAAAGCCTAAAGGACAAGTTTAGATATTTTGACTTGGCCAATGGGATAGCTAGTTGCTCCATGAGGTTTTCCTCCCTCAAGCCTATTTATTCCATGGGTTTCATTGTAAATCAGAGGCTGAACTTGAGAGAAGAATTCATACATTGGTCATATGAGCTTTGAAGAATACACTTGTGTTATGATTTTTGGACTGCCTCTTCGATGCTTTTGAGGAATGATGAAGGATTGTTGATGGATTCCATGACATGGTAGAATGGTATAGTGTTTCTTGATATGTTTTTGTCTTCTAGTTTTCATTCATAATACATGTTTCTTGCTGCTATAGATAAGTAGAGATTGATTTTGAGATATGCCCATGGAGGCACCTCAAGATCCCTGAATCTTCATAGCTTGATGTTTTCTTCTTCCTTAGTTATGCTAAAGAATTCTTAGTTGCTCTTTAGTAACTTAAGGTATTGTTGCTAGTTTTATTCATAAGTTCTATGAATGTTAAGTAGGATGTATGGTGTGCCATGCCTACCTATTAGCTGCCCATAGTTCTGTCCATGAAACTATCTCTTGAACTGATTAGTTTATCATTTTGTTGAACCAAGGAGGCCTAGTCCCGATCTAGCCCTTTGCCTAAAACTATGAAAACTTGTTGGTCCAAGTGCCCAATGACTTAGAGACTATGTTTAGGCGTTCCGGCGTAGTTTATGAGTTGTTAGTTTGTCTTATATGTTTTCCCCAAAGTCTGATAGCCATTTCCCGAAGTTAGAGGGTCTTATACCTCTATGTATGGCTGGAATGGTTGATTTCTATGTATTAATTAGCTCATAGTTGCATTTAGCATGATTAATGGCTTGCTATAACATGTTTATGTCTGCTATAAACTAGTTACACTTGAAATCCCTTTGTCTTTCACCAACTTGTTGTCCATTTAATCCATTTTTCCCAAAGATCCCTTCTACCGTGAATCAAATCGGCCCTACAGCAGCCTTACATCATCACCTCATAGCTTCCTTGACCTGTTTGACCCCATAGCCCAATTTATCTACATCTTGTTATCCAGTTTATGTATTTGATCAGTTTTATCCCTCACAAACTTAAAAACTAAAAAAACCAAAAACACACTTCATAACTAGCCTAATATCAGAACATCGCAAGTAAACACAACGACATCTTTTACACATATAGAGAGAGCCCTCTCTGAGTCCAGGAAGGCTAGGTCCTTGGGCTCCAAAGCTTGGTTTGATGTTACATCGTCATTTGGCTAGCCAATCGGCCAAATCACGGGACCCTAACAGAATATTCTAAGTAGGCACAAGATAAATCATAAGACTTCTATTGCCTACCACCCTCAGGCGAATGGCCAAGTGGAAATGAATAACAGAGCCTTGGAGAGTATCCTCGCCAAGGTTTTAAGTAGTAGCAGGAAATATTGGGAGGACAGATTGGTAGAAGCTACTTGGGCCTACAACACTACTTGGAAAACAAAAATAGGATTCACTCCTTATTACCTAGTCTATGGCAAGAAATATTTTCTTTTAATTGAATTTGAATTCAACACCTTAAGGATGGCAGCTGAGGTAGACCTAGATATATCAAATGCCCAAAAGGAGAGGTTGTTGCAATTAAATGGATTGGATGAGTTCAGGATGCAATCACTCCTTCACACAGAGGTAATTCAGATGCAAAGGAAGTTCTAGCGTGACAAGAACATTAAGGAAAAGACCTTTCAAGAAGGATATTGGGCGTTGTTGTATGACTCAAATTTTAAGGACTTCAAAGGCAAAATGATGACAAGATGGTTGGGACACTAAAAAGAGGACAAATTTTATGATAATAGCACAATGCATCTCAAAACCATAGATGAGGAAGGAATTCCCCTACTTTTCAATGGTTAGAGGCTCAAGGTTTACAAGAAGCCCCTGTCTAGGGTAGAATTTATAAATTCCATAAACATGGAGGTGTATGTCATGGGAAAATCCATAGTTTCTAGTGCCTCTTAGAAAAACAAGAAAAAAAATAAAGAGGCATGGGTAAAAACCTCTCTGAGGTTCCCTAGGCCAACTCTAGGGTTGAAAACCTCCATGAGGCAGTCCTAGAGCAAGAAAAACGAAAGAAGAAAGAAAATAAACAGAGAATAAAAGATCCTTGGGTGAAAACCTCTCTGAGGCGCCCAAGACAGGCCTCTGGGTTGAAAACCTCTATGGAGGCAGTCCACTTGCCTTCAAGAAAAAATAGAATAAAAATAAAAAAAGAGAAAAAGAAAATAAAGAAAAGGAAAAAGAAGAAATACGTATGCATTTATGTGCTTTTCTGTTTTGCAGGTTAACAATTAAAAATGGCTTTTAGGATCTAGAGGAGATATTTCTCTTCATTATTTCTTCTTCTCTGATTGCACACTCCATAAGCCACTTCATTATCTATCCCTTCATCCATTTCACCCATCATATAGGCAAAAATTTCGTTTTTTTCCCTAAATTGTAATTGCTACAGGAAAATCAGGCAGCTATAGGATTCCTGTAGCACTACAAAATTCTTGTAGCACTACAGGATTCCTATAGCACTACAGGAAACTCCTGTAAATGCTACAGGAAACTCATTTGTGTAGAAAAATGTTTCCTAAGGGTTTTTTAACTTCAGTTAGTGTATGATAATTCATGTTTTTCCTATACCTACCATTCCAAAATCCTTATTTCACTCCATGTGCAAGGTTTCCCTATCTAAGCACTATGTTGCACATTTGGCAGCTAAAGCATTGGAAACTTGGAATAGGAACCCTTTCTCTTTCCTATCCTCCTCTCCATTCATTCCATGACTTCATCCATAGCCTCCATAAAATATATCCCTCCATTTCTAAGAAAATTGAAGCAAGAAGAGGCGAGAAACAGACTGCTACAGGTATCATAAAGTTTCCTGTAGAAAATATGTGGGTGGCACAACAAGGCCAAGAGATGAAGGAAAGTTGATGTCGATGAATCTTGGAGACCACCAGTAGACTCCAAATGGACAATCACACCAACCATGCCATCTGTAGCCCTCCATGTAGTACCTGCAAAAGAAAAAAAAGAAATAAGAAAAGGGTAAGTAGCTCACTTAGAAAATACAAGCAACTCACTTAGAAAAAGCTGCTCACTCAGAAAACAAATAAAAAATGAAGGCATAGTAAATAAAATACTAAGGCTACCACCACCAGCTCTAGCTCCTTGCACTAGCTCCTTTAGCACCTCACCAACACTAGGTAAGCTCAGGTATGGCCTCTCACCTCTCGTTGTGCATCCATAATGGCCAAAATAGTTGAATGTCGAGTTTTAAAAATTTAAAAGGAAAAAAGGTGGACAGTTAACTTGGCCACCTTCGTAAAGTGAAACTGGAGGAAAAGTGAAAGTGCATGCCACCTGAGCAAGTCAAATCGAGTCAAGTAAGAGTGGATGGGAATGAAGGGAAGTGATCATGAGGTTAGCAATGATTAACTAAAGTGGGGGCCAATGGTCTCAAAGAGGAAACTCGTGTTAAGTGAAAATCACCACAACGCTCCAAATTTAGTTAAAAATTCAATAAAGGTAATATTTGTCTCATTTTCACCATTGCGTTGAGAATTTAGAAGAGTAGCAAGAGTAGGAGAGCAGTGGGATCCATCATAATAGCACCATCAAGTTTTATGATTGCATGCACCATCGTGCTACAAGAAACATCATTTTGCTACAAGAAACTTCAGAAGCAGACCAGCAAAGGATTAGAGGGAAACACAGAGTCACCTATGGGTGAATTTTCTTCCCAAAGCCTCCATATATCAAACCACAATAACATAGGACCAAGGTAAGTGGATTGTCATCCTCCAACACTGAAATTTCTCCATACAATTCACACTCAGCAAAAGTAAATTTGACAGTTAAAGGGTAAAAGAATTTTCTTGCATTTTTCTTTAAGGCCTCCATCTCCAAGACATACCTCTAAAACCTCTCACCACCTTAATCTCACAACATAAAAATGGGAGGGGGATTCAATAGAAGGGAGTCTACTGACATTAAGAGAATTAAGTATCACCCTCAAGTTATGGAAACCTTCCTAAATCACCAATGGCTAGGGTTCTTCGAGCTATTGAAAGGTTTTGATGATGAAATAGCTAAAGAATTTGCAGTGGCTCTACAATCACATTTAGAAGAAAGGGGCCACCACTGTGATTAGAGGCCTAGCCATCACACTATCTCCTGAACTCATAAGAAAAGTTACCACCTTTCCCTTAGGAGTCAAATGGGTTAAGGAAAGAATGCCTAGCACTGTAGCTAAAAATAATTTCTTTCTACCAGGAGAGGAGTATATTGAAGATAAAAATGGAGTAAGGAGAGAGAGCCTTTCATACCCCTGGGATGAATTTTCCTTCCACATCATGAAGTTTATCTCTTGTGAAGGAAGATTGAGTGTCGTCTATGGGTATCATTTCAGATTTTTAAATGAACTTAGGTTCCAAGGAGAGATCCCGCTTGAATAGAGATTAAGTGTCCCTTGCTACCTTCTAAACTCCATAACTGACATGAGCCATAAATTGAGGAAAAGGAAATATTAGCACTTGGCCCATCATGGCCTAATAAAACTTATCGTAAATGATGCTCTGAGAAGGTTAAACCTGCCTATATCTTGGTCTTCTTTCATAGACATGGATAGGGAAGCCTTTATAGCTACCCAAATAGGGAAAACCTCTGCTTATATCCCTAGAGAAAGAGAAGAAGAAGAAGAAGAGGTAGAATAGGAGGTATAAGAGGAGGTGGAAGAAGAGAAAGAAGAAAAAGAAGATATGGAAATTGAGATAGAAAACATAGAGACAAAAAAAATAGAGCAAGAAGAAGCTGAGGGAAAGGAGGAAGAAAATATTGAGGAAAAAGAAGATGTGTACCTTATCTTAGCCCATGAAACCTCCCCTAAAGACACAAGCATGTCACCTAAAATCACAGATCAAGTGGTAGCTGCCACCCTAACTACTTTGAGTACACCTGTCAAAACAAAAAGAAAGAGGAAGACACCTATGTACTTCAAAACTAGGAAGAGTCAAAGGGTGAAATAGGGAAAACCAAAAACTCCCACCAAGAGCCCTATCACCATAGAAGAATCTCCAAAGATGGAAGAAGAAATCAAAAGAGAGGAAGGAAATGTGCAAGAATTCACTTCACCTATAAGGACGCATGTAACATATATCAGGAGACATTCAACCAGATTGGCTGCCCATACACCTCATGCAACCTCCATAGACCATCCAAGGAGAGAAAAGAGCGCAAAACAAGGAGAAGAGGGCCTTCAGCAAGAAAGACAGATTTTGATACAGGAAACTATGTTTTTTATATAGGAAACTCCAGCAAGCACAAATTTGGATAAAAATGCCTTGGTTGAAGAGGAAAAGATAGCCACAGAAGGGCAAGAGGTCAAGGAAGTTGAGGGAAAGACACAAGAGGAAAAACTTGATGAAAATGAGGGAGGAAAAGATGATAAAGAAGAGGCCACCTCACCAAAATCAATCCCCAAATATGTTGCAATAGTGCCAAACACTAGCCCTCAACCCAAACTCAACTCTTACTACACATACATTGAGGGGGGTAGATTAATTCCTCAAAAGTTCACAATTCCTTTGTTTTATCAGTTGGAGGAAGAGAGGGCACGCACTCATCATTGGATGAAGCTTGCCACATCTAAAGGAGTGTATAACATAGGGGTCATGGAAGGAAAAGTAGTTGATTTGGGGAAGGATTTATTTGATGTGAGGCTCAGAGAGTAAGTTTTGAAGGAGCAGCTTCAGAAGGCACAGGCGGAGAATGTAGCACTATAAGAGCAGCTTCATCAAAAGGGTAAACAGGTGGCTACCATGGAATATTTGTGCATGGAGGCCATTCAACACAGGTATCATTCAGATTCATATGCATTTTACCTCAAGGAGTAGTGACTCCTCTTTCAAATTAAAACTATAGCCTCCCATGGATCCTTACCTTTCCAAAATTGTAGACAGTTCATTGATTTCTGCAATCAAGAAAACATGGCTCACAAGGATAAAATGGAAGAGTTTTATATGCATAACCTTGTGTTAACATATTTAAATATTTGGGACCCCGATCATAGGATGGGGGATATGCAATTAATGGCTTCGGCATCATGGAGGTTAATGAGGATACAAGAGCATAAGAGACGAGGAAGAGAAAACAGAGAACCCTTACACATTAGGGCAAAATTTTTCAACCCTAGGGGAGTCATCACTAGCCATATGAATTTTTAAAAGGATATTGAACTTGTTGAAAGATACCTCCATACACAAGCTCACGCAATTTCCCAATTTGATGATGTTTCTAGGTTGTTTGGATATGAATGCATCATGGTTATTCAAAGAAGATGGAATAGCCTCCCTCACAGCCTTAGAAACATGGTGTACCACACACCAAAAATATTGAGGGGTGCCTTGGAGAGAGCACCATTGTAGAATAGGTCCATGCAGGCCAAAAAGATTCAATGGCTTGGATTAAAGCTTAGTCCACCCTTGTTGTTGAGGATGAGTGATGGGAAGGACCAAGATGAGCAGAATAGAGAATGAGAGGAAGCAGAAAATAATGATGGGTTTTACCCTCCTGAAGGGACTCCCACACTTCTTCCTTGGGAATTCAGAGGGTCCATCAAAGACTTAAAGGAAATGCAGAAGGAGGATTAGTTTCTCAAAGGATGAGCAACCATTTAGTATGGGGGTGATGAGGAGCTCCATAATTAGGTACATTTGGAGGGGTTAATGGTCACCTTTTTTCCTTATTAAGTCTATTTTTCTTGCATTTTAATTATATTATGGTCTTATAATGCTATTGTAGGTGGTGATTGAGGATTAACATACTTCGAGTACCCAACATGAGTTAAATGCGGGAAAATCATGAAGGTATTGCATTTTTGTGGATATTTTGTTGTAAAGACTCGAAGTAGACAATAAGGAGAGATTCTAAGGGGTTGTCCACCCTCCTTAACTCCCAAGGGCGGCCAAGGTATGCTCGATATTACCTCCAATAGCTTGAAATCAAAGGTAGCCAAGAAAACTCAAGATCAAGTGCACCCAAGCCATACTTTACTTGGAGTCAAGTGGAATCATCACCTATTTTATAGGGAGTTGTTGGTAGCTACCATTTTAGGTTAAATAGAGTTGAGAAAGAGCTCATTAAGATTCAAACTTTGGAGAAATCCTTAGGCTCTTTTCTCTTGTAATTATTTTTCAAGAATTTTATATTGATGTAATGAGACTATCTTTTGAAATGAAATGGGTATTCAGAATTTGCCTTACTAATCTAGTTTCAGAGAGCTAGGCTTGTGATTTAGGGCCCAATACATGTGCCTCAACCTCTCTTGTGTAATCATTTTTTACTTTCATGTCATTTAGCTAGTTTTTCCTATGAATATTTAGCTAGTTTGTTTGTATTTTCATTTATTGTTTTTAGTTTGCTTCCATTTGTATTTTGATGTAGATTTAGTTTGCTTACATGTTGGTAGGATAGGTTATAACTTCATAAAGCTGTGAGTCAAGCATCCCCCTCTCATCTCTGTTAATAGAGCTTGAGGAGGGTAGACCTTCCCCACAACCTAAAAATTATTCTTAGTTTATGTTTTCTTGGAATGTATGAGATTAGTTGTTGTGATTCCATGGATATGGTTATAATGTTGTGTTAGATATCTGTTTGAAGATAAGAGTAGATTTGCTTTACAAATTCAAGTCATGTTTTCCATTATCTTTATCATGAATTTGTCCATTTCTATTGCATGAATAGGTAGTTTTCTTGCAAGTACAGGTAGCACAGTCAAGGAGAACTTCACCAGTACCTTCAGCTTCATCTCTCATCCTTCATCAGCCCTATGTTCATCAAAATCACCATCAGCCCTGTTTTCGAATTTTTCATCCCTCATTAGGGGATTCTTGAGGTCTAAAATGGGCCTCCTAAGGAAAATGTAAAATCAAAATTCACTTTATGAGAACCAATCACATTTTAGGGGGTGACATCATCCCTAATGGTTGAGGTGGCATTGCTTGAGTTAAAGCTACTTACTTGTCACATTCTCAATGGTGGATAAAAACCCATGGTTAACCATGGTAGTGCTCTAAGTACTTTTAAAGTCATGAAGTAAAGTACTTATAATAAATGTCATTTCACACTTTTTGAATAAATATTATTATTGTCATTTCATATTTTTTGAAAGAAACAATGCATATCCTACACAAACTTCATGTATTTACACACTTCTCAATAAATATTATATTTGTATTTTTTCATATATTTATTTTTAAATTATATATTCATCTCATTAAGAATTTATGAATTTATATTTATATTTTATTTTAAGTTATTTAAGTACAAAGGACAAATGCATTAGTTGTGCAATGATAATGATTTTTTCTTGAAAATACCATTCTTATTTATAGTGACATCAATACAATTTTTCTATTCATTTTATTTTGGTACAACTTTTGAATTGAATTTAACCATGGTTACATGGATTTTGGTGCAAAAAATGAATTTCAAATTCATAAATATTATTTTATTGATTTAGCTATTATTTTATTTTTTCCTTAGGAGGCCCATTTTAGACCTCAAAATTCCCCTAATGACACCGTGAACAAGCCCTGGGGGTGAAAGACAAGCCTCCCAAGAGGTTCTGAGCTTGGTCAATGGGTGAGCCACCTTCCACTCATCCAAATACACCTTCACACCACCTTCCCTACCATTTTTCCACCTATTTTTGGCTTCGGATTTCTCTCGGACTGTTTCCAGTAGAAATTCAGGACTTTCCTGTAGCACTACAGGAAACTTGTAGCAACACTTGAAATAGCACCTATGGCCCCCTCCTTAAGCCTATAAACCACCATCACCATCTTCTAAACTTGAAAAAACAACTCATACACCTACAACATTTCCCCCATGTGTTCAAGCCTTCCATGAGACACTTTAGTACTTTCTTCTCCTAGCTGCAAAAAAACACATTTTCAAGCATAGTTAGGTCTTGAGTAGTTGCATGAATAAAATCATGATATATAGAGCATAGGGTAAGTAGAGCATGTTTAGCCATTTGTCCCAGCAAAGTGTGATTATATTAGTTTCATTTATTCCATTTCAATTCAACAATTTACTTCATGCAAGATGCCTAGGTTGCTTTTAAATTATTATCATAGTCTAATAAGTGGATTTATTTCGTTGAAGAATAGTAAGATGTACTTGTTTTTTGTAGTATATCTTTGTACTTTCTAATAGTGCCATGGCTTTGAATCATTTGTAGCCCTAGGCATAATTTCATAAGTGTGACAGACTTCACCTAGAATCCCTAGAAGTAGCACCCTTTCGTAAAGCTTAGAAGAGGATGACATGAGTAGAATGCATTTGTTGTATATATAGAACTGTCACCTCCAAGTTTGTAAGAACCTCGGGTTGATGAAGTAAAGTAGGGAAGCCTCTGGGAGTTGCAGCATTATTAGTGCAATAACAGGGATTCGCCACACACTACATTGGGACATATTGGATACTACAAAAAATTCATTAAGGGGTAAGCACAAATCACTGCACCAATGGAGAAATTACTTAAGAAATATGTGACTTTTCAGTGGGGTGAAGAATGCCAGAAGAGCCTCAACATACTAAAAGAGAAGATGGTAATCGTGCCTATTCTAGTATTCCATGACTGGAATAAGGAATTCCATGTCCATGTCGATTCTTCTTGCATATATTTAGGATTGTTATTAGCATAGCCTCGTGAAGGAGAAGTTGAACATCCTATATATTTTGCAAGTAGGAAGTTATCTACAGCTAAGAAGAATTACAGTACCATAGAAAGAGAAGGTCTAGCTATGGTGTATGCCCTAGAGAAATTCAAGCATTATTTGTTGGAATCACATTTTAAGATGTTTACAGACCACTCTGCACTGAAGTACTTGGTCAATAAGCTTGTCCTAGGAGGGAATATTTGCAAATGGTTATTATTATTGTGGTAGTGTATTTGGTGCAAGGGCGACATATGAAATACAATTATTTAGAAAGTTGGCTTCTACCTGCAGAAGGTCACAAAGAAAAAATATTGTTTACTGTTAGTGGAACATATCCGACACAATTTAAACTACGTTTGAGGTAAAACTAAGCATACAACACTAAGAACAAAACAAAACACAAGATTCAAAATAAAAAATCTCGATGGAGCAAACAGCCTAACAATACAAGTGGATAATTCTCCCTTTATTGGTTGTTGGTGGTAAAAAATATATAATGTTAAACACTTGAAGAGGGTCCTTTGAGCTATGGAGATAAAATACCCAAAACAAGGAGGTCTCCTTCCCTCGAGTTCCTACAAGCATATCTTTCCTCTCTCAAAGGATGGTAGATCAAGATCAAGTGGTGGACCTCTATCTCTTGGATTGAGATGTTGGTTGGACAACATATGATTCCTTCCAATCCCTTTGTTTTTGGACTATGAAAACTTGTTTTCTATGAATCAATTTGGCCAGAATAATAATTTGTCTCCAATTCTTCTTCTAAAGGCTGGCTTATATAGACATTTTTTGAATTCCTCCCTCTTCTCTTGGCCCAATATGGATAGTGACACAAGGGTGGAGGAGGGATTCCTTTGTGGGTTTCATTTACTCCTCAAGGTGGCTCAAATTTATTTTTCCTTAACAGTACTAGGTGGAGAATAATATTAACCAAGCATGCCAAGTGGTCTTGTATGGTGACATTTCTCCATCTTCAGGACCACGCGGCTATCTACGGAATAGTCGCGCTATGTGAAAAAATTCTTTGATGCAGGTGTGCTGTCATTTAATTGCCATTTGAACCTTAGGAAAAAATAAATTTTAGTCTAATATAATGTATTCCTTCTCTAAAAATATTCATTTGTACCGTCTTCTAAACATTTTTAATGTCTTTTGCCTATAAAATTTTCTGGTGTTAACAATTATTTCAGGAGTATGACTTTGAACTTGTTGTTAAATCATGAAGAATGAATGTAGGTGTTGACCATTTGTCAATATTGGAAACATGAGAAGAACCAACTAGCATAGAAGATAATATCCCTAATGCGTAGTTGTTTGCAATCAGAATAGAAGATGATGAATTTGTAGACATTATTCACTTTTTGACCACAGGGATGGCTCCTTCGGAATATACTACGCAGAAGAAAGAATTGGTGGTTAAATGAAATGATTTTTCATTGATAGTAGGACAATTATATTATATGGGACCAAATGAGATACTCGGTAGATATGTCCCTAGACATGAAAGGTCAATGCTTTTAGCAGGAGCTCAGGGAGGTGCAGTCGGTGGTCATTATGCAAGAAAAGCTGTTGCGCAGAAGATATTGAGAGCAGGATTGTGGTGGCCCACACTACTTAAGTATGCAAAGGAGTATTGTAGAGCATGTGATATATGTTAAAGAACAGGGAATCCCTCTAGAAGAGATGCGATTCCATTAGTTCCCCAAGTGAAATTGTAGGATTTTGAGAAATGGGCTATTGATTTTGTGTGACCTATCAACCCTCCTGGAAAGAAGATTGGTGAAAGGTATATTATCGTTGCAACTGATTATCTGACAAATTGGGCCAAAGAAAAACCAGACAAGAACTACAGCGCAGGCACTACAGTAAAGTTTATTTTTGAATATATATTTTCTAAATTTGGGTATTCAACGATACTGATGAGTGAGCAAGGCTCACATTTTCTAAATAAAACTATTAAATATTTGGTTGAGGAGTTTCAGGTATATTAGAAAATTATCACCCTCAGGCCAATGGTACAATGGAGGAATTCAATAACATTTTGGAGACTTAACTCACCAAAGTATGTAATGTTATCAAAGATGATTGGGATCTCAAAATTCCAGCTGTGTTATAGGCTTACAAGACCACATGTAAGAAGTTGACAAGTCACACACCCTTCAAGTTAGTATATGGACAAGAAGTTGTGATTCCCATGGAGTATAATGTGCCTATATTGATAATTGCAGCTTTCATAGATATGGTAGACCCTGAAACAATGGAGAAAAGGGTGTCGCAGTTGGTTTCTTTGGAAGAAGACAGATTTGTAGCAGGATTCCATCAACATGTGCAGAAAGAAAGAGAGAAGGCTTGGCATGACAAAAATATCAAGTAGAAGAAGTTCAAGGTAGGATACCTTGTTCTCCTCTATGACAATAAGTTTGTAACATTTTGTAATGTTCCAAAATTGTAGCCTCCAAGCTAAATGGAACATTAGAGTTAGCAACAGCTCTAGTCAGTGAATAAATGGGAAGAAAAGCCCATAAGTTTCCTAAGGAGGAATAAAATACTCCAAATGTGAAAGGGGACACTCTTTCTAGCTCAATAAGACACCTCCATGTGTGAACAGTGTTAAATTCAAGCTGCTTTGACTAAGTCAACAACGCAGTTTTAGTGGAGGAGGAATCCAAGGATGAATAACGCAATTTTGGATGGAGATGTAACTTGGGTTAGAAGTAACCTAATTGAGTGGGGCCAAGGGCAAGAAAACTCATGTCTTATATAAGGAAGAGGATGGCAGCATTATTGGACATGTCTTAGTCTATTATTCTTGTCTGCAAAGACTTGTTGCTGCTTTGCTTCTTAGCAAAGTTGCAGTGTTGTTTAGCACTGGGTGTTCCCGGGCGAGAATCCCACCTCTTTCCTTTGAGGAGCCTCATTGGGAGAGTTTGCATTAATCATTAAACATCAGGTTTCCAGGCCAAGCTTTATCCATCTTCATCAGCACAACTTTGCCGGAGATTGTGCAGTGTTGTTGGGTGCAGTAGTGGAAGGGATTGGAATCCCGGCTTTTGAGCTAGTTTCTCATTAGAGGAAGGTTTCCTTCACTTGAGAGATATTTTTGGAGAGCTCCAAAGATTATTTCAGATCTATGGTATCAAAACACACATTTCCCATACATTCCCAGCATTGTTTCTTCCAGGGAATGCATTATTTTGGAGGCAGTGTTCATTGCATGGTTTGGTGGCTCTGTTGCTGAGTTTCCTTGTGATTGAGAGGTTCATCCTTTCATGGGAGGAATCCCTTGAGGGATATACATCAAATCATACATATTTCAGCCTCTTACACTCATATGTTTCAGTATTGCAGTGATGATTCAGTAATTTTCTGAATATCACATTTTGTATGCAGAGTGTTTGACAAGAAACCCTTGTTGATTTATTTTGTATTTTGTATAAGGAGCTTAGATCTCTGTTCTTCAGAATTATTTATCAATACATGAGTATATAGATTGTTCTTATATGACTTTATTTTTAAACCCTCTCTTAGACTGCGTAGTCCCTTGAGCAGCTACTCCGGCATTTTGCAGTCTTGGGGTTTTAGCCCAATTTGGCAATCCTAGGTGTGGGAGATCTGTTTAACCCACCTAGTTTGCTTTGTTTTAGCGTTTGATTTAGAATTTATATTGACTAATATATGGGATTCAAGAGTCCATTTTACTGTGTAATTGCATTTGTTGTTGGAAATATGTTTTTCATGCATGATTCATGAGCTATTCCAGATTTGGAACATTACACATTTTCAGGAAAATTCAAAATGCAATTTTTGGGCCCATATATTATAAATCATATTATTGATGGGGACATAGTTCAATTGGTGAATTTGAATGGATAATTGATTCAAGGAAGGGTAAGTGGAAATAGGTTGAAGTTTTATAGGGACAACCATGTCCCTACAGCTTCACACAGACAAAGAAGGAAAGTCTTAGTGACACCTGCAGTTGAAAGTGGGCACTGGAATATAAACCACTCTACAGAAAAAGGGCTTCTACAAAGGGATTTGCTTCACTACAGTCGCAATGATGTCGAATTTCGTAGGGGCCGCGACATAGGAAGGGTTGTTCGCTATTGTATAGGGTGCGTCAAAGTGCGCCGGAAAAATATGACCATTGAAAGGGAAAATAACCATTGGAGGAGTGGAAAAGAGAATTTATGGAGACAAGATGGAAAGGATCTAGGAAGATATATACAATTAATGAACCATATATGAGAAAGATCTGATCAAATGATGGGGTTAGAATATCAGGAGCAGTATAAAAAGTTGCGTTCCACCAAGATTTTTGCACTTTGTTGTCTGAGAGCTATTAAACTGCTAAGTATTGAGAAGTTGCATAAGTTATGCATGAACACCGATGAACTCCTCATTATTTTCAAAAATAAAGTTCTAGCAGGACTCGTGGATGCCGCAACACCATCTACCGCACCCGCAACATCACCATCAACTGCAGCATCACCGTACTCACACCATACATCACCAAGAAATAAGCAGACGAAGAAAGTAAGAAAAAAGAAGAATCAAGAAAAGAAAGCTGTTAAATCACAACCGGAACCCCAACCTATCAATGATAGTGATGAGGAAGAACAACTAATGGATACATAGGGCGTAACAATTCATCGCCACTACCACCATACTTTTTGCCTAGGAAACTAGATGTTAAACTCATGAAATACTCCAAAGATTAAAAGTATGGAACATTCACACCATTAATGTTGGAGAAAGTACCATTTGAGGGAGAGGTGCTAAAAAGGATCTCACAGCTGAAGTTTTCAGATTATGACATTTAGGTCCAGAAAAATTATCTGTAGTTCATGCCAAGTAAATACATAAAGTCAGTCCACTATGCAAAGAGCGGAGTAACAAAATTGGAGCCACTAAAATAGGCAAGAGGGTTGGAACGATATTGCCTACTAAACATGCTATATGTGCCACACTTCGGAAGGAGTGCCATCAAAAATGCATGTGTGAGACAATTACTCATGTTGTTTCATAATGGATACCTCTGGCTAGGGTAGAGGATCGCCATTAATGACAAGACATGTTGATAGCAAGAATTACCAAATTACCATACCAAGGAAGGGACCCCGCCTAAGAGTTTTTGGGTAAAGACCAAGACAGAACAGTAGCACAGACTGTGAAGGAAAAGTTTGAACTGGTCAAGGGAAAGCGAGGCTATGATATAAATTCAATCAAGGACCAAGGAGTACGTCTCGTCGTGCATATCTTGGCTAGAAATATTATGCAAAAATTTTGAGATAATGAAGTCCCCACAGCAGTGGTTTCACTAGCTGTGTAGTGCAACAAATGGATCCAGTACAACTGGGTTGGGTATTTGTGCAGATAATTTCTAGAGGATTTCCGCGAAGCACAAGATAAATGTTCAGCCTTTCACTACACATTACTGATTTTTATCATCGCACTAATGGCATTGAAAGAACCGGAAAATTGATAATTTCCTATAGTATAAGAAGATGTATGAGAAGTAGAGAGGTATCTCTTGTTTTGGCATTATACTAACCCAACGAGAGTACAGGAGAATTGATTCTTCTTCGTATTGTACCACATGGACCTACATATGGTGGTGAACCAACATTTATGGTTGTCACTAAGCTTGTACCAGTAGTATAAAGGAGTTTCGAAGTTCAAATTAGACTTCCATAGAATATATATGTAGGCCAGGAAGGATACAATGAAGACGTGGCATACTCTACCATACTTAGTTACCAAAGATTATTTAGCTACATTGATACAGCAATGGCCAACATAATGGATGACTACGACAGACAAAGGAGCAGAGGATAGTTAGATAGATGAAGAAACATTGGAGCATGGACGCCCGAGCGGAAAATATAAGGACAAAGAGGAATATGAGAAAGAGAAGGAGTCGGAGCATGATGAGGGTCATCTAGATCCTCTTGGAGGTGTAGATCCACTTAGAGGTCGTGCACATGATAATGAAAAGATGGTGATAGATAAATACAAGTATCTCTAAAGAGTAGGAAGAAGCAGAAGGCTGATAAGTCGAAGGGTGCAATGCCCCTTATCCTTACTGAAGGAGACATTGACGAGATCAGGGACAAATTTTAGAAAGTGGTAGAGGAATCATGGGGCAGAATCAAGGATCTCTACGGAACGCTCCTAACAGGAGTTGAGAAAAGTGTTAAATATATAAATTTGTTAGCACATACATCTAGACGACCAATGTTGATAAGCCAACCACTCCATCCAGAGAGACTGATAGAAACAAAATTTGGGATGATGCTTATGCAGATAATTTTCATAGCTCTGCAGTTCAATATGAAACTTGCAGCGCTGCCCATTCCTATTTACATGAATTGCATCAAGGTGTTGTACATGAATTAAAGGAGCGGAAGCAGTGCAAAATAAAATTAAACATTCACATAGAATAAGAGCGAGTTGCGCTGAAGAAACAACTCTACCAAGCAATAAAATAGAAGGACCAAGCAGAACAATAATATAATAGGTTGAAATAAGTGGTTGAAGCCACTTGCAGAGAAGTTCCAGACATGGATGTCCATGAGGAGGAGCCAGTCGAAGAAAAGGTTGCGAAGCTCGACCTTGTTGTCAAAGAAACTAAGAAGAAGGTTGTATAAGTATAGTTTAAGTATGAGCTCAGGATCAGTGAGCTGCAAATGAAGTTATAGCCAACCATGCCACCAGAAGCACGGGAACATAGGCAGAGTGACCTAAAGAAAGCAGGGGAAGGTATCTTCGAGGCAGTGGCAGAGTGCAGAAAATAATTGGAAGAGACCTTGATAATTTGGACTTCATTTTAGGAAGATCCAAATGTACAAAATATAGAAGTGGATATCCAACAGAATCAGAAGCAATTGGAAGAAATCAAGACAACATCGAAGAAATTTCTAGTTTTGCAGAAGCTTGCAAGCATCAGTGAATGGAAGGCTCTTCAGAAGTAGATTGAAGAACTCATAAAGGAAGAGAAAAATTTGATATAAATGACTCAACCATGGAAGGATGAGGCTTTCTAGTTTTCACAGCAGGTGGATGGGAAGCTTCCAGAGCTTTGCCAACAGGAAGAAGCAGCACTAAAAAATATTGCACGACCAATCATGGAGGAAGTATTGGAGGAAGTCCGCAGTCAGGAGAAGTAGGCTGCAGAGGTGCTGCAGAAGTTCAACACTGCCTACAATAGCATAGCAGCAAAGGTCAAGGGAAAAGCAGTTGAGTGACTCGGAACGAGTCACATGTGAGTGTTGGGGGCCTGTTGGGTGTAGGCCAAGTTGGCCTCAATTTTGGCTAAGTCTCCGCATTATTAGGAGAAGAGTGCAAAGTATACCATGCATCACATCATTTTGGAGATATCGCGCAGTATCTTGGGGGCTTCGAGGTGGATCGAAGCCCCTCTTTTTGTAATGGGCTTGGGTTAGATTTGCTTATATTTTTATTATCCCATGATATTTGGAACATGGTTTTGCAACGATGTAATGCTATATAAAGTGTTATACTACTATATAAAGTGATGTAATGCTAAGGCATAGTAATAATCATGGATGAATTGAAGTTATATGGTCACAGGCTAGTTGTACCTGTCTTTTGTAGCAAAGGAAATGATCTACGGTTGAGTGCATAGACCTTGGAAGAATCTGCAGCTTAGTGCGCAGACTGCCTGCAACTATGTAGGTCAGAGAAGTTGAATGTACTTAAATATCCATCATAATAGAAAAGAAGAAGTTTTGTGAAGATACTCTGCATTCTTATGTGTTTATGTCTATTTTCTTATTATCAGTGTAATATTCCTAAATTAGCATTCAGCTAATTGGAATATTAATTTTTTCTCTTATCATTTAGTTAGATGAATAAATGGGTAGGGAGACCCATAAATCTCTTTAGTGGGAATAAAATCCCTCTTAATGTGAAAAGGGATCATCTTCATAGCAGGATAAAGCACCCTCATGTGTGAACAGGAGCTAATGCATGTGGACAAGGTCAAGTTTGACCAAATCAACAACACTGGTGTGGAGGGAGTGGATCATTAATGAGAGACAACGCAGTGTGAATAGGAGGAAGTCTCCATGATAGTAGAAACCCTAATGAGTGGGACCCAATATGAGAAGGCTCACATTGTTTATAAGGAGGGCAAGGCAGCCATAGATGGGTATGTTATTGATTATTGATTTTGTGGTCTGTATGACTTATTGCATCCTTCAGTTGTTTAGTTGAGCTTGCAGTGTTGTTTAGCACAGGGTGTTCCCAAGCGGGGATCCTGCCTCTTTCCTTGAGAGGCCTCTTGGAAGAGAATTGCACTATCATTTCCACATTTTGGCATTCTAGCCAAGCTTCAGTCTCATATATAGTGCAATTATATTTAGAATTGGGTTGTGTTGCAGGGGTGTAGTAGTGGAGGAGAGAGATCTCCACTTTTTGAGCTTATTTTCCAGTGAGGGGACCAGCCCTTCACCTATTGAGTTGATTGGGTGTTGTTTTAGTTGATATATCATTCCTTCAGCCCCATATCAGTAGTCATTCATAGAGACTGCATAAGTCAGGCAGCGGAAATGCACTGGGTAACTCAAAAAAGGTCAAAAATCCAAACTTAAAATCTAGCTAAACCATTTCTGGGTTTTTCTGGGTTTTTTAGTAGAATCTTTGGTTAAAAGCGTGGACCATTCTGAGCACTCTAACATCCTTCTGCACATGGTTCTTCACCTCAGTAGCAGCAATTTCCACCAGCAGCACAACATTTCCAGTGCTTGGTTTCTTTAGTGTATTTCAACCATTTTGTGGCTTGAGTGCATTCCTTTTGGAGCACCGTGTAATTTCATTTGTTTTTATATATAATGATATGGCTCCATTGTTTTCTACTCATAGATTATGATATCTTAATGTAATTTCCACTTGCAGCATATTTTCAGCATTTTCCATATTTTAGTGCTATGTTCTTGTTTTGATTTATTTGGAATGTTGCATTTGTTCTATATTCCTGTCTTTCCCATTTTGGAATATTACAGTGGTATCAGAGCATAATCTTGGCTTAGCTTGTGAGTTTCAGTGAATATGCTATAAGAAGAAGAAGATATATAAATGATGGAGGGAATGAGCTTTGTCTCATCACTTTTAATATCTATGAAGAACCTCTCCAAGTGTAGAAATTTGAATAATTTGCTGAATTATTCTCCGAGATTATCCTGATTACACACTATTTAAGCTTCATGCATAATACATAACCTCTTCTACAATTGATCATCAATATGCGGAAATAGAAAGCAGTCGCATGCGCTCATTAAAAAATAATCAAGCACACATATCAACACAGGATGTAATGGGGAAAGCAATAGTTGAAAACCCCCAACTATCTGTATATTATAATGATAGAGAACATGTAACAATACATAGCACAAAGCTCTCACAGCTCTCAACACTATCTCAATGCTACACACAAAACTAGTTATGAAGATGAACAAGTCACGGGTTCAAATCTCCTCCACAAGTCTGCCTGCCTCTACTGCGCAATCCAAGTGAGTAATGATGAGATCCAAGTTCGAATCCCACTAGCTCCAACTGCGCAATCCTCATTGGCAATATCCATCAATGTGTGTGAAAATCTCATGCACAGCCTGTAAGAATTTGCTGAATAATGATTAATTATCCACCGAGACTATCCTGATCACATACAATTCAAATTTATATGCAACACATAATCTCTTCCACTCAGATCATCACACATGCGGAAAATAAATCAAGCGATAACACATCAATTCATCATACACATTAACACAGTATGTATGGGGAAAGCTTATAGCTGAAAACCCTGCAGCTATTGTGTATATTATAATGGAGAAATCAAGTAACAAACTCAGTACAATACTGCTCACAAGTACTCAGTACTTTCTCATACAGTTACTCACAATCTAGCTCAGTTTTGAACAGGTTATTGGTTCAAAACTCACCGCCAATTGCCTTGCCTCTATTGCATGTTTCAATGCTATGGGATGGCCTCTTTATATAGATAAACCACCAGCCTGAACTGCGCAATCCTCATGGGCTTACTCCACCTATCTGTGTGTTGCAAATAACAACAGTATAGTCACAACTGATAGCTAACTCCACCCTTTCATCTACCTCTTTCACTGGTCTCCACTGAACTGATCATGCACTGTAGTGAACTGATGTGTTCTTGAGTTGAATAATAAGTTACTAATTAATGAATTAAATAATATTTAATTCACTCCACTCATAACTAATTGATTAGCTAGTTAAACTAATCTCAACTAGTTCAACTAAAATAAACAGAACACAACTCCACTATTTGTCTCATTAACTCCTCCAAACTTCTGCCACTGAAGTCCAACTGAAGTCAACCATGCATGATGCCATAAAACCCTTGGGAACCATGTGATTCCTCTGTCATATGCATGAGCCACTTCTGTAGCTCGAACTGAAGTGCTCCAAGAGAGTAAACTGCTGTTTATAGTCTAAATATTATTAAGGGTAAATAATATTTGACTTCCCTGTTTTAAGGAGAGGCAGTCTAAAAATAGACTTTGACCTCTTTGACCTCAAAAATAGATTCTCATCTATTTTTACCAACATGACACATACTTCAAGAATCTCAAAATGGAATCCCCGAACCATGCTCCATATGTCTAAAAATAGACATAGTCTAAAAATAGATTTTGCGCCAGAATTTGCTTGCGGGCCCACTTAGTGAAGGCGACTTCATTTCACTAAGCTCCATCATCTTGTTGCATTTTCAACACTCCCTCTCAACAAGATATGGATTATCTGCAACCCCTATCCTGCCTCTGTGGAATTTGAACTTGCTCCTGGTGAGCGCCTTCGTCAGGATGTCGGCATCCTGATCCTCCGTGCGAACATATGAAAGAATCATGATTCTCCGATGAACACAATCTCTGATATGATGGTACCTGATGTCGATGTGTTTGGACCTATCATGAAATACTGGATTGGACGAGAGTTTAATGCAACTCTGGTTATCACAGTAGATCACTGTAGGCTCCAAATGCAACCTGAACAATCCTGCGAGGATCTTCCTCATCCAAATAGCCTCGCATGTAGCCAAGCTAGCTGCCATGTACTCGGCCTCTGCTGAACTGAGTGCCACGGATCTCTGCTTCCTGCTGTACCAGGAAACTGCTGTCGACCCAATGCTGAAAACTCCTCCGGATGTGCTCTTCCGGTCCGTTGGGCTCCCTGCCCAATCTGCATCAGTGAAGCCAGAAAGCTTCGCTCCATCCTCCTGTCTGTACCATAGACCATATCCCGATGTGCCTCTAATATAGCACAATACATGCTTGCCTGCCTTCCAAAAGAGCTTGGTAGGCTTAACCATAGCTTGCGAACGCTGGTTAACTGCATAGCATATATTGGGTCGTGTATTGACCAGATACATAAGCGACCCCACCAACTGTCGATAGACAGTGGCATCCACTACCTCCGCTGAAGTAGCATCCTCCTTCCTCCAACCACCAGGAAGAGGAGTGTCAACAGGCTTGCAGCCTTGCATGTTGAACCTCTCCAGAATCTCCCGGGCATACTTGCCCTGAGAAACAAACAGTCCTCCGCTGCGCTGCCAAATCTCCAATCCCAGGAAATAATGAAGGATGCCCAAGTCCTTCATCTCAAACTCTCGTGCAGGATCCTCCTTGCATGAAAGTATCAACTGCTCATCGCCAGTCAAAATCAGATCATCTACATACAGTACGATGATCAACAGCTTCCCCTCCACCACAATCTGGTACAGGTTTGGATCCGCCTCACTCTTGGAGAATCCAAGCCGGGTGAAGTAGCTGTCTATCCGAGTGTACCAAGCACGAGGTGCTTGCTTCAGCCCATACAGTGCTCTCTTGAGTCGGCACACATGCGACTCACTGCTGAAGATCTCAAAACCTTCAGGCTGCTCTATGTACACTTCTTCCTCGATAACTCCATTGAGGAACGCAGTCTTCACATCCATCTGATGAATGTGCCACCCCATCTGCGCTGAGAGAGCAAGGATCGTCCGTATGGAAGAGTACCTTGCGACAGGTGAAAAAGTCTCCTCATAGTCAATCCCCTCGATCTGTGAAAAGCCACGGGCGACAAATCTCGCCTTGTACTTCTCCACACTCCCGTCAGCCGCCTGCTTCACTTTGTAGATCCATCGCGAACCCACCACTGATTTCCCCTCAGGTCTTGGGACAATCTCCCATGCACTGTTTCTGACGATCGAATCATATTCTTCGATCATGGCATCTACCCATGCGGGTTCCTCCACAACTTCCTCAAAATAGGATGGCTCCGTCACGACACATTGACTCACAAGAGCCATGTATCCAGTGTACCGATCCGGTGACTGCCTCTGTCTGCGCTGTGTTGTAGGTGGTCCTACAACCTTCTCTACATCTCGAGCCAGTCGCTCAGCTTCTGTAGTGCGCATGCGCCCTCTGATGGTTGGCGCTGCATGGGTGGTTTCTTCCACCTCCTGAACTTCCTCTTGTGGCTGATCCACATCCGGAAGCTCCTCCTTAGGAACTAACAGCTCCTCATCTGCATGCAAGTGTAGCTCCCTTTCAAGCGAACACTGCATGGCTTTCTCCTCCTGAAATTTTATATCCCGTCGCACAACAGTCTTGCGACTGTCTGGCACATACACTCGATAGTTATGAGGTGTATCAGTGTACCCCACAAATATTCCAACTTCAGCAGTTGGATCCCGCTTCCTTCTTGCATCCTTCGTCACATGCATGTAGACAGGAGATCCGAAAATCCGCAAATGGGAAATATCAGGCCTCTTGCCAGAATAAGCCTCCTCTGGTGTACTCATGCCAAGAACCTTGTGAGGACAACGGTTATGCACATACACTGCTGTATTGCATGCCTCAGCCCACAAGTGAAGGGGTAGGCCCTGATCATGCAACATCGCCCGTGCAGCACCCACGATCGTTCTGTTCTTCCGCTCGGCCACCCCGTTCTGCTGTGGGTTATGGGGTGCGATGAGCTCTCTCCGAATCCCTTCTGCGCTGCAGAACTCCTTGAATTCAGCCGAGATGAATTCACCACCGTTATCACTCCTTAGAGCAATCACCTTCTTCCCCGACTCCTTCTCGACCAGTGCTTTAAACTCACAGAACTTCGCGAATGTGTCGCTCTTCTTCTGCATGAAGAAGATCCAGCACTTTCGAGAGAAATCATCAACAAAGATCACATAATACCTGTGCTTTGCTGTCGAAGCAACCGAGAAAGGACCACACACGTCTGTGTGAACTCTCTCAAGGATCGTCGTGGCGCGACTATCCTTCTCGTGAAAGGTGGCTTTCACATACTTCCCTATATGATTGGATCAAGTCTATGCGGTAGCAAGAGGTGGCTTAATTAGTAGATATCTGTAGAATGTTTAAAAACTCCATGGTGAAGGTGGCCCAATCTCTGTGCCTGGGTTCGCCTCATCATCCCAGAAGCTCACCACTTCTCCCTTGCATGCCATAGGCTAGCAATCATCTACATAGCTGATAAAGGTTCTTGGTCCGAACCCCTATCTTAGGGTCCTCTCCGGTGGTCTTCTTTAACGCGAGAGCTTTTCCTTCCACAGAGAACCACATCATACCCTTATCCCACCATCGCTACCGCAATCAGGTTCTTCTTCAATCCAGGTACATGCATGACATCCTTGAAGACAAAGGGTTTACCAGACTCCCTCTGAAAGGATACGGTACCGATACCGGTCGCACTGTATCTACCGTCATCGCCCATCTCGATGTGCATACCCAAATCCTTGTCCTCCAGATCTGAGAACAACTCCCGATCTCCCGTCATATGAAATGACGCACCGCTGTCCAAGAACCACACCGATCTCATCACACTTGAAACCAAGCATGCAATCAGTGAAAAGTCAAGCTCGAACTGTGAAGCCAAAGCTTCTCCATCTGCAGATCTTCCCGCTTGCTTGTTATTCTTCTTCTTTGGACAATTGGTAGCATAATGTCCGTGATCATGGCAGTGAAAACACTTCACTTTCGCCATATCCTGCTTCTTGCCCTTAGCTCCAGAATGAGAGGTTTTCTTACCCTTCCCTTTCTTAGCTTTGGACACCAAAGCGCAGTTTTCTTCATCAGCTCCTTTTGATGAAGATCCATCTCGAGTAGTCCTCCTTATCTCCTCCTGCATGAGATCCGCCCAAAGGCGCTCCCATCCCGGCAGCTTCTCCCGACCATTGACACTATCTTGATATGAGTGCCAAGCCTTCGGAAGACCAAGGAGAGCCAAGTCGACCATGTCCTCTTCATCGACAGTAACCCCCACACTTCCCAGTTCATCTCTGCATTGAGTGAACTTCGTGAGGTATTTGGCGATACTGTCGCCCTTCTCCATCTTGATGTTCTTGAGCTTATCTTTGAGCGCCAGCTTCCTTTGGTCACTCTTACTCTGGAATAGATCCGTCAAAGCTTTCCACATTAAATATGGAGTAGCCTTTCAATGCAGGCTGGATACAATATGATCCTTGACGCCCTCCAACAGGATCCTTCGACACTTCGCCATCTTCTTTTGCCATGCTTCGACTTCAGCAGGATCAGTGGGCTTTTGGACATCCGTATCTACAAACTCCTTCAGACCATTATCTTCTAATACTGCCTCCATGTGATCCTTCCATGCAACATAATTCGAACTACCTTCAAGAGCATATTCGAGTCGCAAACCGTTGAAAGACATTTTCAACACTGGCACCAAGAAAACAAAACTGCTGCAAAATGTCGAATTCCACCTCAAAGCTCAACCGCTCTAGATCTGTGAGAACAAATTATTTCTAGCACGGAGATCGACTGCAAGGGGCATTTACCAGACCTTTCACTTTCCGAAGAAAGATGAATCCGGAGGCTACCTGGCCCGCATGCAGACTCTGTCTACCGAAATAAGTTTGTAATCACTGTGATGATCAATCTCTGCTTCAATACCTATGATACCATGTAGAAATTTGCTGAATAATGATTAATTATCCACCGAGACTATCCTGATCACATACAATTCAAATTTATATGCAACACATAATCTCTTCCACTCAGATCATCACACATGCGGAAAATAAATCAAGCGATAACACATCAAATCATCATACACATTAACACAGTATGTATGGGGAAATCTTATAGCTGAAAACCCCGCAGCTATTGTGTATATTATAATGAAGAAATCAAGTAACAAACTTAGTACAATACTCCTCACAAGTACTCAGTACTTTCTCATACAGTTACTCACAATCTAGCTCAGTTTTGAACAGGTTACTGGTTCAAAACTCACCGCCAATTGCCTTGCCTCTATTGCGTGTTTCAATGCTATGGGATGGCCTCTTTATATAGATAAACCACCAGCCTGAACTACGCAATCCTCATGGGCTTACTCCACCTATCTGTGTGTTGCAAATAGCAACAGTATAGTCACAACTGATAGCTAACTCCACCCTTTCATCTACCTCTTTCACTGGTCTCCACTGAACTGATCATGCACTGTAGTGAGCTGATGTGTTCTTGAGTTGAATAATGAGTTACTAATTAATGAATTAAATAATATTTAATTCACTCCACTCATAACTAATTGATTAGCTAGTTAAACTAATCTCAATCAGTTCAACTAAAATAAACAGAACACAACTCCACTAGCTATCTCATTAACTCCTCCAAACTTCTGCCACTGAAGTCCAACTGAAGTCAACCATGCATGATGCCATCAAACCCTTGGGAACCACGTGATTCCTCTTTCAGATGCATGAGCCACTTCTGTAGCTCGAACTGAAGTGCTCCAAGAGAATAAACTGCTGTTTATAGTCTAAATATTATTAAGGGTAAATAATATTTGACTTCACTGTTTTAAGGAGAGGCAGTCTAAAAATAGACTTTGACCTCTTTGACCTCAAAAATAGAGTCTCATCTATTTTTACCAACATGACACATACTTCAAGAATCTCAAGCTAGAATCCCCGAACCATGCTCCATATGTCTAAAAATAGACATAGTCTACAAATAGATTTTGCGCCAGAATTTGCCTGCGGGCCCACTTAGTGAAGGCGACTTCATTTCACTAAGCTCCATCATCTTGCTGCATTTTCAACACAGCCAATAGTCACAACTGATAGTAGACTCACCCTTTCACCCACCTCTAACACTGGTCTCCACTGAACTGTCCATGTATTGCAGTTAACTAATGTGTTCATTAGTTGAATTATGAGTTAATAATTAGTGAATTAATTATTAATTAATTCACACCACTCATCACTAGTGTATTTTTCAGTTAGACTAAATACAACTAGTTCAACTAAGTTAAACATAACACAACTCCACCAACTATCTCATCAACTCCAGCAAACTCTGCCACATGAGTTCTAACTGAAGTCAACCATGCAATAGCTCAACTAACCGTTAGGAAAAGCGTATTTCCTTTTGTCAGCTGCATGTGCCACATCCAAGCATCAAACTGAAGTGCTCCAAGAGGATAATATAATGTTTATAGTCTAAATATTATTAAGGGTTAATAATATTTGACTGTTCTATTTTTAGCCCGGCAGTCTAAAAATAGAAACCACCCAATGTCTAAAAATGGAGGTCCATCTATTTTTACCAACTCGACCAATCATCCATAAATAGCATCCTGCAACTCATAGACCATGATCTCTATGTCTAAAAGTAGACATAGTCTAAAAATAGACTTTGCGCCAAAAATAGCCTACGGGCCCACTTAGTGAAGGCGACTTCATTTCACTAAGCTCCATCATCTTGTTGCATTTTCAACACTCCCTCTCAACAAGATATGGATTATCTGCAACCCCTATCCTGCCTCTTTGGAATTCGAATTTTCTCCTGGTGAGCGCCTTCATCAAGATGTCAGCATCCTGATCCTCCGTGGGAATATATGAAAGTAACATGATTCTCCACTGCACACAATCTCTGATATGATGGTACCTGATGTCGATGTGTTTGGATCTATCATGAAATGCTGGATTAGCCAAGAGTTTAATGCAACTCTGGTTATCACAATAAATCACAGTAGGCTCCAAGTGTGACCCGAACAACCCGACCAGGATCTTCCTCATCCATATGGCCTCGCATGCGGCCAAGCTTGCTGCCATATACTCAGCCTCTGCTGAACTGAGTGCCACGGATCTGCAGCTACACTGTTTGTGCCAAGAAGCGCTTGTCGACCGATGCGGTCCTTCGGATGTCTTTCGGTCCGTTGGGCTCCCTGCCCAATGCGCATACGTAAAGCCTGACTTCACCTCATCCTCCCCCATGCACGTACCACGGTCCATATCCGTGTGCCTACGAGATAACGGAATACATGCTTGCCTACCTTCCGGAGAAGAGCTTGGTAGGCTTAACCATAGCTTGTGAAAGCTGGTTAACAGCATAGCATATATCGGGTCATGTATTGACCAGATACATAAGCGACCCCACCAACTGTTGATAAACAGTGGCATCCACTACCTCCGCCGAAGTAGCATCCTCCTTCCTCCAACCTCCGGGAAGAGGAGTATCAACAGGCTTGCAGCCATGCATGTTGAACTTCTCCAGTATCTCCCGGGCATACTTACCCTGAGAAACAAATAGTCCATCACTGCGCTGCCAAATTTCCAATCCCAGGAAATAATGAAGGAGGCCCAAGTCCTTCATCTTAAACTCTCTAGCAAGATCCTCCTTGCATGAAAGTATCAACAGCTCATCACCCGTGAAAATCAGATCATCTACATACAGTACAATGATCAGCAACTTCCCCTCCACCACAATCTGGTACAGGTTAGGATCCGCCTCACTCTTGGAGAATCCAAGTCCGGTGAAATAACTGTCTATCCGTGTGTACCAAGCACGAGGTGCTTGGTTCAACCCATACAGTGCTCTCTTGAGTCTGCACACATGCGACTCACTGCTAAAGATCTTGAAACCTTCGGGCTGCTCTATGTACACCTCCTCCTCAATGACTCCATTGAGGAACGCAGTCTTCACATCCATCTGATGGATGTGCCATCCCATATGCGCTGAGAGAGCAAGGATCGTCCATATGGAAGAGTACCTTGCGACAGGTGCCAAGGTCTCCTCATAATCGATCCCCTCGATCTGTGAGAAGCCACGAGCAACAAATCTTGCCTTGTACTTCTCCACACTCTCGTCAGCCACCTGCTTCACTTTTTAGATCCATCGCGAACCCACCACTGATTTCCCCTCCGGTCGTGGGACAATCTCCCATGCATTGTTTCTGACAATAGAATCATACTCTTCCACCATGGCATCTACCCATGCGGGGTCCTCCATAGCTTCCTCGAAAGAGGATGGCTCTGTCACGACACATTTGCTCACAAGAGCCATGTATCCAGTGTACCGGTCCGGTGACTGTCTCTGTCTGTGCTGTGCTATAGGTGCTCCTACAACCTTCTCTACATCTTGAGCCAGTCGCTCAGCTTTTGTAGTGCGCTTGCGCCCTCTGATGGTTGGCGCTGCATGAGTGGTCTCTTCCACTCCATGAACTTCTTCTTGTGGCTGATCCACATCTGGAAGCTCATCCTTAGGAGCTAATAGCTCCTCATCTGCATGCAAGTGTGGCTCCCTCTCAAGCGAACACTGCATGGCTTTCTCCTCCTGAAATTTGATATCCCATGCTTTACTTGATCTTACAGCCATGCGGAAAATACCCAGGTGGTTGTGGGCGTATCGAGTGTACCCACAAATATTCCAACCTGCGTTGAGATCCGACTTCCTGGCATCCTTCGTCACATGCATGTGAACAGGGTGAACCAAAAATCCTCAAATGGGAAATATCGGGCCTCTTACCCGAAAACATGCCTCCCTGGGTGTGCTACGTACTTGAAACACGCGGGGACAACGGTTCTGCTATATACGAGCGGTATTGCATGCCCAATCCCACGGTGAAGGGGGTAGGCCACGATCATGCAACATCGCTCGTGCGGCACCCGATCACTCTATTCCCGCTCGGCAACCCGGGTTACGCGCCAGGTTATGGGGTGCGATGAGCTCTCTCTGAATCCCTTCTGCGCTGCAAAATTCCTTGAATTCAGCAGAGATGAATTCACCACCATTGTCACTCCTAAGAGCCTTCACATGCTTCCCCGATTCCTTCTCCACTAGCGCCTTAAACTCACAGAACTTTGAGTATGTCTCGCTCTTCTTCTGCATGAAGAAGATCTAGCACTTCTGAGAGAAATCATCAACAAAGATCACATAGTACTTGTGCTTTGCTGTCGAAGCTACTGAGAAAGGTCCACACACGTCTGTGTGAACTCTCTCAAGGATCATCGTGGCGTGACTATCCTTCTCATGAAAGGTGGCTTTCACAAATTTTCCCAAGGTGCACCCCTTGCACTGATCTGACTGCGCAAGAGTGCCCTTAGGAAGCCCAATAGAAATCTGCTGCAGTATCTTCAAAACTCCATGGTGAAGGTGGCCCAATCTCCGGTGCCACAACTCGCCATCATCCCGGCTCACCACTCCTTTTGCCTTGCATGCCATTACTGCGCAGCCATCTACTTGCAACTGATAAAGGTTCTTGATTCGAACCCCTATATTCTGGGTTTCTCCAGTTGTCTTACTGCGCAAGAAGGCTTTTCCCTCGCTGAAGACCACATCGTACCCCTTGTCTTCCAACATCGCCACAGAGATCAGATTCTTCTTCAATCCTGGAAAATGCATCACTTCCTTCAATACGAAGGGTTTACCAGACTCCCTCTCAAAGGAAATGGTACCGATACCGGTCGCACTGTATCTACCATCATCGCCCATCTCGATGTGCACTCCAAGATCTTTCTCATCCAGGTCTGAAAACAGATCTCGATCTCCAGTCATGTGAAATGACGCACCACTTTCCAAGAACCATACTGATCCCATCACACTTGAGACCAAGCATGCGATCAGTGAAAAATCCAGCTCGAAATGGGAGGCCAATGCCTCTCCCGCTGCAGATCCAGCAACATGCTTATTTTTCTTCTTCTGCGGACAATTTGTGGCATAATGTCCGTGCTGGTGACAGTGAAAGCACTTCACCTTGGACATTTCCTTCTTCTTGCCTTTCGCACCGGAATGAGAAGCTTTCTTGCTCTTCCCCTTCTTTGCTTTGGCATCCAAAGCGCAATTTTCTTCATCAGATGCCTTTGATGAAGATCCGTCTCTGGTATTCCGCCTTATCTCCTCTTGCACAAGATCCGACCAAAGTCACTCCCATCTTGGCAATTTCTCCCGACCATTGACAGAATCCTGATAGGCATGCCAACTATTCGGAAGACCAAGGAGAGCCAAGCTCACCAATTCCTCATCATCGACAGTCACCCCCACACTTCCCAGCTCATCCCTGCATTGGATGAACTTTGTGAGGTACTTCGGCATACTGTCGCCTTTCTCCATCTTTATATGTCTGAGTTTATCCTTGAGCGCCAACTTCCTCTGGTCACTCTTGCTTTGGAATAAATTTGTCAACGCTTTCCACATCAAGTATGGAGAAGCTTTTCCATGCATGCTAGATACAATGTGATCCTTCACGCCCTCCAACAGAATTCTTCGACATTTTTCCATCTTCTTTTGCCAAGCCTCAACTTGAGCAGCATCAGTAGGCTTTGGGATCTCAGCTTCTTTGAACTCCTTCAGCCCGTTATCATCTAATACCACCTCCATCCGGTCCTTCCATGCAACATAATTCGAACTGCCCTCAAGGGCATATTCCAGTCGCAATCCGTTGAAGAACGGTACTTGACTTCGACACGAAAAGCTAACATGGGTCGTTCTCCAAATTCTGCTGCAAATTCGAATTCCACCAGCTCAAAACTCAACCGCTTCCGATCTAATGTGAGAAAAAATTATTTCTAGCACAAAGATCGACTGTAGGGGCATTTACTGGATATATCACCTTTCAAATAAAGGATGGATCCAGAGGCTACCTGGCCCATTACAGACTCTGTCTACCGAAATTATTGTAATCATTGTAATAGATCCGATGATCAATTCTGCTCCGATACCATGTAGAAATTTGAATAATTTTCTGAATTATTCTCCGAGATTATCCTGATTACACACTATTTAAGCTTCATGCATAATACATAACCTCTTCTACAATTGATCATCAATATGTGGAAATAGAAAGCAGTCGCATGCGCTCATTAAAACATAATCAAGCACACATATCAACACAGGATGTAATGGGGAAAGCAATAGCTGAAAACCCCCAACTATCTATATATTATAATGATAGAGAGCATGTAACAATACATAGCACAAATCTCTCATAGCTCTCAGCACTATCTCAATGCTACACACAAAACTAGTTATGAAGATGAACAAGTCACAGGTTCAAATATCCTCCACAAGTCTGCCTGCCTCTACTGTGCAATCCAAGTGAGTAATGATGAGATCCAAGTTCGAATCCCACTAGCTCCAACTGCGCAATCCTCATTGGCAATCTCCATCAATGTGTGTGCAAATCTCATGCACAGCCAATAGTCACAACTGATAGTAGACTCACCCTTTCACCCACCTCTAACACTGGTCTCCATTGAACTATCCATGCATTGCAGTTAACTGATGTGTTCATTAGTTGAATTATGAGTTAATAATTAGTGAATTAATTATTAATTAATTCACACCACTCATCACTAGTGTATTTTTCAGTTATACTAAATACAACTAGTTCAACTAAGTTAAACAGAACACAACTCCACCAACTGTCTCATCAACTCCACCAAACTCTGCCACATGAGTTCTAACTGAAGTCAACAATGCAATAGCTCAACTAACCCTTAGGAAAAGCGTATTTCCTTCTGTCAGCTGCATGTGCCACATCCAAGCATCAAACTGAAGTGCTCCAAGAGGATAAGATAATGTTTATAGTCTAAATATTATTAAGGGTTAATAATATTTGAGTGTTCTATTTTTAGCCCGGCAGTCTAAAAATAGAAACCGCCCAATGTCTAAAAATAGAGGTCCATATATTTTTACCAACTCGACCAATCATCCATAAATAGCATCCTGCAACTCATAGACCACGATCCATATGTCTAAAAATAGACTTTGCGCCAAAAATAGCCTGCGGGCCCACTTAGTGAAGGCGACTTCATTTCACTAAGCTCCATCATCTTGTTGCATTTTCAACACCAAGGAGTTTAAGCATATGAAAGAGGAGAAATACAATGAGACCTCTAGATGGTTTCAAGATGAGGAAGGTTCGTGTACTTCCTATCAGCATAAGAAATATCTGGTATTGCATAGAGCTCCAAAGAAACATACTATGCCCTTTTCTTTTGTAGAAGAAGACAAAAGGCATGAAGATGGAGGACACTTCGATCATGAGATTCTAAGTGAGTATCTTGCAGAATACAAATCTCAAACAAGGGCTTTCAAGGAGAATCTAACTCTCCCACAATTCATTCAGCTCAAAGAAGAAATAAGACCTTGTAGAAATAGATTTCTATTGTCTACATTTGATGGGTCATCCACATGCACAGCAAGAGCTTAGGAAAAGAAGTTGGATGCATTTTTCTTGCTACATCCAGTAATAAAGAAAGAAGTTGTTGAGATTGCAGTGCTGCACCTTGTGGGTGAAGCAAACACTTGGTGGTTCAGCCATTTGAGTCATGCAAGAGTGACTGCATATGCAGATTTTACTCAAAGGTTGATCAAGTGGTTTGACAAGAAGAAATCAGAGGAGAAGAGGCCTTCACCATCACTTGCTGTAGGAGCACTTGCATCAGGGGAGAGAACACTTGCACCTTTGCAAAGTGGTCTTGATCTCTTGACATTTAGAGTCCCATGAACTATTATGGAGATGCATGAGGAGGAGGAGACTTATACCAATACTGATGCAGCCATAGAAGAGCAGCCATATTCATCAGTAGTTGGGGAATTCATCACACCGGAGGATGGAACCCTTATAGCAGTACAAGATGTTCCCAAGATTTACCGAGGTATGCACATGTTTCCACTTTCTGTTATTTCAGCACATCATATGGAGGATTGTGGGAATATACCATTGCATGAACTAGGATCAAAGCACATTGCTGATTTGGGGCAGCAGACTATCACTGTGCTAAGGAGCCTTGATTTGTTCAAGGAGGATATAAACAACCATCCTAGTTATTTAGTGTTGAGTTGCACACAACTCTTGGGATTGGAGTGTATATTGTTGGAGGATAGGATGAGTATTGTATTAAACAATGAAATATAGAACTATGTGTTCAGCATTGAGCATGATCTTGAGGCATCAGATGCACCATCATGGAGATCAATAGTGATGTCATTGAGCAATAGTGATGAGTTGGGGGCCCAACTAATATTGATACATTCTGATGACCAACACACTTGTGTAGCAATGGATAGTCAGATGGTTGATGAAGGATATCTTATGATGGATGACATCTTCCATTATTATGATGGATAATTTTTGCTGAGAAGTTTTTGCCTACATCTCATTTGGATCCTTATGGAGTCAATTTGGTCATTGATGAGTGGTCTTCATTTGGAGATCTCCACGAGATTTCATTTCAACATCCCATGAAATGCAAAGATAGAAATTTGATTTGGGAGGATGGTATTCTCCATTGGAGGAATACCAATTTTTAGCATGATAGTAGACACTCACCATTGGTTGGATGGGTGATGTTGATGAGCAAGAGGTTGGGAAGCCACTTGCATATTTATGACACAGGGCAGCAGGAGGCAAGGCTGCGTTGGCTACTCTTGAAATAATTTGTTCATCATGTGACACATTATATTTCAAAGAGTATGTTGTTGGTTAGGACTTGGCATGGCACTTGCATCATATGGCAACAATGAGTTTGGGTATATTGGGGTGATGTGATATCTTTCATGTCAACCATCATGTTGTTGCTCCATAGTTTATATGGTGATGGTGTGGGGAGGCAACAAGAGTTGTTGTTTCTTTTGAAGAACTTGGGAGAGTATGAGTTGATTTTCTGCCATACTTTGCATAATGTTGCAGGAGTAGGTGATGGCACCATCATGGTGCAAAGGGGCTACTCCTTAGCCTTTGAGGATCAGGAGGTACTTCCACTTTGGAAGGAATCTCCCATATATAGCAGCATTATGGTGGATGACTTTGACATTTGGCATTTCAAGGGATGGAGCTATGAGATGACAGAAGCCTTATTACAAAGGCCAACAGTGTTGTCACTTGGGAGCTTGGGGTTGTTGATGGAGTGTTCCCAGGATCACTTCACATATGATGCACTTGATGGACAAGTAGGAGATGAGGGTGATGAAGTGGTGGATAGAGACATCTATTATCGTGATATGATCTTCTTGACTTGGATCTCCAAGCATATGAAGAATGCTTTGCATGCAGCACATGGTTCATTCCTTTTCATGGGGCTATGGCATACCACTATGGAGGGCTCATTCATGGATATTATTATCAACCTACTCTCACTACATGGTAAGAATTGTTTTTTTTCACTTATTGATTATCTAACACAGTATTTTCATTCTCTTACCATCTCTATACAATGCATTGCTCCACAAGAGGGCAAGCCTCTATTTGGGCTTCATGGTCATTTTGAGACCAACATCAGTGATGGGAATAGCCATATTTTGTATGGATTTGGGAAAGTGTTTTAAAATTTTTTGTATGTTCAATTGATAAACAATGCCATTTACTATTTACTAGTACATGAGATGACATGCACAACTAGCAACTTGTTGGGAGATATCTTGCCATATTATGTTTGCAACACCAGTTAGAAAAACTGCACTGTGACCACTTGGGAAACTGTTGGTACCTTCCAACACTACATGAAACCTTCAGTATCTTTCTCATTTGGATACCATATGGTGATGATGTCCTATTCATCATATATGGGTTGGTTTGGGCCAGCATGATTCATGACTCTAGAGAGAGGATCTTTGGATATCCAGTTTCCTTCTTGCCTCTTGAAGGCAACATTATGGCAGCCCAAAATTAGCAGCTACTCTACACTTATCATAAGTGGAGAGAGATACAACATGGGATAGACAATTTTATCTATCAAGTTTAGCAATGCAGCCCACCTTCTTTGCAGGAGCTTAAGGTGGAGGAGTATTTCTATGAGTTACCATTTTGAATGGTGGCTCATTTTGTATGGATGATAGCTTGGGGATGGGAGCTTCACATGGGAATGATGTTTCCCATTATATTTCAAATTCCAAGCCTCAAGAAGGCCTCTAGACGGCATATTGTTGCCTCCATGGGTATTCCACTTTTTCATGATGATAGCTATTTAGGATTGTCACCAAAAGCTAACTTGCATACTCTGGAGAAGCAACTTGGAGATTTATTGATGAGATAACATCTTGTTCCTTGGAGAAGCTTATCATATGAGGATGCTACAGGGGTAGGAGAGGAGGCTCTTTAGTTCTATCCTTGCAGTTTCTTGAGGATAAGCAACATTTGGGAGGGGAGGACTGTAATATTCCTAAATTAGCATTCAACTAATTGGAATATTAATTTTTTCTCTTATCATTTAGTTAGATGAATAAATGGGTAGGGAGACCCATAAATCTATTTAGTGGGAATAAAATCCCTCTTAATGTGAAAATGGATCATCTTCATAGCTGGATAAAGCACCCTCATGTGTGAACAGGGGCTAATGCATGTGGACAAGGTTAAGATTGACCAAATCAACAGCACTGGTGTGGAGGGAGTGGATCATTAATGAGAGACAACGCAATGTGAATGGGAGGAAGTCTCCATGATAGTAGAAACCCTAATGAGTGGGAATGAAAGTGAGAAGGCTCACATTGTTTATAAAGAGGGAAAGGTAGCCATAGATGTGTATGTTATTAATTATTGATTTTGTGGTCTGTATGACTTCTTGCATCCTTCGGCTATTTAGTTGAGCTTGCAGTGCTATTTAGCACAGGGTGTTCCCGAGCGGGGATCCCACCTCTTTCCTTGAGAGGCCACTTGGAAGAGAATTTCACTATCATTTCCACATTCTGGCATTCTGACCAAGCTTTAGTCTTATATACAATGCAATTCTGTTTAGAATTGGGTTGTGTTGTAGGGGTGTAGCAGTGGAGGAGAGAGATCTCCACTTCTTGAGCTTATTTTCCAGTGAGGGGACCAACCCTTCACCTATTGAGTTGATTGGGTGTTGTTGTAGCTGATAGATCATTCCTTCAGCCCCATATCAGCAGTCATTCCCAAGGATTGCATAAGTCAGGCAGCAGAAATGTAGTGGGTAACTCAAAAAAGGCCGAAAATCCAAACTTAAAATCTGGCCAAACAGTTCTGGGTTTTTCTGGGTTTTTTTAGTATAATCTATGGTTAAAAGAACGGATCATTCTGAGCACTCTAACATCCTTCCGCACATGGTTCTTCACCTTAGTAGCAACAGTTTTCACCAGCAGTAGCAGCAACAGCACAACATTTCCAGTGCTTGGTTTATTTAGTGTATTTCAGCCATCTTGTGGCTTGAGTGCATGCCTTTTAGAGCACCACGTAATTTCATTTGTTGTTATATATAATGATATGGCTCCATTTTTTTCTACTCATAGATTATGATATCTTAATGTAATTTCCAGTTGCAGCATATTTCCGACATTTTCCAGATTTTAGTGCTATGTTCCTATTTTGATTTATTTGGAATGCTGCATATGTTCTATATTCCTATCTTTCCCATTTTGGAATATTACAATCAGTTATTGTGAAGTATGTTTTATAGTTATAACAGTGCAGTTTATGATATTGATTATATGTTCTATCGAATGTGGTGAAGTAAGTAAAGGGTTTGATATAGTGCAGTAAGTTTATGCATGTTAAGGAATAATAGTAGCTCAATAGAATAGCCACCTCACGTAGTCCCTCAGGGCTGTAGAAACCTGGTTCTCCAACCACCCATAAGTCACCTCAGGTGAGACTGTGATCTGCTTGTAGGTCTTTGCTGAAAGGGCTAATCATCAAGGGTTTCATTGGTGCGAAGAATAGATCGAACCTAGGTCAAGCCCAAATGAACCAACAGGGGGACAGGAAAAGGTAAGTCTCAGAAATTGATAGATATGTGTGGATTAACATAGGAAATATCGCTAGTTGACCATAAAATTTATAATGTTAAATCATTGATTTACATGATGGGTCAGGACCCTGTGGGACCCTTGACTAGCTTGAGTTGACAAAAGACGTGTAGATTGGGTGACATTGTGTGGAAGCCACATAGGATTCTGTATGACTTGGGTGCATGATGTGGCAAGATCACTGGCATGGCATGTTGACAGTGTGACATGTGGAAAGAAGGAATGGAATTTTTGGAGGTCCAAGTGCCTGATTTTCAAGTGACACATGGCATCATGAGGAGATTCCATGTGGAAAGGTGACAACACCTTGACATCATAGATTCAAAAGAAGCAGATGGCGTGGAGGAAAATCCTAACGTGGAATCTATGCAACACATGTTTATGGTTTATGGTGCCACTTGGCATGGGGGTGCTATGTGGTGTCGAAGAGGAAGTTGACGTGACCCAATTCCACTTCACTATGGATCTCAAGTCCTCAAAGATGGTTTCACTGTACCTCATAAGTAGGGCATAGGTATTGGAGATTGTTCCTATGACCAAACATGGAAATTCTTGTCACGACGAGGGATTTTCGGAGCGGCACACTTTTAACATTAGATTAGTGGCACAATGACATGGTATTGTTGTGGCATTATGATGCGGTGGAACCATGTTGGCCCATGCGTGATGTGGAAAGTTCCAAGTGGGTATCGCATAGAAAGTCCTTTCAAATGGGCATAAATTTTGATCCAGGAGTTGAATCGAGATCAAATTTATATCGCAAAAAAACTCTTGATGATCTTGATCATATGTTGTGGTCTAAAGTTGATTTTTCCAACTTTGGGAAGGAATAAAATTTTTTGTAACCCCATTTCCATAATGAGACCGTGGAGGTTGGGTTAATTGAAACTTACACCTCCCACTAGGCTTGGGAAGTATAAGGAGGTGGGAGGGAGTGTTACACCTTTAGGGTTGGATCAAATCTAATCACAAATGTCACTATAATGGTGTTGGAGATAATAGAAGCAGGTAGCACAAATTTGTGAGAGAGGTGGAAAATAGTAAAATCCTTGATCAAAGTGTGTACCTACAAGATAGGGATTTGAGGATAAAATATTCCAAGAGACATTGCAATGATGAGATAAAGAGTATAAACATGTAAGGGAATTGCCTCAATATATATATACATATATGTGTGTATGTGTGTGTGTACGTTATGTTATCCATTAGAGGGTTGGATTCAAATAAAATAACCATACCAGTATTGTGAATTTTTTAGGACCAAGTTCATGGGTTTTCAAGCCCAAATCACCTATATGTTACATATGTTATGAAACACAAACATTGTATCCTCTGTGGAACCCACAGTACACTTTCTACCAAGACACCTAGTAGGGTTAAGGAAGTTTGACTCATATTGTCTCCATTAATAGAAATCAAAAATGGCTTTGGGTTGTCAAAAATATAATGAAGCACCTTACATGAATATTAACCGAATGGGGGTTTGCACCCCCCACCAAACCCATAAACTTATGAAATACCCAAGATAATTTCCCTAATTTTTTGAACCAAATTGGTAGCCAAGGGCTAGAGACCTCGGAAAGGAAGGTGTTATCACTCCATAATTTTTGAGGTTTCAAAGTAAATCACAGAGGTAACCTTAGAAAAATTTGGAAACCAGGAATCGATCCCTTCCAGTTTTAGAGAGGGATCTCTCTTTATGATTTAGCTTTGTTTGACTTAAGATATTAGGCTAGCTATCTAGTTTAGGTTTGGGTATTTTGTGTTGTTGGGTTGAAACTGGGAAGATAGACCATTTGGAAAATGGAGTCACATGTATGGATTGATCAAATACAATGTTTACAGGCTAAACTTATAGGGAAAGGTAGGAAAATCTAGTGGATACTTTAAAATATGTGGTATGGTGGTGAGGAATAGATTTTGAAAATCCAATTAAAAATAAAGAAATTAAGAATTCTGAGTTTAATTTTCAGTGGAAAACATAAAACTTATTCCTAAGCCAGATACAGAGTGTAGATTTAAACAAATTCTATTCTTTACCTTCTTAGAATAATTCAGATTTAGAAACATATAATGAAAACAAGAAATAAACCCATTCACAAAGATAGATGCACTTCACCATTAAAATTGACACAAGAATCTTGTAATGCTTCCATTGTATCACTGGAAATCCAATTTATGAAAGATATGAGCTGCTTTACAATAAATTTCCTTTCTTCAAACAAGCCCCAACATTAAGACTTTGATTTGTGAAGTACTTATACAAAATTATTACAAAATATCTTGATAATAGAGATCAAGATAGAATCCTAAAATATCTAATTTTTTTTACAAAAATAGCACTAGAATTTAGGAACTGGTGAACTATTGGAGGTGTTGGTCCTATTTGTGAGGATGACTATTGATGAATGGGCCTCCAAATCTGTTGCGTTTTTTTTTCCTTAATGTCTGAGATGGAAACATTTATCCGAGTAACTCAAATTTTTTTCCATATATCTTTGGTTGGGATAGAAATTTTGATTAATTTTCTATAGGCCTCATCAACCTCTGTGTATTTCTTAAAAGTAGGCTTATTATGAAAAGATGTCTCAGCTCATGACTTGTGAACAAGTCATAATCAATGGATTCTATAAATGCTTTCCCTGTAATGTGTCCCTTTATACCTGCAAATTTGTATTTGTCTTGGGAAATCTTGTTTAAATTTTCTTGGTAGTCATTCAAATTTATCAATCTGTCTTCTGCATTCATAAGTCTTAGAAACCCTATCCTGTTCAACACCTGCATCTTCTTGTGAAATATTTGTTGGTATCAATATTTTGGTACTTGTTCTACAACTGCAACATGAGGTTTCTTTTGGTGTGCACCATCTTTACTTCTAGTATAGTCTTTGTCCTATCTTCAATCCCCAACTTCTCTAATTCCTCTCTGTTTTTGGAATTTAAGAGATTAATGATGGTTGTATCTTCCCCAGGATTCTGTCTCAAATCCGTCTTGATTTTTTTAAGTGCCTTTGTTGATCTTTGTATCAAATATTGCTGCTCAAACACAATCTAAATGAAAGGCCATCTCTATGTAATGGCTTCATTAATCTTTGTCCATATATTTTCTCTCGCTTGGGCCAGAGTATGAGCCATTACTAATTCACTCTGCAACTCCTGAACTTTTAATGTCAGCTTATGGAATTTTTTGAAATTCAGACACATAAGAAGTATAAATTTTGAGCTTTTTTCCTAACAATACCTTTAGTTGAGCTCTTAATCTAGAAATCTCCTGCTAATGAAGGTTCATATTATCCATGGATTTTATTAATTCACTTGCAAGATCAGTTGTCTGTGTTGGTTCCGAAGTCGAAGTAGATGCACCTGGAGTTGTGGAAACTGTAATGGGAATGACTGTAAGAGGGACCATGGCCAATTGTGTTGCCTACTCTTTTTATTTGAGCAATGTTTCTAACTCCACCTCCATATCTCTACTTTGACCGTTATGTTCAATGATTATTTTGAACATGTCTTATTTCTATTTCTCCATCTCTCCAACCTCCTTAGCCTGTGGGTCTTGTGTGGCAAGAAATTTTAGTTGCTTCCTTAATGCCACTATATCAACATTTTTTCTCTTTACTATCTCTTTTGTTGTCTTCACATCATTGGGATTGTATCCCAATTTTATTACTAAGTCCTCCAGTGACTTCATTTTGGTATCTTTGGCCAAGGATGAAATCCTTTCCAATTTGAGTTGTGTTTGTGTATTATTTACTAATTCCTGCAATCTAGAAGCTGAAATAGCAACATTAGTCAATGAAGAATACAACATTTCACTCAGTTTTTTATGCATTTCCATTTAGTCAATGGGATGGATTTCTTATGCATCAAATGAAAATACATGCTCTTCATAATCTATTGGTGTCCTTGGGGATAGTACTTTGGCTTTCATGAATGTTATTTTAATTTTTCCCTTCTCAGTACCAAAGGCTTAAAGTAGCCTATGACGCGATGTTGTCTACTTCCATAATTGTGTATATGTGGAGGCTTTCAGTAGCTCCTTCTTTTTCTTGATTTCCTTGTACTTTGAAAATATGTCGGGCTCGGTAATGTCTTGAGCCAAATTAGTTCACTGTGAAGTTTCTGGAGGAAATTCTATGGTTAAAGAAGAAGGGGAGCCTTTGATGATATCATCCTCCCTGGTAGACACATGAGGGCATGTTATCACAATTGTCTCTTGTTCTTTGTTTCCTAGATAAAACATTGGTGCAGAATTTGTATTTTTTTTCTTCTTATAGATTAAGAATTCCTTAGCTCAAATTTCTCTAATCAGGGATTATTCTCTTATCCTTTTCTCCTACTTCTCTTGAGGTGTAGGAGTATGAGAGGTTGTTGTGGAGATGACATGTTCTTCGGCCTCTTGCTGGGTGTTCTCCTCCCATTGAGTTCATTTCATATACTGCTATATTTCTAGCCGAGGAGTATGTGTGTAGGGCGTTATCTTTTTCTCTACCCTCGGCTTTGAAATCAAACCAAAAGGATCATAGGACCAAGTCAAGCTCAATTTGAGGTTCATTTATTTCATCAGCAAATTAGATTCTCTACCAATTGTTCTGGAATTGCATACAAAGCATCCAAACGATTCTTTAATCTTAAATTGTGCCTTCTTCTTAGCAGCCACAAAATGCATGTCATCCATGTGGATCATCTGTCTAATGTACTCTAATGAGAAAATTCTCATAGGTACAAACATTGGCAGCTTATAGGGTAGAAATTCACACCCATAGACCTTGATCTCTGTATAATTATGGTATAAATACTAGTCCCATGTCTTTACCTGATCACTTAGATGCAAAATTTTCTGAACATCTTCCCCTATCCAAGGCTACAGATCATTGTTTAGGAGGCAAACCATTGTATACAAGAACTTGTCAACATATTCTATGAAGGAAAATTATTTTGAGCTCATTCTCACCAAGTATGTCTAATGTATTACTAATTGAGCTTCACCATGCTCATCCATCTTTTGTAGATGATTGGAATTTGGATCAAGGGAAAAAATTAGCTCAAAATTCAAAGTGCTCATAATTGCACGAAACTAGAATGGCAGCGACCGGCCCGTCACCAAGAATCCAACACAACTAGTTTCATCGAAAACCGAGTTTAGATGAAGAAGTTATGGTCTGCTGATCTCCATTCAGAATAGAAAAAATTTAAAAAACAAAAATGCAGAATAGGTACAGGCTAATGACATGGCAGCCTAGTCAGCATGCAGAGAATGTTCTTTAGTTTTTATCCAATGGGACTGTGACAAGTGTCACTGCATGATTAGCCAGTTTGGTTTGTGAAGGTGAAATTTGTCTAATGTCCTCCAAGGTTGAATTTGGATTCATGATATTTATGTGTTGGAATTATTTTTAATTTAAGGTTTGTTTGAGCGCATATATCAAACGTTTCAAAAACAATGTATGGAGGGGCGCAGGTCGGGGTTTGACCCCATGACCTCCCCCCAACCACTCCAAGTGCTTACCAATGGGACACATACTTGAGCCTTGAAAGGAAATGTGCCCAACACATATTTCAACACATATGCAAACTTTGATGACGGAAGGAGGGGGCCAGCCCACCTCCTCATGTGTCCGCACCACATGACCTCAACACAAGCGCCTGAATTAAAAGTACTTAGTGCACAGTTAACCTCATCCTAATCCATTGTTAGCTATCAATTAAACTGAGATTAATTTGGTGGGTTTTTAGCAGATTCCCTAGTTTCGGCAGGATTACCAAGTTTAGCGGAGTTAACTGGCAGTTCTCCAAATTTAGAGGCAGAATCTAGGGGGGAATTAAATGAGGCCTATCTTGAGCAATTTTTGACTGATTTTGGCTCGAGAATAGTCATTCCTAGCATATTGGCATGCTCTGAATCCATTGGAACAACTTGTAGAGCCAAAGAAGAAAATCTACGGGTTTTTTTGGTCACTTAAATAATTTTGAAGACTAGGGCCACCAGGAAGGAAGGCCATGCCCAGATCAACTAAAGGCCAAATGGAGTGAACAACAGTAATTTTTAGATTTATTTGATGTTATGAATACAGTGATATAGTTTGCAGAGGCGTTGGAGCACATCTGAAGGTGATTTTGTCACTTTGGAGATTAAACAATCCCATGGCCACCAAGATGGGAGGTCAAGCCTAGATTAGCTGTAAGCCAAATTTAGAGATTGAATAGTCATTTTTTGGGTTTTTGAGTGTTATGAAGCCAATGGAAAAGGTTGCAAATCCATTGGAACACCATAGGTGCTTGTAATAATACATTTGATTCTTAATCCCAAGAGGGCCTAGCTAGTTAAAGCAGGTCCATGGAGATGTAGCCCAGGAGGGGTGAACTCCATTACCATCCATTGTGTTATGTGATTTTTATGAGTTATTTTTCTGCATTCCAATTGTTGTATATGAGTTTTTAAAAAATAATTAACTCCTATTTTGATCATAAAAAACACATAAATCCCTTCACAAGTCGTCAAATTGAGATGATCCTAATCACACATTTTTAATATTGATGAGGGAGATAGCATAGAAATAACTAGTTTGCCCATATTTAGATCAAGTTGGTATCAGAGAAGAAAATTAGCTCATTTTAGCCAAGGTTAGCTAGAATAATTAGCTATTGGTTTTTGAATTTGTGCAAGGAGAATTTAACTGTGTGCGACTTTATGTGTGAATCTTCTCCTCAGAAGAGATCAAAATTGAGAACTGAATTCTCAAATAAATAAAAAAGAATATTTGTATTCATCGAAGGTGTGATGGAAGCTTCATTAAAAAATGTTTTTAATCAATATTCCTTAGCAAAACTCTTTGATAAAGAGATGTTGCAAAAGCTCTACATCATTATTGATAGGATGCAAGAGAAGTATGAAGATAAGAGGGAGAGCATTAAAATTCAAGAGCAGTTGATTTACATGAAGGAGGAGAAGCAAGAGCTTCTTGAAAAGATACATGAGACGGAGACTCAATTCCATGTTGAAAATTAAAACCTTGAAAAGATGCATAAGATGGAGACTCAACTCCATGATGTCAAGGAAGCCTTAGCCATGTATGTACATGAAAAAGAGGTATGCAATTCAATTTTATCTTCAATTTCCTCTCAAAATGAATGTGTAGGTTCTTTTGAAAGACACACTAGAGGAATAGGGTCCAAATTATTGTTGAAGATGGGCTATGAAGGTAAAGGATTGGGCAAAGATGCACAAGGCATAGTTTAGCCAATTGTTGTTGAGGAAATTTCTAAGTATTTGGGTCTTGGTTATGGAAAACACGATGGAGAAATATCTAAAGCCAAGGGGGCACATAAAGGTGTTCCAAGAAGGACTTTCATTTCATGTTCATTACCTCAAGCTTGTGAATGTTGTGTTCATGAGGAATGCAAAAGTTTTACACCCACTTTACAAGAAGGTTCTCATAAGCATGTAGCTAATGAGAATGGAGAACAAGAGGATGGTGAAAGATCTAAAGTCATTGAATGTATTGTTGGTATTCTGAAGAGATCTACTACCTCGTCAAATTCACCTAGGCGACAAAGGTGAATGTTCAATGTATAAATCTGGTTTTAATCAAGTTGCTTTTGATTATGATAAACTTGGCAAATTCTCACATAAGATTTGGAGAAAGTTTGCATGTTCCTTTTGTGGTTTGAATAACCATAATGTTTCAAGATGTTGGAAGAATATATCCATGCACAGGAAACTTTCAAAGAAAAGGAGGCAGAAAGCTAAAGGTCCATTGGACAAAGAAAACCATGTTGAAAATAAGATGCAATTTTTTTACCCTCATTTCCATAAGCAAGGTCATCTTATAGACAAATGTTGGACTTTTTATCCAACAAGTCATTCACGAAATTTGAAGAAGGTGGAGAAAGAGAATGGAAAGGATGGAAAAGAAGATTCCATAATTGATGTGGGTCAGGATGATTTGCATGATGATGTGCAGTTGAAAGAACCACAATTGAAATGGTTTGGTACGAGATGGTTAGATTTCTTATCCAATTAAGGCTTTGCATGTATTTTGATGTTGATGCATTTCTTTGCCAATGGAATGCATGTTGCATGTTTATGCCAAGACGGTGACTAAAAATGGAGTATGTTGACTCACTTTGTTACAGCAAAAATTTGTTCGTTTCAGGTTTAAGTACATGTACGTATGAATGGATTATTGTACTTGTGAGAGAGTTGAAGAATTGAATACATACATGAGAGTTTGTGTGTATGAACAGTGAAATTTTGATGATTTCGTTGGTGCTTGAACATGCATGAGTAATTGACTTGTGTTGGTCGATTTTGTGTTACATGCATGTCATATCAACTTCGAAGAGTTGATTTTGTCTCCAAAGATGAAAAGGAGATGTTGAAGAAGTGTTTCATGAAATGCGGAATTCATTTTTTTTGGGAAAAGAATCATCAAATTATTACACATGTTTATGCTTGACTTGAGAGTCAGTCGTTTGAAGAGGCATGTTTTTTCGACTTGTGTTTGGTAGATGAATTTTGACACCAATATGTGATAGCACGTGGCGATGTTCACATGATGTGAAATTTTTTGCTTTGAAGGAGTAAGAGGATATATCATCCAGTTATGTTTCTTGCATGATGTGTTTTTCAGATACAAACAAAAACCGCCAATCTGAATATGTTGTGTATGTGCAAGATGTCAAAAAAGTTTCCAACCATTGTAGACCATTTTATGTGTTGACACCAAGAAGAGAAGGAGATGGCGAATGCATTCTTCCATATGTGGAATTTGGAACCGTGGAGGTAAAATAATGGTCATTTATTTTCTTGATTTTACTGACGTTGCAACTCATTGTTGTATTTCACTCAGATGGGATTAATTTGGAAAAATGGTTTCCAAGGAGAAGCTTGCATCAAATGCATGTTTGTGCAAAGGAGGAACATGATTCTCATTGGGAATGAAATAATTTAGTTTTCCAAGCATCAGGGAACCAATTTGGTACAACAAAGTGTTACATCAGCAAACATCTAGTAAGTGATGGATTGGGTCAGCAACAAAATGAGAACAGTGCTTGAAGAGCCAAGCCATTTGCAAGGCAAGGCATGTCAGTGAACCGAAGTGGTTGTCATCGTGATTTTTCCAAGAAGACTCAAGATGTTAGAACTTGGGAAACAGAAGAGTGTTCATCTCTCATGAGATAACCAAATTTTGTGGGTCCAAAAGCATGTTAGTGGGAAGGTGTGATTGGAATCTGGATCAGGGCAAAAATTAGCTCAAAATTCAAAGTGCTTAGAATTACACCAAACCAAATGATAACGACCATCCTGTTACAAGTAATCCAATGCAACTCGTTTCATATAAAACCAAGTTCGGATGAAGAAGTTATGGTCTACTGATCGTTGTTTAGAACATGCAAAATTTAAATAAAAAAAATGCAGAACAGGTACAGGTTGATGACATGGCAACCCAATCAGCATGCAGAGAATCTTGTTCAGTTTTTATCCAGTGGGACTGTGACAAGTTTCACTGTAGGATTTTCCATTTTGGTTTGTGAAGGTGAAATTTTTCCAATGTCCTCCGAGGTTGAATTTGGGTTCATGATATTTATGTGTTGGAATTATTTTTAATTTAAGGTTGGATTAACAGATATATATTATATATATATTTATTTATAATGTATTATATGGTTTATTAATCATATATTATGTTATAATATATATATCTGTGTGTGTGTGTGTGTGTGTGTGTGTGTGTGTGTGTGTGTTTATTAATTAAATTCCAAACCTTATGTTATAAAATCCGCACATTATACAAATAACCGAACTATTACGGTGGGTGAAATATTACAATAACCCAAAGTCCGAGTTATGATTTTATATTATGGTGGCATCGTATTGAATTTAACCCAAAGCTCAAAGGTTTGAACCTTAATGGTGCATATTATATTTCAAATATGGATTATATATATATATATATATATATTCAAAGGTTTGTTTGAGCGCATATATCAAACATTGCAAAAAAATGTGAGGGGCGGAGGTCCAGGTTCGACCCTGTGACCTCCCCCCAACCACTCCAAGCGCTTACCAATGGGCCACGACCTCGAACCTTGAAAGGAAATTCACCCAACACATATTTCAACGCATATCCAGAATCTTATGGCGGAAGGAGAGGGCTAACCCACCTCCTCATGTGTCTGAACCACATGACCTCAGCATAAGCGCTCGAATTAAATGTGCTTAGTGCACAGTTAACCTCATCCTAATATGAAATTAGCCATTAATTAACCTAAGATTAAGTTGGCTTTTTTTTAGCAGATTCCTCAATTTCGGTGGGATTGGCCATGTTTGGCAGAGTTAACTGGCAGTTCCGGAGATTTAGAGGCAGAATCTAGGGGAAAAATAAATGAGGCCTATATTAAGAAATTTTCGACCAATTTTGGCTCAGGAATAGTCATTCATAGCTGATTTTCATGCTCCAAATCCATTGGAATAGCTTTCAGAGGCATAGGAGCAAATCCATACGTGTTTTTGGTCACTTAAAGAATTTTAAAGCCTAGGGCCACCAGGAAGGAAGGCCATGCCCGGATCAGCTGAAGGCCAAATGGAATGAATGAACAGTGATTTTTAGATGTATTTGATGTTATGAACATAGTGGTATAGTTTTCAGAGGCGTTTGAGCACATTTCAAGGTTATTTTTTCACCTTTGAGATTAAACAATCCCATGGCCACCAAGATGGGAGGTCAATCCTAGATCAGCTGTAAGCTAAATTTAGAGATTGAATAATCATTTTTCGGGTTTTTGAGTGTTCTGAAGCTAATGGAAAAGGATGAAAATCCATTGGAACACCATAGGTTCGTGTAATCATACATTTGACTCTTAATCCCAAGAGGGCCTAGCTACTCAAAGCAAGTCCATGGAGATGTAGCCCAGGAGGGGTGAACTCCATTATCATCCATTGTGTTATGTGATTTTTGTGAGTTATTTTTCTGCATTTCAGTTGTTGTATATGAGTTTTTAAAAGATAATTAACTCATAATTAACTTGAGACAATCCTAATCACACATTTTTAATACTGATGAGGGAGCTAGCATAGCAATAACTAGTTTGCCCATATTCAGATCTGTAGAGTGAAAGGAAACTTGTCTGCTTGATAGTAGATGAAAAAATACACTAACACTAAAAAATACTTGAAAGCTCCTTTTGTATAAAACTTGCTAAAATTATCATGCATGGAACATGCAATAAATTGATTGTAATTAAAATTGATAGGCTTCTCTTCAGTGGAACAATTGAGAGGAAGCCAACAATGGCTTCATCAACCCATTGGTCTAAGTGGTAACCAAGGATATATGAAATAATGGTAATGATTTTATTGGTTAATTCTAGAAACATGGAAGAGGAATATGGAGGGTTTGTTTTAGGAATTTGGGCATCTTCGGGGAGAAATATCTCAAATATCTTAGCTCTATGTGGGAAGGTCGGGTTTTTATACAGCTTCGTGAGAAAGTCTACAGATAATGACTTGGAGGACTCTGGATTATTTCTTTGAAACATCTGTGAAATAGATTTAGTTGTAATGGTGAGGATAACTTAACCATTATGTCTTACTATTTCTCTCTAGGATGGCTCATAACTTCTTTGGCACCATGAGATGAATTCAGGAAATTGATAAGTTTGAGGAAGCATAAATTGTGGCATGGAAGAATCCCATATGCCCAATTCATCTTGTTGGTCTTAGATTTTTTTGTTTTAACCAACTGTGAAGTTCGAGCAAGTTGAATTCACAGTTGGTATCTACAATATTGTACTGAAGGTCAACAAGGGGCAAGTGATCCAAGTTGATGGGAGGGGGAAACATCAGGATTTCTTTGGCCTTCTTACCTTTATTCTTGGGGGTTTTCCTTTTGGGGCCATAATCAAATAGTAGATCATAAGGAGGGATGAAAATAACATCGAATTACCTAGATTTAGGGGTTATGTGGTAGGTATAGAGGTGGGGACAATGATTTTAATTATGGATAAACTGTGAGGTTAATGCTCGAATTACAACAACATATTGGATTACTAGTTCCTGTAATAACCTGAAAACCTGTGAAAATCAGCTGGTAATGGAAAAAAAAACAAGGAAAGGGGATTTGGTGATTTTTATGTATTAAATAGATAAGTTTGATTAATTTTTCGTTGCAGGTTTACCGTTAGAAGGGGATTGGGTCCATTGCACGGGAGCGGGAGGCATTTATGGTTGCAACGGTTCGCTGACGGGGTTAGGGAGTACCAGGTGGAGGTATTTAATTGGGAGCGAGTAGGGTATTGGAAAGGGGGGTGCGAAACATTGTGAGAGTGACATGTTAGGTTGTGGGTCTGCCCATTTCGGACCCCCCCTCAAGCGAAGGGCGATTTGGGGGGGGGGGGGGGCGAAATTGCTCCCCCGCCATTGATTTGGGCAGGGGCAATCTCAACCATTCATTTTTATCCAAAATTTGAACTTTTCATAATATTTCATGATCCTTGCCTTTATTACATGCACTTAAAAGCATTATTAAGCATAACTTTAATGCTAATTAACAGTAAAAAGACTTTAAACCCTCATTTAACATTAAAAGACAACTATTTACCTATTCATGCTGCATTTTGAATGGCAGAGCTTTTTTTTCTATATTATATATGTTAATCACGAATAGATAATGTGATTTAACTTATTCACTAATCCTAATCTATTTTAATTTTAGTCTAATCATAATTAAAAAGTGTGATTGGGTTATCTAATTGATGCACACTAGCTGCCTAAATATCAGAATATGCATGAAACTATATAGTTTATGGTCCACACAACTTAATTACTCGCAACGGATTTCAGACTTCGGATTTTGTTAAAACATACATATGTGCATGATCAACAACGTTAACTTAAACCGACACACATAAACCCAAAACAATGCTTATACGCAGAAATTCTTACCGGTGGTATCATCGTTGATCCCACTTCGCCGTATTTACACTTTAACTTTAATGCTAAAACTTATTTCCTATGATTTTCGAAGTTGCGTCGACTCGACACGTGTCCTCTCCACTTTTCATCGCAACCAATTTAATTTACCTTGCAACGCCTTAACTCTTAACTTCTAAATCTTGCAAACTGCAAAGTTGCTTCCCGTGCACTGCGATCTTCACCGTTGACCCTTCGTTGGATCCGATAGCGCAAGTCATATCTCTGCCAACTCACTTCATGTTGGAGGTCAAACAATTTAACTTTCAAACCTCTTAACTGTAAACATTATTTTGCGCAATGTGCGAAGTCCTCTAACTGCGATGAGATCTCTCTATTTGATCGGTGTCAGATCTATGGTCCCTATTGCACCTGTAAATCTTATTATTCTTTATACTGTATGACTAATATATACATGATTCAATAGGTTTTTAAACCAATAGTTTCAAATAGAGAGCCTGATTAATCACAAAACACTTGGATTTTTTATAAGAATGAAAATACAAAGCCAAGCCCTTGGTCGGTTTGTTATTACAATTATTTCTGCTCTCTCTGCTCTCTCCTCTTGCACACCTATTTCACACTTATCTCACTCTGTTTCACACTCTGCCACTCTTCACACCTATGCATACATATATATCTCTCACTGAAGTGATCCTTCTTTTCTCTAAATAGATATATGTTTAAAACACTCTTAAAAAACAAATGCTACCCTATTTCTAAGCTCTTATCCTACTTGGCTTGATCTCCTCGCGGGGAGAAACCAATTTCTATTTTATTCCTAATTAATTTAGAAAACCCAAACAGACTAACCTCTCTCATTTAAAACTAAGTAAAATATTAATGACCAATGTTTATCCACCTCATGTTAGCCACAACATGTGAACACACAATCACATTGTTGACTAAGTCCGGATGCTCCTGCATTAGACTCCCAGGGAAGAAAAGATTGATCCATCAATGCTTCTCGATCTGTACTAAACTTCTGTAACTCTATTTTTGTCATCCAACTGGCATCTTCCACAGGGTGTCCTTTCCATTTGACTAGATTTTGATAGTAGGTTTTTCATCTGGTATTCTTTGCTGCTCTTTTCTCCATAATAGCTTCCACATATTTCTTTGTTGTCTTTGGCATTTGTTCCTTGCAATTCAAATTATGGTCTTCCTCCTTTGTCGATTCTTCTTGTAGCTCTTCCTTTGTTCCTTTGTATAGGTACAAATCTGCAACATTAAAGATGGGTGATATTCCAATTCGCGTTGGTAATTCATTCTCATATGAATTTGAAGAAAATTTCCTAAAAATTCTACATGGTCCTATATTTTTCATTTTTAATTTTTTATAAGTCCCAACTGGAAACCTTTCCTTCCTTAGATAAACCATGACTAAATAATCTACTTGAAACTCCCTTTCAGTCCTCTTCATATTAGCTCTTTGTTTATACTTTTGGGTGTTCTTCTGTAAGCTCTGCTTGACATCTTCCTGTAACCTCTGTATCTTTTCTGCAAATTCTTCAGCTTTAGCACTCCTTGTCTCTTGTTTTCTCAAATATCTAAGTTCATACACCCCTCTTGGATGCATCCCAAAAACAATCTGAAATGGACTCATTCCAGTACTCCGATTAGGAGTATCATTATAGGAAAAATCAGCTTGAGCAAGGGCTAAGTCCCATTGCTTTCGATTTTTGTAAACCAAACTCCTTAATATTTTTTCCAAGCTCTTGTTCACTACTTCTATTTTTCCATACATATGAGGATGATAGGCTGAATTGAAACTAAGGTTTGTACCTAGCTTCTTCCATAGATTCCTCCAGAAATGTCCTACGAACTTTTATCACTGTCTGAAACAATACTCACAGGAAATCCATGCAATCTTATAACTTCAGAGAAAAACCAATTAGTAGTGTGAGTTGCATCACTAGTTTTCTTACAAGAAATAAAATGTGCCATTTTAGAAAATATTTGTACAAAAACATAGATAGAATCATGTCCTTTTTGAGTCTTCAGCAATCCCAAAAAAAAATCCATGCTGACAACATCCCAAGGTCTATTGGGTATTGGCAATGGCTGATATAACCCAGTGTTTTTGCTTTTTCCTTTGGCATGTTGACAAATCCTGCACTTCTCAACAAACTTTTTGATATCAATTTGCATTTTTGGCCAATAATAAACAGCACTTACTTGAGAAAATGTTTTGTCCTGTCCAAAGTGTCCAGGCAATCCTCCACTGTTTTTTTTCCTTGAACAGATTATCCCTCATGGAACACTTAGGTATACACCATTTATTATCTTTAAACAAAAATACTCCCTGAATCAAGTAATCTAACCACTGGCTTCTATTATGAATCCCTGGATTCTTAACAACTGCATATATTTCTTTGAAATTTGTGTCTTCCTCATACATGTCAATCATCTCTTCAAACCCCAAAATACCAATCTTCAATTCCTGCATAATCATATTTACTCTACTCAAAGCATCAGCAAATTTGTTTGACTTACCACTTTTATGTTTGATTACAAAGGTAAAACTTCATAAAAACTCCACCCACTTTGCATGCTTTTATTTCAACTTCGACTAATTGTTTATGAACTCCAGTGTATGGTTATCTGAATACAACACAAACTACTTGGGAAACAAATAATGCCTCCATTTATTCAAAGCCTGTATAATAGCATAGAACTCCTTATTATATTATGAATACTTCTTCTTGGCCTCATTTAACTTTTCACTGAAATAAGATATCGGTCTCTACTCTTGACTCAAGACAGCTCCAATTGCTATCCCACTATCATCAATCTCAACTTGGAATATTTTATCAAAATTTGGTAAGGCCAAAATAGGTCTTTCAGTGATCTTATTTTTCAACAACTTGAAATTCTGATGTGTTGCTTCTGTCCATTTGAATGGTTGGTTTCTCTCCTTTATAGTTTCAATTATTGGTGCATAGATCTGACTAAAGCCTCTTATAAACTTCCTGTAAAAACTTTCAAGACCATGAAAACTCCTTACCTCAAATATGCTTTTCGGAGTTGGCCAATCCAGTATTACCTGAATCTTTTCTGGGTCCATCTTCAAGCCTTATTCTGAAACTATAAATCCCAATTAAATGAGATCCTTCTGCATGAAACTACACTTCTTCAAATTTATGAGCAACTTCTCCTTTTGCAAAGTACTTAACATGAGCTTGACATGCTCTAAATGCTCCTCCTTACTTTGACTTAAAATAAGAATGTCATCAAGATAGACTATCACAAACTTCATTGCATACTCTTTCAAAACCTCATTCATTAGTCTCATAAATTTTCTTGGTGCATTAGTGAGCCCAAAAGGCATCACTAACCACTCATACAATCCACTGTTGGTGTTGGAACAGGGTCCCCTAAAAGCTGTGATTTTGTATACGTTTTGTATATTTTGGTCCTAATTAGCCTAACGTGGGGATTTTGGGGTGGGTCAAAACCACTAACGCATTGTAATGGGTCAAGGGTAGACCAAGAGTCTGCAAACCATGGTTTTCGAACCATTGGATGTTGAGATTCAATAAGATGATGAGCTTAGTGAAAAAAGTCACCTTCACTAAGTGGGCCCGCAGGCTATTTTTGGCGCAAAGTCTATTTTTAGACATGTCGATCATATTCTATGAGTTGCAGGATGCTATTTGTGGATGGTTGGTCGAGTTGGGAAAATATATGGACTTCTATTTTTAGACATATTGGGTGGAATCTATTTTTATAATTCTAATCTAAAAATAGATATGTCAAATATTATTAGCTCTTAATAATATTTGGACTCTAAACATTATCTTATTCTCTTGGAGCACTTTAGTTAAGTGCACAGATCTGGCACAGGAGCTGACAGAAGGAATTACGCTATTCCTGAGGGTTTAATGGAGCTATTGCATGGAGGAATTCAGTTAGAACTCATGTGACAGATTTTGGTGGAGTTGTAGAAGTAGTTGGTGGAGTTATGTTCAGTTTAACTCAGTTAGACACAATTGAGCTAGTTGTATCTAGTCTAACGAATTGATACACTAGTGAGAGTGGTGTGAATTAATTAATAATTAATTCACTAAATATTAACTCATTAATCAACTGAAGAATACATCAGTTAACTACAATGCATGGATAGTTTTAGTGGAGACTAGTGGAGAGATAGGTGAAAGGGCAAGATGACTATCAGTTGTGACCATAGTGATGCATTGATTGCATCCAACACTCAGTGGAGATGCCAATGAGGATTGTGCAGTGTAATCCAGGTGGATTCGAGTTCATTCAGAGCCATTCTTCAGTAGGGATTGCGCAGTAGAGGCAGGCTAGCAGGTGACAGAGATCGGTGCATGGATTTGCTAGATCGGACCTGATTAGTGTGTAGCGATTGTATTGTACTGAGAGCTTGACATGTTCAGCTTTGTATGAGGATTGTTACACGATCTATATGAAATATATTATATACAGATAGTTAGGTTTTTTAGATTCAGGCTTTCCCATTAAATCACTGTGTTAATGTGTGTGAATTTTCATGGTTTCATGTGTGCATTGCAATTGTGTTAATTTCTGCATGTGATGATCAATGGTGGAATAGATTTTGTATTGTGCATGAAGTAAAATAGTGTATGATCAGGATAATATTAGACATATAACATATCAGTTATATAATTTCTACATGGTATCAGAGCAGTTGATCATTGGAGCAGATTGCAATTATTGAAGCGGTTGATTTTTGTGTTGGTGGAATTCAAATTTGTTGTAGTGTTTTCTTGGTGTCGAAGTTGAGATGTATTTCAAAGGATTTTGATTGGAATATGCCCTTGAGGGTAGCTTGAATTATATTGCATGGAAGGACAGGATGGAGGCGGTGCTGGAGGATAATGGGTTGAAGGAGTTCATAGATACAGAAATTCCAAAACCTGCTTCTAGCGATGCAGCCGCACTTGACGCATGGAAAAAGAAGACAAAAAAATGTCAAAGGATTATGTTGGAAGGTGTGAAGGATCACATAGTGTCCAACCTTCATGGTAAATCTTCTCCATTCTTGATGTGGAAAGCTTTGACAAACTTGTTCCAAAGCAAAAGCGACCAGAGGAAGTTGGCGCTTAAAGACAAGCTCAGAAAAATAAAAATGGAGAAGGGTGAAAGTATACCCAAGTACCTCACGAAGTTTTTCCAGTGCAGGGATGAGCTAGGAAGTTTGGGGGTTACTATAGATGAAGAGGAATTGGTGAGCTTGGCTCTCCTTGGGCTTCCGAAGAGTTGGCATTCCTACGAGGACTCTATCAATGGTCGGGAGAAACTGCCGAGATGGGAGCGACTTTGGTCGGATCTTGTGCAAGAGGAGATAAAGCGGAGTACCAGGGATGGATCTTCATCGAAGAATGAAGATGAAAAAAATTGCGCTTTGGCTACCAAAGCAAGGAAAGGGAAGGGAAAGAAAAATCCTTCTCAATCTGGTGCGAAAGGCAATAAGTAGGACTTGTCCAAATTGAAGTGCTTTCACTGTCACCAACACGGACACTACGCCACTAATTGTCCACAAAAGAAGAAAAATAAGCAGGCTGCTAGATCTGCAGCTGGAGAGGCCTTAACCTCGCATTTTTAGCTGTATTTTTCATTGATCACATGCTTGGTTTCAAATGTGATGGGATTAGTGTGGTTTCTTGACAGTGGTGCGTCTTTCCATATGACCAGAGACAAATATTTGTTCAGTGATCTAGATGAGAAGGATCTTGGAGTGCACATCGAGATGGGCGATGATGGTAGATACAGTTCAACTGGTATCGGGACCATTTCCTTTGAGAGGGAGTCTGGTAAACCTTTCATATTGAAGGATTTCATGCATGTTCTAGGATTGAATAATAATCTGATCTCTGTGGCGATGTTGGAAGACAAGGGATATGATGTTGTCTTTAGCGAGGGAAAGGCCTTCCTGCGCATTAAGGCAACTGGTGAAACCCGGAGGATAGGGGTTCGAGTTAAGAACCTTTATCAATTGCAGGTAGATGGCTACGCAGCAATGGAAGGCAAAGCGAAAGCATTGGTGAGCCGGGATGAGGGCGAATTGTGGCACAGGAGATTGGGCCATATTCGCCATGGAACTTTGAAAATTTTGTAGCATATTTCTACCGGGCTTCCCAAGGGTACACTTGCATAGTCAGATCAGTGAAAGGGATGTACTTTGGGAAAATTTGTGAAAGCCACCTTTAATGAGAAGGATAGTCACGCCACGATGATCCTTGAGAGAATTCACACAGACGTGTGTGGACCTTTCTCAGTATCTTCAACAGCAAAGCACAAGTATTATGTGATATTTTTTTATGACTTTTCTCATAAGTGCTAGATCTTCTTCATGCAGAAGAAGAGTGAGACATACTCAAAGTTTTGTAAGTTCAAGGCACTGGTTGAGAAAGATTCAGGGAAGCATGTGAAGGCTCTTAGGAGCGATAATGGTGGTGAAATCATCTCTGGCAAATTCAAAGACTTTTGCAGCGTAGAAGGAATTCGAAGAGATATCATATCACCTCATAACCCATAGCAGAATGGGGTCGCGGAGCGAAAGAACAGAATGATCGTGGGTGCTACACGGGTGATGTTGCATGATCAGGGCCTTCCCATACACTTGTGGGATGAAGCATGCAACACTGCATTTTATGTGCAAAACTGTTGTCCTCGTAGAGTACTTGGCATGAGTACACCCAAAGAGGCATTTTCTGGTAAGAAGCCTGATATTTCTCATTTGAAGATTTTTGGCTCACCTGTTTACATTCATGCAAAGAAGGATGCCAGGAAGAAGCTGGAGTCGACCACATAGGTTGGGATATTTTTGGGGTACACAGAAACACCCCACAACTATTGTGTGTATTTTCCAGACAGTCAGAAGACTGTTGTGCGACGGGATATCAAATTTCATGAGGAGAAAGCCATGAAGTGTTTGCTTGAGAGGGAGCTACACTTGCATGTAGATGAGGAGCTATTAGTTCCTAAGGATGAGCCTCAGGATGTGGATCAGCCACAAGAGGAGGTTCATGAAGTGGAAGAAACCACTCATGCAGCACCAAACATCAGACGGCGGAAGTGCACTACATAAGCTGAGCGACTAAATCTTGATGCAGTGTAGAATGTAGGAGCACCTACATCACAGCGCAGACAGAGAAAGTCACCTGACCAATTTACTAGATACATGGCTTTGATGAGCAAGTGTATCGTGACAGAGCCATCCTCTTTCTAGGAAGCTGTGGAGGACCCTGCATGGGTAGATGCCATGGTGGAAGAGTATAATTCGATTTTCAGAAACAGTGCATGGGAGATTGTCCCAAGGCCGGAAGGGAAATCAGTGGTAGATTCGAGATGGATCTAAAAAGTGAAGCAAGCTGCTGACAGAAGTGTCGAGAAGTACAAGGCAATATTTTTTGCCTGGGGCTTCTCACATATTGAGGGGATCAACTATGAAGAAACCTTTGCACCTGTCGCAAGGTATTCTTCCATACGGAGCATCCTTTCTCTCTCAGCACAGATGGGTTGGCACATTCATCAGATGGATGTGAAGATTGCATTCCTCAACAGAGTCATTGAGGAGGAGGTGTACATAGAGCAGCCTGAAGCTTTTGAAATCTTCAGCAGTGAGTCGCATGTGTGCAGGCTCAAAAGAGCGTTGTATGGGCTGAAACAAGCACCTCGTGCTTGGTACACACAAATAGACAATTATTTCACCGAACTTGGATTCACCAAGAGTGAGGCAGATCCGAACCTATACCAGATTGTGGTGGAGGGTAAGTTTCTAATCATTGTACTTTATGTAGATGATTTGATACTGATAGGTGATGAACAGTTGATACTCTCATGCAAGGCTGATCTTGCAAAGGAGTTTGAGATGAAGGACTTGGGCCTCCTTCATTATTTCCTGGGATTGGAAATTTGGTAGCGGAAGGGTGGACTGTTTGTGTCTCAAGGCAAGTATGCCTGGGAGATGCTGGATAAGTTCAACATGTAAGGCTGCAAGCCTATCGACACTCCTCTTCCTGGTGGTTGGAGGAAAGAGGATGCTACATCGACAGAGGTAGTGGATGCCACTGTTTATCAACAATTGGTTGGTTCGCTCATGTATTTGGTCAATACACGACCGGACATATGCTATACTGTTAACCAGCTTTCACAAGCTATGGTTAAGCCTACCAAGCTCTGTTGGAAGGCAGGCAAGCATGTTCTGAGGTATCTCAGAGGCACATCAGGATATGGAATGTGGTAGAGACAGTCGGATGAGGTAACGCTGCATGGCTTCACAGATGCAGATTGGGCAGGGAGCCCAATGGATAGAAAGAGCACATCTGGAGGGATTTTCAGTATCGGGTCTACAGCAGTTTCTTGGTACATCAGGAAACAGAGATCCATGGCACTCAATTCAGCAGAGGCCAAGTACATGGCAGCAAGTTTGGCTGCATGCGAGCCTATATGGATGAGGAAGATCCTGTTCGGGTTGTTCGGTTCACACTTAGAGCCTACTGTGATATATTGTGATAATCAGAGTTGCATTAAACTCTCAGTTAATCCAGTATTTCATGATATATCTAAACATATTGACATCTGGTACCATCATATCAGAGATTGTGTGCAGCGGAAGATCATGTTACTATCTTACATTCCTACGGAGGATTAGGATGCTAATATTCTGACGAAGGCGCTCACTAGGAGAAAATTCGAATACCATAGAGACAGGATTGGGGTGGCAGATAATCCCTATCTTATTGAGAGGGAGTGATGAGATTCAACAAGATGATGAGCTTAGTGAAAGGATTCGCCTTCACTAAGTGGGCCCGCAGGCTATTTTTGGCGCAAAGTCTATTTTTAGACTATGTCTATTTTTAGACATGTTGATCATATTCTATGAGTTGCAGGATGCTATTTTTGGATGGTTGGTCAAGTTGGAAAAATAGATGGACTTCTATTTTTAGACATATTGGGTAGAATCTATTTTTAGATTGCCAGTCTAAAAATAGATATGCCGAATATTACTATCTCTTAATAATATTTGGACTCTAAACATTATCTTATTCTCTTGGAGCACTTCAGTTAAGTGCACAGATGTGGCACAGGAGCTGACAGAAGGAATTACGATATTCCTAAGGGTTTACTGGAGCTATTTCATGGAGGACTTCAGTTAGAACTCTTGTGACAGAGTTTGGTGGAGTTGTAGAAGTAGTTGGTGGAGTTGTGTTCAGTTTAACTCAGTTAGACACAATTGAGCTAGTTGTATCTAGTCTAACTGATTGATACACTAGTGAGAGTGGTGTGAATTAATTAATAATTAATTCACTAAATATTAAATCATTAATCAACTGAAGAATACATCAGTTAACCTCAATACATGGACAGTTTCAGTGGAGACCAGTGGAGAGATAGGTGAAAGGGCAAGATGAATATCAATTGTGACTATAGTGATGCATTGATTGCATCCAACACTCAGTGGAGATGCCAATGAGGATTGCGCAGTGAAAGCTAGGTGGATTCGAGTTCATTCAGAGCCATTCTTCAGCAAGGATTTCATAGTAGAGGTAGGCTAGCAGGTGACAGAGATCGGTGCATGGATTTGCAAGATCGGACCTAATTAGTGTGTAGCGATTGTATTGTACTGAGAGCTTGACATGTTCAGCTTTGTATGAGGATTGTTATATGATCTCTATGACATATATTATATACAGATAGTTGGGGTTTTTAGCTTCAGGCTTTCTCGTTAAATCACTGTGTTAATGTGTGTGAATTTTTATGGTTTCATGTGTGCATTGCAATTGTGTTAATTTTTGCATGTGATGATCAATGGTGGAATAGATTCTGTATTGTGCATGAAGTCAAATAGTGTATGATCAAGAGAATCTTAGAAATATAACATATCAGTTATATAATTTGCATAGGCTAAATTGGTATAAATAGATGAACCTTTTTTTTGAGTCATAGGTGGAAGAGAATAGAGATTGATGATAGTTGCGAAGTGTTAGATCTGTTTGGGTTGATAGGGAAAGGAATCTTGTTGACTGTGTGCATGGAGATCCTTAGTCCTGCTGTGTGCGGACCCTGCTAGCTATCTGCGCAGGCTGTGTGGAATTGTATTTGGGTTTTGGATATTAATATATGTGAATCTAGTTAGAGTATCTTTGCGTTATTTGAGTTTATGTACTACTGTTGATGCAACTGTGAGATCTATGGTTGAATATGTGTTGTTATAATACGGATTATTCCTATGATCTATTGTGTATGTGTTTATGATCTTACTTTTGATATTACTGATGCAAAGGTGTTGATTTAATTTATGACTGGTAGTAACTCTGGTAACTGTGGACTATCAACCTGCGAATAGATATATTATAGCTACGAGAATATCCTCGTTCCAGTTAGATGAACCTATGATTTGCCGATTACTGTGATTATAGTTATTGTACTGATAGATCAGTGTTGCGTACGTGGATGTGAAGATAGTTAGTAGATATGAACTCTACGATATAAGTCTGTAACTAGATCTAAAGCTGCTAAAGTTGGGAACGTAGCCCCGTTTGACTTACCTGCTCTCTCTCATGGTGCGGAAACATGGTTCCAGCACCCTCCCATACTGCTTCGGGTGAGACTTTGGCCTGTGCAAGCAGGTCACTTCCAAAAGGGCCAGTATTATAGGGGTTTGTTAGCAAACCTTAACCTCCAAACCTAGGTCAAGACCCCTCGAGCCAATGAATGGTTCTGTTGCCGGGACCGGGAGCATTTTGAGGGAGATCGGGTAATGCCAAGAACACATTGGAGACCTGAGAAGAAAGATATCAATGAGTGGTTTGAAAAGAAAATTCAGGAATTCGCAGTAAAATAGAATCGTAGTACAAGGCTAACCACAGAAGAGTGGAAGAACAAGTACATTTTCACAGAGATCTACGAAATTTTCTTCGTGAAATTTGCAATCAAGCTTCAGGAGTGGCTCGCAAGGCTCATAGATTTCCAGAAGTGTTGGAAGGACAAGAGGGTTACACAGTGGACTCCGGAGCTGATCCGGTAGTTAGAAAAGACTGATAACACCATCACGTGCACGGTAGATCACTAGGTGGACAGTGTGATAAGAGGATTTGTGACGGAATTTGTGATTGATCAATTTTTTTCCTACTCTGAGGTAGAGCAAAGATTTTTCAAAGGGTTCCGGGGTAAGTTTCTAAAAACTCTACCATTACTTATTAAGATCTTGTTGTGCGAAAAAATCATCATGTGTAGCCACACAGATTGAATGAGCTCCAATCAGAGCGAGGGTACAACGCGCAGTGGTAAGTACTATAGAACCAATCAAGAGGGGGAGTGATCCGTCTACATTCCAATAAGAAATTCTGCTGCACATAGCTCTCTGTCTATGCCACCATCGAACCCTCATAGGGGTAAGAACTCGCCACCCCCACCGCCAAAAGATGATATGGATTTTCACATGAAGCTACCCACCTTCAAGGGCATAGGAGATGAGGATATGGATCAGTTTTGGTTCGTCGCAAGATCGGTATGGACTGCGTAGAACATAGCTAGTGATGTAGTGAAAAGGGCGTAGCTATCCCTAGCCTTTGAGGGAAGGGCCTTGGACTGGTATATGGGGTACATAAATCAGCATGCGAACGCAACCATTGAAGAGATTAAGAATGCTTTGAAACAATAGTTCAAAAAGCCTAAGTCCTACTCGCAGATAGTGAACGATTTGAAGGATTTCAAGCAAGGACCATCAGAGTCCATATGGGAGGCTGAGCAATGGTTAAAGAAGGTAATTAGAGAAGGATGATTTATGTACGATGACAAGCAACACATGGAGTGGTTCATTGCTATGTTGCTACCCCACCTGCACGTGCCAATGGGACATCAAGCCATTGAATCGCAAGAAAATGCCTTGGAAATTGCGATGAAGCTAGAAGTTGTGACAAGAGATGATACCCAGTTAGGAGTACAAAATATACAAGGCCAGCTAAAATAAATGCATATGGAGATCCAAAATCTAAGGAAGGAGCGAGGAACGGAGGCTAGCCCTGAAAGATGGTGCATACGATGCAGGGTGAATGGACACACCAAGGATAATTGTCCTTTGCTAGCAGACTACATAGAGGCTGGGGGACCCATTCCATTGCGGCCTATGGAAGCTGTAGGACCTAGTTCAGTGTTGTGGTGCGATGATTTCCGTGTTGCTGGGCTTCACAATACCAACCATTGCCCCCACCTTGCTGCATATGTCCTAGAGATAAAGCAACAATGTTGCAGGTTCTGCAGATCTGTAGGCCATGATGAACAGAACTGCCAAACATACGATCTAATGATAGATCGGGGAAATATATATAGGGTACAAGCAGATCCGTCATAACCAATATCCCCCTTGGGCCTAGATGGCTCCCTAGCTAGGGGCAGGGGAGGAGGCCGAGGTGGAAGCGCAGGTAGGGGGAGAGGACAACTGGTTTGCTATAACTGTGGAGAAGTTGGGCATTTTACAAGGGATTGCGTAAACCCTGTAAGACAATCCTGTAGATACTATAGACAGATGGATCATATGATTGAAGATTGCCCGATTCTGATGGCCAAAATGCAGGAGAAGCAGCAGACACCTACGCAGAATGTACAAAGGGTCAAGGCAGAACCTCTGGATGAAAGACCAAGTGTTAATGTTATCACATGCAGTGGCATGGTCACTAAGGGAGCTGCAGAAAAATCTAAGGCAGAGCCTCTCATCCGTAAAACGGTTGTTAAGCAAGAAGGTTTGGACTTATAGGAAAATAAAGAAGCCTTTTTCCCAACTTGCCAATACTTTGCTAGGGCTAAGACACCTATTCCTCAGGCCCCTGCAGACAATGAGGTTAAACCATTCCTGCAGGCATGTATGAAGCTGTTGCGCAACCAAAGAACCGTAGAAAACCTCCAAGCTTTGATAGATAGCTACGCATAAAAGACAACCCCAGATATGGAAATTAAGGATGTACACAAACTCTATAAGCATAGGAGCCGCACTGATAGGGACATGCAGTTAACCGCGCAGATTGGTGACTATGAAATGGATCAGGTTATTCTGGACCTAGGCTCGAATGAAAACGTACTACTTAAGCAAACTTGGCAACGGATGGGAGAACCTAAGTTGGAGTGGTCCCCTATCTAGTTGCGCATGGCTAATCAACAGAAAATCATACCTTTAGGAAGGTTATCGAAGATCATGGTAGACATCGCAGGGGTCAAAGTTCGGGCTGATTTTGAGGTCATTCAAATTGTAGAAGATGCGGATCCCTACAGAGCACTCCTAGGATTGGACTGGGCCATAGATATGGGCGAAATTATAAACTTAAAAAAGAGGAGCATAGTATTTGAAAGTGAAGGAACATGGGTAATAGTACCGCTAGACCCCGCGGAAGGAGAGAGGTTCACAAAATCAGTGCATGAGGAAGAAGAGGTGTATCACATCTATAAGCTAACTACGAGGGACGAAGATTGGGTCAACCCTATGGCCGATGGTCTGCTTTGTTGGGAAAGAGATAGAAAATTCTTCTCTGATTCTGATGAGGAAATGGAAAACTGGCAAAATCGACTACATGATGTCTCTACGTTGCGCTGCCTACGAATTATGAGGGACTTCCGCTGCATATCTTCAAAGGTAAGAGGACTACCCTACCCCGGTAGCATAAGAGAGTGCTATGAGGATCCATGAAATGTCTCTATTCCCAAGTCAGAGGAAGAGCACGCAGTTGCAGGACCTCCACTATAGGCTATGGACGTGCTGACGCATCAGAAACAATTGCGGTCGATCCTGGGTCTTACGAGCTACTACAGGAAATTCATTCTAGGATATGCACTAACCACCGCACCTCTGGAAAAATTGCTTAAGAAAGATGTTTCATTCTTTTTGGATGACAAATGCTGCAAGAACTTTGAGCGACTCCGGGAATCGATGGTATCTGCACGTCTTCTTAATTATCCCAATGGGGCGAAGGAATGTCTTGTACATATTGATGCATCAAGGATTTCCCTGGGGAAATTCCTTACGCGGCCTGGCGCCGGAGACATTGATCACCCAGTTGCAATGGCTAGTCAAGAACTCTCAGGTATGAAGAAAAATTATGCCACCGCAACAAGGGAACAGTTGGTCGTGGTCTATGAACTATAGAATTATCGGCACTATCTATTGGCAGGACACTTTAAGATGTTTACAAATCATTTGGATTTCAAGTCCCTGATGCATAAACCTGTTTTTGGGGGAAAAACTCTGCAGGCGACTCTTGATGGTTCAGGAATATGATTTTGAAGTCATAGTCAAGCCAGCAAAGCTGAATGCGAGGCCGGATCACTTGCCCCGACTCGAGTCTGGCGGGGAACCCCTTAACTTGAGGGAAGGATTTCCTGATGCACAGTAGTTCGCCATAAGGGTCGCTCATGTGCACTTCACTGATATCATTCAACCCCTGACTACAGGAACGACATCTGAAGGATATTCAGTACGAAAAAGAAGGATTTGGTTACATGGGCAGCAGATTATACTATTATCGCAGGTCCTTTATATAAACTAGGCGCTGGCAAAGTGTTGTGCAGATTGGTTCTGGAGCATGAGAGGCCCGCTATCTTGGTTGAAGCTCGCAAGGGCACAACAAAAGGTCACTACTCAGGCAAGACAACAGGAAAAAAAATCTTGGGGGCTAGGCTATGGTGACATAGAATTACCTTTGGAAGGAATAAGCTCAGGCTGTAGCCGGTGCGCCGGGAGCACGGGGGGTATGCTCCAAGCACAGAGGTGCGATGGGAGTGTAGGGGTACGCTGAGCACACCTAGGGTACAAAAACTAGCCTTTGGAATAGTCAAATCAGGTAAAAAGAAAAAATTACCGTTGGATGGGATGGGTGGACGTCGTTTAATAAGGAGATTTCTGGAGATTTTTTACCATTTACTTGATGGTAAGTTCCATGTGAATTCTACCCTACCGTTGGTTAGTCGCCAAAACTATAAAACAGGTGGGCTAGAGCAGCCAAGGGTTCTGTATCGCTTGAATAGCTCTTACTTGCCATGTTTGTCCCAGACGGAGTGGTGCTGTAAAAATTTATGTGCCCCTAGCATCTCTTTCCTGTCTGAGCAACCTGCTACCTCGGACAGTAGAAATCCTGAATTTGTTTTTCACGCCAGGATGTCAGCTACAAATCCTGTTGAACCCTCGGCACCAGTAATCTCGACGGAACTGGGCATTGAGGAAGTGGTGGAAATTGAGTCAGAGGTTGAAGATGTTTTCTCCACCCCACTCACTATGAAGGGCAAGGAAAAAGCAGAAGACTCCTGGAAACTCCCGGAACCCATGAAATGGGTTAAGGGGAAACCTCGTGTGTCCCTACGGAATGTACCATCCCTGAACGTGACGCCTCAGGCACAAGCTGCTCAGGAGGAGGCCCAGCTTTCCAGATCGATCAACTGGTTACCTCCCTTCGTCCTGCTGCGCAGGCCCTCGACGCACACACCAAAGAACCTCAACGGCCTAATCACTTATCTGCAAATGCCATTGACTCTGGTAGAATTCCCTCTCATTGGTGACCTTGTTGAGAAGCTGCACGAGATAAAATTTGACGATCATAACTTGGCCAGTATGGAAGCCTTCCCTAATTTGGCGCTTTAATTACACCTTGACATGATTCAGGAAGACAATGGGATTAAAATTTTTCCTCGGCATTGGGTACGTGGATTGGCCGGGTCTGGGCTCTTGAACTTGTTAAGGATGCCTCACTTCGGTCACTACCCCGTTACGGACCGGCTCACCCGACAGTTGCTTGCTCTAATTCACGATGGCTACCTGTGGATCCAGGATAGGATCCCCATCAACGCTGCACTGGATCACAAAATTACTGGCCTTCCCATGCATGGCCCCAATCCTCTGGAGTGCATCGGTAAAAATTATGAGGCAGAAATGGTTGAGTATGTGCATAAGACCTACCATGTGGAGCGCAATAGGATTTTATAACCAAGGCCATCAGTGACCAAGGCATGCATCTGGGCACAATGTTGCTGGTGTGCAAAATGATGAGAAAATATCAGGTCTCCTATGTCCCGGCCTACGTAATTCAGTTAGCCAGAAAATGCGGGAAAGGGGTACGTTTTAACTAGGCCCAGTATTTGTCTGATGAGTTTTTGACTAATGTTCGCAAGTCCCAGGAGCAAGGCCACACCTTTTGTTATTCCTGGTTACTATTCCTCATAGCGTTGGTTTCCTAGGAAGCCCCTAAGGAGTCATTCCTTCCTAAACCTACCCCAGACATGTGTGAAGGGGTTCACTATGCACACTTGTGTGATTCTAGGGACCCACAACGTCTCGAAGATAACCAAGTTTTATAGGTCCTTTTTCACCATAGCTTGGCCATAGTCATTAACTCCCAACCACGATTTTCCCCTACCGTGTATGACAGATACAAGGATATTGCATCTTTTCAAATCACTATGCACAACGTTCAAATCAAAGCACACAAAGATAAAGCCTAGACTTCGCTCCCTTATATGGTGGCGGATGAATAAATTGACACCATCATTGTGCTCTGGCCGCCTAACTGGAAGATTGGCTTCCAAACTGGTGTGAAGAGTGTCGAAGGCACCAACAGTTCAAGATTCACCCCCTCCGTCATCCTCAAGGATACCAGAAGTGCGACCAAGAGTACGAGACAAGACATGACCCCGGCTGCCCGAAAAGACGCACAGTAGAAGCAGACCTTCGAAAAAGACATCGAGGCGGAGACTCAGGTAATGCAGCTAGACCTAGGAACAGAAGGACGGGATGTAGGAGGACCTGCCTCCCCTCATGTCACAAAGTGAACAAGCGAACCTGTCAAAACGCCTCGCAAGAAGCAGCTCTCCCAGCAGATGACACGTGATGAAACAGTCACATTAACTGATGGAGACCTTGAACAAATCACTGATGCGGTCATTCTGGCCACAGAGGACCAATGGGTAGCCTTAGAGGAGCAAAATAAAGCTGTGGTCAACACAATCCAGGCCAAGCTCTAGGCACTACATATGAAGATAGATACATTTTAGGCCATCGCGCAGCACGAAGACCTCGAAAACGTGATTCACCAACTTTGCACAGAGGTTACCACAAAGATCCCAGCCATAGCCACCCCTCAGGCGAAGGTTGAAAAGTTAGTCGCCACACTGAAGGCCTCCCGCAAGGAAGTTTAGATGGTCAAGGCACACATGGAGCAGCGGATCACGGACCTCCAGGCTAAGTTGCAGACTGAAACACCCTTGGAGGTACGGGCCCAGTGAACCGCGCTGGTCGTAGAGGCTATGCGTGCCATTACAGGGAAAATCGCACAGGGTACCCAACTATTAGATACGGCCATGCAGCTATGGACCAAGGTCCAGTGTGACCCACTCCTACGAAGCATAAACTAGGACCTGCGGTAGAAAGAAGAAGAGTCTGCGACGTTAGAAGCTACCCTGTCCACTTTAGTTCCTACTCAACACTTGACACGGCTGCGCACCAGTCACGCCTTCCAAACTGATATTGACGAACTTCGGCGCAAGAAAAATGCCCTCAGTGACCGTCTGAAACCTTGGGTTGTTGAGGCTCTCAATCTATCACAAGATGTGGATGTCGTGGTTAACCAGCTGAACCAGACTCTGGCGAGTGTCACCACCACAATGAAAGGCTCGATTTCTGAAAAGATGGTCGACATCGCCCAGAAATCCACTGCTCAGAGCAAAGGCATGCTACCTCCATTAGCCAAGGCGATCGAATTTTTGCAGGTGCAGGTGGAGAACCCACCCTCTTAGTGACTCGGGACAAGTTACAAGATTGTGTTGGGGGACTGTTGGAACAGGGTCCCCTAAAAGTTGCGATTTTGTATATTTTGGTCCTAATTAGCCTAACACAGGGGTTTTGGGGTGGTTCAAAACCCCTAACGCATTGTAACGGGTCAAGGGTAGACCAAGAGTCCGCAAACAACGGTTTGCAGACCATTGGATGCATAGGTTAAATCGGTATAAATAGATGAACCTTTTTTTGAGTCATAGACAGAAGAGAATAGAGATTGATGATAGTTGCGAAGTGTTAGATCTATTTGGGTTGATATGGAAAGGACTCCTGCTAGCTGTGTGCATGGAGATCCTCAGTCCTGCTGTGTGCGGACCCTATTGGCTATGTGCGCAGTCTGTGTGGAATTGAATTTGGGTTTTGGATATTAATATATGCGAATCTAGTTAGGGTATCTCTGCGTTATTTGAGTTTATGTACTACTATTGATGCAAACTATGAGATCTATGGTTGAATATGTGTCGTTATAATACGGAGTATTCCTATGATCTATTTTGTATTCGTTTATGATCTTACTTGTGATATTACTGATGCAAAGGTGTTGATTTAATCTATGACTAGTAGTAACTCTCGTAATTGTGGACTATCGACTTGCGAATAGATCTGTTATAGCTATGAGAATATCCTTGTTCCTGTTAGATGAACCTATGATCTGTCGATTACTGTGATTATAGTTGTTGTACTGATAGATCAGTGTTGCACACGTGGATGTGAAGATAGTTAGTAGATATGAACTCTGTGATATAAGTCTGTAACTAGATCTGAAGCTGCGAAAGTTGGGAATGCAGCCCTGTTTGACTTACCTGCTCTCTCTCAGGGTGCGGAAACATGGTTCCAGCACCCTACCATACTGCTTCGGGTGAGACTTTGGCCTGCACAAGCAAGTCACTACCGAAAGGGCCAGTAGTATAAGGGTTTGTTGGCAAACCTTAACCTCCGAACTTGGGTCAGGACCCCTCGAGCCAACAATTGGTCTTAAAATCAGTCTTCCATTCATCACCTTCTCTAATCCTTATTTTATGGTATCCAATCTTCATATCTATTTTAGTAAAATACTTTGACCCACTTAAACAATTCATAAAATCATATATGTGTGGCAATGGAAATCTATACCTGATAGTGATCTTGTTTATGGCTCTGGAATCAATACACATGCGCCACTCACCTCCTTTCTTTGGACTAAGCACAGTTGGTACTGCACATGGACTAAGACTTTCTTTGATTATTCCTTTATCTAACAACTCTTGTACTTGTCTTCCAACTTCTTCATTCTCCCGAGGGGTCATTCTATATGTTGATTTGTTTGGAAAACTTGCACCAGGTATTAAATCTATGTGATGGCTGATACTTCTAATTGGTGGAAATTTACTTGGTAATTCATCAAAAAATATGTCAGCATAATCATATAACAGATCTTTAATTTCCATGGGTATATTTTCTAAATTAGTAGAATTCATAATTACCTTTGGTTTACCCACAACAACAAAATGAATTTCTTTCTCTTTTTTAACTTCTTCCAGCAGCTTCTTCCCACTGATCAACATAACATTATTCTCAGTTGTTCCTTTATCTACTTCATTCTTCAAAGGTAGCAATGTGTGCTTCTTTCCATCCTTCTATATGGTGTAGGTATTCCTTTTGCCATCATGAATGGTTTTTCTGTTGAATTTCCAAGGTCTTCCCAACAATACATGGCACACTTCCATTGGAATCACATCACACAATATGACATCCTTGTAGGTACTGATCTGTATCTTTACTTTGCACTATTCTCTCACCCAAATCTGATGTCCCTTCTGTAGCCACGACACTCTATAAGGCGTAGGGTGTACCACCTTACTAAACCCCAAGTTCTCAACCATCTCTATGGAAACAATATTATCATTGCTTCCACTGTCAATCACAATTTTGCAACACTTTTCTTTACATTTTCATACAGTCCTGAATAGACTTTTCCTCTGGGCTGGCTCATTTTTTTCCTTCTCTGCTTTAAGCAATACTCTTTTCAGTAATAAAGACTCTCCTACCTTAGGTGGTTCTTCTTTCCCCGTGACCTGAGGATTTTCTTCCTTTTCCTCAACGACATTCACATTCCGTTGATTTTTTGATTTGTTATGAGGACAATCCCATGATCTGTGTCCCCATTCTCCACATGTGTAGCACCGAATATCTCTTCCTCAGCCTCTGCCTCTAGGTGAAAATCTTCCTCTACCAAAGTATCCTCTCTGTGGCGGCCTACTACTCGAACCTCCTGTTTCATTCTGAGAGTGCTGAAATCTTGCTCTGAAATTTCCTCGTCCTCTTGCTGGACTTTTAACTTTATTCCTCTGACTTTTCTTCCTCAACATTTTCTCCTCTTCCTTCAAATCTGCTTTATAGGAATTATCCATTGTCTTCAGACTCAAAAAACTGATTTCATCCTATATATCATACCTTAATCCATTGATGTATCTAGCTACTTTCTCCATATCATCTTCAGCATGTCTTGCTCTAATGCTCAACTTGTAAAAATCCTCTGTATACTCCTTGACAGTCATTCCTTTCTGCCTAAAATTTTTCAATTTATTGAATGGATTCAATTAATAATCCTTTGGCATAAACTTATTCTTCAACATCCTTATCATTTTATCCCACTGCTTGACCTTAGGCTTCCCTTTTCTAACTCCAGATGTCTGTAATTCATCCCACCAGATAGATACATGGCCCTTCAGCCTGGTAGTTGCATACTTGACCTTCTTATTATCTTCGATCTCTTCCAAATCGAAATACTTATCCATTGAATTGATCCATTACATCAGCTCATCCACATTAAGTTTCCTCTCATATGAAGGAATCTCCATCCTCGGTTTCCCACTAACCTTTGCCAATATCTTGAAAACTTTAGCTGCCTCGTCTTCTGCTGCTTCTTCTTCCTCAGAATTTTTCTCTGCTGCACTGACATATTGTTCTTCAGGTGCTCTCATCTGAGCAACCTCTACTGTCTCCATTCTTGTACGAAGATGTTGAATTCCATCCAGCAAAATTGCATTTGCTTCTGGTCTTTCCTGACCTATGCCAAATCCTCTCCTGGGTGAAATATTTGCTTCAACCTTCAAGAACAGAACTCGAGTCTACTATGATACCAAATGATGCAGTCTAGTTGCCCAAATAACAGAATACGCGCATAACTATATATTTTATGGTCCATACAACTTAATTACTTGCAGCGGATTTCAAACTTTAGAGTTTGTTAAAACATACATATGTGCACGATCAACAGCGCTAACTTAAATCAACACACATAAACCCAAAACAATGCTTATACACGGAACTTCTTACTGGTGGTTCCATAAGACTCCTAACCAATCACCGTCGATCGCACTTCACCGCATTTACACTTTAAATTTAATGCTAAAACTTATTTCCTTTGATTTGCGAAGTTGCGCCGACACGACGTGTGTCCTCTCCACTTCGCATCACAACCAATTTAATTTACCTTGCGACACTTTCACTCTTAACTTCTAAATCTTGCGAACTGTGAAGTAGCTTCCCGTGCATTGTGATTTCCACCGTTGACCCCTCACTAGATTCGACAGTCCAAGTTATATCTCCGCCAACTCACTTCACGTCGCAGGTTAAACAATTTAACTTGCAAAACTCTTAACTGTAAACATTATTTTGTGCGATGTGTGAAGTCTTCCAACTACGATGAGATCTCTCCCGTTGATCAGTGTCAGATCTACGGTCCCTTTTGCTCATGCAAATCCGATTATTCTTTCTACTATACGACTAATATATACGCGGTTCAACAGGGTTTTAAACCAATAGTTTCAAACAGAGAGCCCGATTAATCACAAAACACTTGGATTTTTTATAAGAATGAAAATACAGATCCAAATCCTTGGTCAGATGGTTATTACAATTATTTCTGCTCTCTCCTCTCACACACCTATTTCACACTTATCTCACTCTGTTGCACACTCTGCCACTCTTCACACCTATGCATACATATATATATCTCACTGAAGCAGTCCTTCTTGTCTCTAAATAGATTTCTGTTTGAACCACTCTTAACAAACAAATGCTACCCTATTTCTAAGCTCTTATCCTACTTGGCTTGATCTCCTTGCAGGGAGAAAACAATTTCTATTTTATTCCTAATTAATTTAGCAAAACCAAACAGACTAACTTCTCTCATTTAAAACTAAGTAAAATATTAATGACCAATATTTATCCACCTCATGTTAGCCACAAAATGTGAACACACAATCACATTGTTGGCTAAGTCTGGATGCTCTTGCAACACTAATATACTTAGCCTATTTGGAATGTGGTGTTTTAGCTAGCAGCACATTTATTCAAAATTTCTAACTATAAAATAATGTGTTTTATTTCTTGAGTGGAATTTAGGCTTGCTCACTCCTACACACTTACACATTTTTTTTTTGGGTTTCTTGATTTTTATTTTTTTGTCTTCTTTATTTTTATTCTATTTTTCTCTTTTTCTCTTTTTCTCATATACATTTTTTATACCCTCTTTTCATATATATATTTATATTATTTTCAAAATACAATATTATTTACAATTTATTCAACTAAAAAAAATAGCTAAACATCAATGTAACCTATAAATCATAGGACCAAAAGGCATCCAAGGATCCTTCTTAAACTAAACATATCTAAGGGATCACACAATTAAGCAAACGTGGGTAAAAATCCATATAAGTGTTCCATAACAAAAGAAATGTGTTGAGAGGTATTGTATCATCATTGGGCATTCCATGTATAAATTCATCCTATAACTGGACCACACATTATATCCCAAGTGTGTATAATTATAAGAGTACTAAAATGTGAATTTAATTTAATATAAGCATGAGGTATTTTTATGTAATTTACATAAATAAATAAATGTTTTCAAATGGATAGAATAATGTAAAACTTAAATAATTCATGGAATACCTTCCTTAAAATCTATGGAAGAGAAAAATTAAGAAAGTGAAACAAAGTCTGAAAGTATCACAAGATTATCGAAAGAGATAATCGATAAGAAAAATCTTGGATAGGTCCTTCTAGGTTAGAGATTATGTGTGTCCAAGTGAAGCATAAGATTTATTTGAAATTAGGAAAATAAAAAAAATGGTCGCTATATTTTATGGGCCTTTTGAGACACTACAATAGATTGGTATTTTAATTTAAAAATTGAAATTACCAACATATTTAGAGATTCGAAATCTAATATTCAAATGGAGGACACTAGAAATATTCTTACAAGTTGAAGATTGTTGTAACAAAATTATATAGGCTTCAAAACTATATTATGATATGGTTACAGTTATACATTAGAAACATTATATAGATACGGATGATACATCGGATATGACCACTAAGATATGATAACTCTATCATACGCATTGTAAGATAGTACTATGGAGGGGGAGATATAGTACCTCTATTTGAGCTTCTCTATATGGTAAACACTTCTGATTATTTTGTAATACTCTACTGATGGGTTCTACTTAATTGTGATCATGGATATGGTTATGTTACATCCCAAAATATTTTAAATTTTTATAACTGTTGTTATATTATTCACAACTTTCTTAGATGATAGGTGTGAGAATAATAGTTGATAATTTCCAACCACGATCAATGACCCATATAATAAGGAACCAAAGTTGGAAAGGTATTGCATGTTGTAGTCTCATTTGGTCATATGGTGACACTTGATTGATTAATTGTATACATGGTAGTGTCTAAGTCACTTATCTTTTGTGATGATACTTTATTGGTCACTTGTCTACCATACAGTAACTAGCCTTGACATTAATCAAAATCACTAGCGTCATTGCATATCATTACCATAGAGACATTATAGCACAATGACTCCTTTGGTTAGGTGCAATTAATACAAGGAAGTGGTTGAATATAAATTAAGAGAAATAAAACAAAATTTAGGTCAACATAATTGTTGCACTCTTTTCCCATACATACTCTTGATTCATGATATCACCTTAGTAAAATTCCCAACAAATGCTAGAAAATTTGAGTTATACCTTGGGTTCCCTTTGGACCATTTCCTTCTTGGGTAGATGAGGGATCATATTTGATACTATGTATATACCCTACAGATTTTTATTAGGGACGGATGAAGGATAACTAGTGGCATGTTGTGGGAAAAGGAAATCTTGATAATAGTGTTACATGGATGGTCTCATTTGTATCAATAGTGAGTGTTCGTATGTGACTTGTGGACTATGTGGGAGTATCTTGGTATATTTACCTTATTTTCTTGAATTTTTTGTCATCATTGTGGTGGGATAAGTTGGTCTAGATTTGTCATAGTCCCCCATATTTATGATTTTGGAGTTTGATATTTCAATAGTTAGACATGTGTAGGAGCAAGGCTGGCACCAATAGTCATGATTTTTAAGAAAGAAGCAATTTTCAAAAGGAATTCATGCACTAGGAAAATAAGCTCCCTCTATCTATATAAATTGATTACTCTACCATGCTAAGAAGGTTGGAGTTTTTTTCTTTCTATGGTGAATTCAAGCATGGAAATTAAGAGAATAAATATTTAGTTTTGTGGAGTGAACAATAATTATCATGAGGGAATCTCGTGATATTTGTATGCTACCATCCTTTATTCTTAACATTTGATTCAATGGTTTTTCCTTTTTTTAAGTGTGGTGCATTGGAGAGGTAACTATTATTTTTTTGTGAAATTCTGGAGTTGAGTTTGTAGAAAAAAATCATAGTGGATTCGGAAGCCACTAGATTTTGTTGCCATGCATTTTTCTCCAAATCCCCTCAATTTAAAAAATTAATCATTTCTTATTTCTTTACTATTTGGTTTTCAATTCATTTTAATAAGTGTTAATTGTGCACTTTGATGGCCTTTTATTTTCTTAGATGTGACTATAAAAGAAGAAAAAATGAACTTAATAGCTTCCTTGTAATACCCCCTATGAGCATATGACCATAATGTGTAAGCATGTGGTAAGTGAGTTAATATTCTATTATATTGGAATTAAAAATGGAAAATATTAATAATATAAAAATAATAATAAGTGCTTGTATAAAATCCACATAGATTCAATTGATCTTGTAATATGCTAAAAAAAATAATTGAATCTATTCTAAAAATTACGGAAACCAATTACGATCGCACAATCACATGAACAAGAAAGAGAAATAATTTCAATTGCACAACACAAATTTATTTGGGGAAATCCTTAGGTAAAAACCCCGCTATCTGTATATTGCATTAAGTCAAGAATATGAAACAATGCAATTCTTCTCTCAGGCTTGAGAGCTCTCTGCACTATCTCTGACTGTCTCACTCTAATCCAAGCAAGTTTGGTCCAATACTTGCCTTTGGATGCTCAGCCTTGCTTGTGCAATCCCTAGGGGAATAGGGCCCCTATTAATTATAAAATTCCCAATAATTGATTGTGCAATACATCTAAGGCATCATGTTGACCTCATGCAGGACCTGTACAATATTCTAATTATGCAATTTATAGTATACTTCCCTTTAGCTCCAATTTCAACTGAGTATTCCTCAAAAATGACATGCAACAATTATTTATAGTGAATTGTCATTTATCTAATTTATCACTACATGTGAATTAAATCAGATTTAATTCACTGGACCTCTCACTAGTTCCTCCATCAATTAGAACTAGCTAAAATGATTTTAAGTCAAATAATTATTTTAAACAATTACAACTAAAAATAAACTACAATTAGACCCCCTAAAACTCAAAGAGAACTCTACATGACTCCAATTTGACCACCAAATCGAATTGACTAAGATAACTAAGTCTTACTAACTCAGTTAACTTGTACAAGTTGTCATGTGATGTGGAATTACAATTTCCTTCTAATTTAATTAAGGTAAAATTAAATTATAAGCCTCTTCTTGTTGCCAATTTCAACACTCCCTCTCCATAAGAAAGGGATTGTCTGCTACCCCAATCCTACCTCTGTGGAACTTGAATTTTCCTCTTGATAGTGCCTTCATCAAAATGTATGCATCTTGCTCCTATGTGGGAATTTACTCTAATGACATAATCCTCCTTTGCACACAATCTCTCAGAAGGTGATACAAGATATCAATATGCTTGGATCTATCATGAAAAACTAGATTAACTGAGAGTTTGATGCAACTATGGTTATCACAATAAATCACTGTCGCATCCATCTGCTGACCAAACAAACAAATAATTATCTTCCTCATCCATATGGCCTCACATGTTGCTTGACTAGCGGCCATGTACTCTGCCTGTGCTAAGCTAAGTGCAACTGATCTCTGCTTCCTGTTGTACTAGGAAATTGTTGTTGACCCAATGTTGAATATGTCCCCTAATGTGCTCTTCTTGTCGGATGGACTCCCTGCCCAATCTACATCTGTGAAGCCTTGAATATTCAATCGGCCCTTTGTTTACCTATACCATAGCCCAAAATTTGTAGTGCCTATGAGTTATTGTTGGATAAGGTACCCCTCGAAGAATAAAGTTATAGAAAGACTCTGCAGATCAAGGAGAGAAGCGCACAACGCGAAGTAAATTTTGAGTCTTAGGGGCTTTATGGTGGGTCAAAGCCCCTTATTTTGTAAAGGGATGGGAATATTTTGTGAACATTGAACTCTGCCCATGGTTTTCGGACCATGGTATTGTAATGTAAAATACTATATAAGGAGTCTAGGATAGAAGTAATATATTGAAAGAGAATTGATGAGGTGCACTTAGATGTAACGTTGTCTTGAGTCTGACTCTGTGGTTTTGGGTTAGAGGAAAGGCTCTTTCAGCTGAGTGCGAGAAGACCTTAGGAAGTTTGCAGCTGAGTGCAAAGGGTGGAATTGATTGTATGAGAAAGATCTGAGCATTAATGAAATACTTTTGAAGACAAATCAATGTTTTGAATTGATATGTTTGCTTTACTTGTATTTTATGTTAGATGTGATAATTAATGGTTTTGACCTATAATTTCATAGTGAAGTTATATTTATGGTTGTTTACATTTTTTTATTCTTGAATAAGTAAGATCGTGTAGCCTTCAAGTGATTTTAATAGATGTGTTGAAAAGCGATGGTATAAGTTGATAGATCTATTTTGTGAAGCTCTGTCAAGAATAGAAAGGAAGCAAAGCCCTAAAGCCACAGTCCATTGTCCCTCTAAATGCATAAACCTCGTTCTACCATCCCCCTATATTTCCTCGGGTGCTACTTCGGTCTACGTAATCAGATCATTGTTGAAAGGGCCGATAATAGTGGGTTTTGTTGGTTCGCGCAACCATATTTGAACTTGGTTCAAGGCTCCATCAAGCCAACAAATGGTTCCGTTGCTGGGAGAGACACTTGAAATTATATAGGGTTAGCTCTGTCCCTAAAAGTTTTCAATGACTATATGGTCGGCGAAGAGTCCTAAAGCTAATTTGATCGAAGGCACAATCCTATAATATAGTAGCAAGTTCAGACAAGCATAGTTCAAGTGAGCATGAATCAAGCGAGCGTGATTCGAGAGAGCATGGATCAAGCGAGCGAGGTCTAAAAATATGTAAAGCATAGCATCGAGGTGATTCCACCACTGAAGGATACCTTGAGCGGCATCAAAGCAAATATTGATGGTGCACCAGCATTGTGACTCAGGACGAGTCACAGTTTTGTGTTGGGTGAATGTTGGACAAGGTACCCCTCAAAGAATAAGTTTAGAGAAAGACTCTACATATCAAGGAGTAGAGCACCCAGCGTGAAGTAAATTTTGAGTCTTAGGGGCTTTGGGGTGGGTCAAAACCCCTTATTTTGTAAGGGAATGGGAATATTTTTTTAACGTTGAACTCCACCCATGGTTTTCGGACCATGGTATTGTAATGTAAAAGACTATATAAGGATTATAGGATAGAAGTAATAGATTGAAAGAGAATTGATGAGATTCACTTGCATGTAACATTGTTTTGAGTCTGAGTTTGTGGTTTTTGGTTAAAGGAAAGGCTCTTGTAGTTGAGTGTGCGAAGACCTTAAGAAGTCTGCAGCTGAGTGCGCATACCCTTGCAGCTAAGTGTGCACGGTGGAATTGATTGTATGAGAAATATTTTATCGTTAATGAAGTAATTTCAAATGCAAATCAAAGTTTTGAGTTTATGTGTTTGCTTTACCTATATTTTATGTTATCTGTGCTAAGTAAGGGTTTTTATATATAATTGCATAGTGAATTTCTGTTTATGGTTTTTTACATTGTTTTATGCTTGAATAAGTAATATCGTGTAGTCTGCAAGTGAGTTTAATAGATGTGTTGAACAACGATGGTATATTTGATAGATATGTTCTTTTAAGCTCTACCAAGTATTTAAAGGAATCGAAGCCCTAAATCCACAGTCCATTATCCCTCTAGATGCAAAAACCTGGTTCTAGCATCCCCCTATATTTCCTCGAGTGAGACTTCGATCTGCACAAGCATATTGTTGCCGAAAGGGCCGATAATAGTGGGTTTTTTTGGTTAGCGCATCCATATTTGAACCCGGTTCTAGGCCTCATCAAGCCAATAGGTATCTTAACACATGATTTCCTCCCTTCCAAAATAACTTGGTAGGCTTAACAATATCTTGACTAAGCTAGTTAACCGCATAGCATATGTTTGTTCGTGTGTTCACCAAATACATGAGTGAACCCACAAGCTTCTTGTAGATGGTAGCATCTACTACATCGCCTGAAGTAGCATCCTCCTTCCTCCAATTTCCTGCAAGAGGATTCTCCATGGGTTTCTTGTCCTCCATGTGAAACTTCTCAGAATATTGTCAGCATACTTGCCCTGAGATACAGAGAGCTCCCCATCTCTTTTCAAAATTTACAATGCAAGGAAATAACACAAGAGCCCCATATCCTTCATCTAAAATTCTCTTTCAAGATCCTCTTTGCAAGACTTAATGAGTTTCTCATCACTTTTCACTATCAAATAATCGACATAAAGTACAATGAACAAAAGTTAAACTTCTACCACAATATGGTAAAGGTTTGCATCTACTTCACTTTTGGTGAAGCCCAACCCTGTGAAGTAGTTGTCGATCCTAGTGTATGAAGTATGGGGTTCTTGTTTCAGTACATACAATGCTCTCTTGAGTCTACACACATGTGACTCTCTGTCGAAGGTCTCAAAAATTTATGGTTGCTCAATGTACACCTCTTTCTTAATCACTCATGTTATGCGGAAATTATGTCAAGATATGTAGAGGGAGGTGATTGAGGAAAAGACTTGTACAGGTAAATCTCCTACCGAAAATGAGTTGGAGTTAAAGGTGTCTCGTCTTGTGGTATTTCTTCAATCGAAATCAAACCAGGTGGAATAACTTCGCCGTCAGGCCCAAAGTATATTTCAGGTGGTTGACTATGAGATATGGGAGACTCAATGGCTAAAATAGATTGTGGAGTGACCAATACAAAAAAAAATTCCGGTTGTTCGACTTTGGGATCAATATTTTCTCCACTTAGGGCATATAGAAACTGAAATATAAGGGGATGATAGACCCTATTTCGTTGGTCCTGGGGATGATGTCCAGTTTGACCAATAACAGTTGCCCCCTAAAGCACGATGGGATTCGGATCAACTTTCGATTGAAAAACGTTGGGTTCGGGAGGTATGGTCTCACTGATTGGATGGATTGTGACCACGATTAGCTATGAGGAATCCGTCTCAACAACAATAGACAAACCAGGATTTGTAGAAACAATTTTTTCCGACTCTGGTATAACGGAAGATGATGCTTCACCAAAGGTACTGATAGTATTGGTTTCGGTAGAGTGATGTCGCCTTCGCTGACCTGGAGTAACTTCCGGTGGTAAAGGTGGTTTCAATGCTAATCTACACGAATGAAGGGGAAAAGGATTCTATTCTTCCACGATGACTAATTTATTTTAACCAAAACAAAAAAAACAAAAAAAAAGGGTAATACTAGGCAAAAGGTTTAGCAAGAAACTGTGAACTGCAGAATACCTCCTGGTGAACCAAGAAGTATGGGCAGGAAATATCCCTGAATGATGTGTTTGGTGTATCATAATTTATAAGGCGGTTGACTCGGTTCACTATGGATGGATAGCAACCTAAATATTTCCTCCCAAATATACCCGAAGGTACATGGAGGCCCAAGTCTGTATTAGTGTTATCTAATGCGAAACTGCACAGTGAGAGCACCCCTTTATACTTTTCGTACTATAACACCGCCCGATATACCCGAAAGTACGTGGACAAGCTACGATATACTTACATACATGGAGTGAGGTATCACACTCGAAATGTATCACAGAAAATTAACAATAGCTGCTATGTTTTACGACGTCCGAACAATTCTCTAGCGTAGACCTTCTAAATGTTATCGTTATGGTTCCAATGCTTTGTTAGGTAAATTGAGATAAATTTTAAGTTGATATTGTTTATCAATTTTCCTTTCAAGGTTCACCACGATGATTTATTGGAAATTCCTAAAATGCAAACTAAAATGATAAGAAATCTTTCACTTTTAGTTTTTCAATGAAAATCCTAGCTACTAGAGGGAAAAAGCAATCAATTTTAGAGCAAGAAATCAAAGAGCACAAACTAAAATGCAGCTTTCCTAATTGTTCCTATGCAAAACGCACAATCCACTACATGAAAATGCAAGTTTTTCTTTTCAGTCCCTTTAATGTAAATGTAGAAAAAGAAACTAAGTGCATCAAATCAATAAAAACAAATGCCTTTTACTTTGAGAAATGAGGAATAGAACAACAATTTCTCTTTAATATGAAAAATGAAGAATAGAACAATTTCTCCTACAGGAAACGAAAAATTTAACGACAATTTCCTTTTTCAAAAGCAAATGGATCTAATGCATCAATGAAAATACTTTGAATTTAATTCATCAATGATAAAGAAAAACACTTTAAATAAACATTGAACAAACTTTTCTTTCAAAGGAGGAAGAGGTAGATAGAGTCACTGGTCAGTATGAGGTATCAGGCCCTTTAAAACATAGCAAACAACAAAATGAAAGCAAATGCAATGAAAAACTCAATGTAATTTGATTGATTCTAGGGGGAAACACGGTCACTAAGGGGAGACAGTGCGTTGCAATGCACCCCTAGGTGGGAGACAATGCTATGAAAAGTATTGTCCTGTTCAACAGTGCATTGGGCGTAGTAGAGAACAAAAACTCAATTGTTTAACACACTTCTAATGCAAATGTTGATTTCAAAAATCCTAATCTTTCAGAGTAAATTCTACTGGGTAAATAAACAGAGATAAACAAAGGCAAATACACCAAGGATGAAGGGTAAACTCCCCAGTGGAGTCGCCAATTTGTGATGCGGAATTATGGATTATGGATAAAACACTCTTCCCTAGATTTGGTTCTCATCTAGAACAACAAGTTAAAGTCTTTGCATTTACTTTTCCTAACAGTAAATAGACACACAGAACAGATCAAGAAACTTAATTGGAGTCCAAGCATTTCCAATTCTCCTTTTGTCATTCTTGTTGTAGCTTCAAATACAAGCTATATCGCCCAAATATTTCCTACAAGAATGAACACTAAACAACAAAGAGATAGCAATATACAGATGTCTATTCTAGTTATTCAATCAAATCAATTAAACATGAACCATAGACATCAGATAAGAATTCATAATATGAAAGATAGAAGCTTATACAGATTCATATGTGGGAAAGTAAACCACAATCTTTATTAATGGATAGAAGGGGAGGTTACAACCCAGTGATTGATTTTATGTCACCATCTCCAGCAGCATCCCAGCCTCATCACAATGCACATCTCTCTAGCAGCATGTCACTCAAATCAACTCCTCAATTGAAATTCCACTAACATTTCTCTACTCAAATTCTTCCTTACCAAGTACTAAGATCTGTGTTCAATTTATAAAGGAGCTTAAGGTAGTTTTACAATCAATTACTTTCTAATAATAGGCAAGACATGTTCCCAGTCTCAAAGGTATCAAATGGACACATGGATTCAAAGTTTGACACATATGCACTCTTCTAGAAGGCACTGGCCAAGTGGAGATTCTGGAACAATGAGAATTTCTCTCCCAGTTGACCAATGCACGCTTGAGTGTCGGGAAGTGCTTTGCAAAGCACCTTTGAATGGAGGTACCTACATATGCAACGCACTTAGCCCCTTGAGAGACTGTTTTGGTGAGCTCATAGGTGACATAACATATACTTCAAATCTTGGAAACCTTGCAATGGAAGTCATAGACAATTTTTTTCTTGTTCTTTGTCTTAGGGCATGTAGCAACTGAAATGATAGGGGATGATAGACCCTATTCATCAGTTCTAGAGATTATGTCCAGTTAACCAGGTAATTGGGAATGGTGCCCAAATTGACCTATAAAAACTCCATTGAGGAAGGTTTTCTTTACATCCATCTCATGTATATTCCATCCCATTTGTGTTGAAAGTGAAAGGATGGATCTGATTGACGAATACCTTACGACTAGTGAAAATTTATCCTCGTAATCAATCCCCTCCACCTAAGCGAACCCTCTAACAAAAAATATTTCCTTGTGTATCTACACACTCCAATATGCTTTGTACTTCACCTTGTATATCCACCTGGATCCTACAACTGACTTCCCCTCGGTCTTGGAACAACTTCCCATGCACTATTTCTAATAATGCATTCATACTCCTCAACCATGGTATCAACCAAAATTGTTTGCTACATTTCTTCCTCGAAAGATGATGGCTCTATCTCTACACTCTCACTCATAAGATCCATGTAGCCAATGTACCGCTTTGGTGACCTTCTCTACCTACGTTGTGATATGGGTGCTCCCACATTCTCTCTAGCAACAACACCAACATGTCATCCTCTTTGGTACGCTTCCTTCTGTATCAGGATTTCTTTGCATGAGTGGGTGCTTCTACTCTTTGTTACGCTGCTTGTCAATGTTCCACATCTTGAGGTTCTTCTTTTGGAGCTAATAGCTCCTGAACTGCATGCAACTGAAGCTCCCTCTCAAGGGAAATTCACATGGACTTCTCTTCATTGATTTTCACATATCTTCTGACCATTGTCATCTTGCGTGCTATAAAGCACACCCGATAGTTGTGAGGTCTATCAGTGTAACCCACAAATATCCCCAACTCAGTTGTTGTATCTATATTCTTCCTTGAGTTTTTGTTTACATGGAAATAAAATGATGAACCAAAAATTTTAAAATTCACATCTAGTTTCTTACCTGAAAAATCTTCCTCTAGTGTACTCATCCCAAGTATCTAATGAGGACTTATGTTCTGAAAAAATATTGTTGTGTTGCATGCTTCGGCCCACAGATGACATGGTAGGCCCTAATCATGCAACATCACTCGTGTTTCTCCCACAATCATTAGGGGAATTTTGAGGTCTAAAATGGGCCTCCTAAGAAAAATGTATAACCAAAATAAAATTTATAAGAACCAATAGGATTCAAGAAGATGATGTCAACCATGGGGGATGATTCACCATTTTTGGACTAAAAAGGTAAAAATATTAAAAAATAATAACATAATAAAACTGCCTTTTCAAATTGTATTTTCAATTTATCTCCCTGATTTTTTACTCAAGTTTCGAGCGGGAGTACTCGTTGGATGCAAAATTTAATTCCTCATCCAAGGAGTACCCATGTTGCATACTTTTGATGGACCCTGCTACACGAAAAATGATAAATACATGAAAAACGTGTTTTCAATCACTTTTTTCATGTATTTCTCATTTTTCGTGTAGCAGGGTCCATCGAAAGTATGCATATGGGTACTCCTTGGCTGAGGAATCAAATTCTACATCCAACGAGTGTTTCCGCTCAAAATTTAAGTAAACCCATAGGGATATAAGATGAAAATATGAGTTGAAAAAAAAAAAAATTCTCTCCAAAATTTGATGATGTAATCAAGTTTTATTTTATTATTTCCACTATTATTTTATAATTTACTTAGGAGACCCATTTTATACCTTAAAACTCCCCTAATGATTTTTGTTCTTCCTTTCTTCAACCCCATTATGTTGTGGGTTATGAGGTGCTATCAATTCTCGTCGAATTCCTTCTAAAGCACAAAAGTTATTGAATTTATTCAACATATTATCCATTGTTGTCACTCTTGAGAACCTTCACCTTCTTCCCTATATATTTCTCGACAAGTGATTTGAACTCACAAAACTTTGAGAACGTTTTATCTTTCTTCTACATGAATAATATCCAACACTTGCATGAAAAATCATCTACAAAAATCACATAATACCTGTGTTTTGTTGTGGAGGGTGTCAAGAATGATCCAAACACATATGAGTGAAATATTTCAAGGATCGCCTTTTCTCGGCTTTCATTATCATGAAATTTTGTTTTGATGTAGTTCCCCAATGTACACCCTTTGCATGTATCTTGCTACTCACGTGCACCCTTGGGAATTATTGTAGAAATATGTTGCATGATCTTCAAAGCGCCATGGTGTAGATGGCCCAATTTTCTATGCCATATCTCACTGAGGTCTCAGCTTTGCACCTTCTCTGCTTTCATGCTCAAGGTAGCACAATATTCTACATTCAATTGTAGAGGTTCTTTACTCGAACCCCGATCTTCTTCACCTGTCCCGTGGCTTTGTGACGAAGGAATGCCTTTCCTTTGCTAAATATCACATCACAGCCATGGTCTTCCAAGATACCAACTAAAACTAAATTATTATTTAAACCAGGAACATACATGACATATTTTAATGTGAGAGGAGTACCAGACTCCCTCTGAAAGGTAATTGTACCTATGTCGGTCACGTTATACCTCCCGTCATCTCCCATATCGATGTGCATCTGGAGATCCTTCTCCTCCAAGTTACTAAAGAATAATTTGTTGCCGGTAATATGGAATGAAGCTCCATTATCCAAGTACCACACAAAACCCATCACCGATGAAACCATGAATGTGATAAGAGTGAAATCCAACTCGAAGTGTGAAGCAAGTGCTTCACCTTCCACTCCTCCTAAGGGATTCTTTTTTTTCTTCTTGTGTGAACACTTTTTAGCATAGTTTCCAAGCTCATGACACTGAAAACATTTTATGTTTGACAAGTCTTTCCTCTTTCCTTCCTGGCCGGAATCTTATTTGGAATTGTACGCTTTGTTAATTTTTCATAGAGAAATATTGTTATTTGTTTTGATAGTTACATGTCTTCAATAACATGTTAATTTCACCCCAAATAATTATATTATTTTACATATCTACATTATTAACCATTATTATATGCAACTATGTAGAAATAACAACACCATCATCATCATCTAAGTAGTAGAATGAAAAGGAAGAAGAGAAGAGAAGCATGAACACATAGAGACACCAAGATTGGTCCAAGACTAGGGAAAAACCCATTGTGGGGAAAACCCTTGCAAATTATTCTTCTTAGATTGTCATCAAATGATTCAACAACAAGAGTAAAATGATCCATAGGTCTATATCTTCATGATGCAGTAAAACAACTAGCACATGCATAATGTGAGCTTACACATATCTCTCATGAAGGAACTTGATTCTGAGAACTAAGATGCATTGACATTGGCTGAAGCATACTAATGATTGTAGATACATAATATAGTGGAAATAAATAGAGAAGGTCTACGTATTTGTAGATCTACAACATCAAGAGCATGGATTTGATGGATCACCAAGTGATCTCAACTACCAAGTCCTAGATCTAAATCAAGGATGCTGACAAAGACTAATCTAAAGCGACTATGACTAAGTGATAGATATATGAAGGACAGGGAAAATTTTAAGAAACCCCCTAAATTTATATATATAATAAATGGGTGAATCCCCATGATACATAGGAAAAATGGAAGGCGATTTTATTAATATTATAATATGTATATATAATTTTTTGGCGAATCTCTCACGAGATTATATTATCTTGTAAAATCATGGCGAATCACTACTACAAAAAGGTGAATCGTTGTCTAGTGGAGTTCGGGGTGTTGGTTCCAATGAAGATATGGTATTTGAACCAGGAGTAGAAGGAAGAGAACCACCGAGACCAAGCATGGCACATGGTGACTCGTGAGGGAAGTAGTTCTCATGCAGTTTGGAAAACATGTTCTTCTAGTTTTGCTAAGCGTAGTGTTGTTGCTCATGCTACTACTAGCACTGATATTGAGGTTGGAGAGGAGTTTGAGGAAGCATGGAAGGTAGCAGTAGTGGAGAATTACAAAGAGTACCCCATGATGGGTACAAATTTAGCATGCAACACTGTCCAATTTATTGGTTTCCATGATTCTCTATATTTCCTTGTCATTCCTATGTTATTCCTCTTTTACAATTGTATCCCATGTCAAGTGACAGACTCAGTGCTTTGTTGGATAATTTACTCTGTTCTTACATTCTCTCAAATCTCTTGTTAAGGGATGCAACCCTTTGCTTTGTCTTGTCCCGCAGATGGCGATACCTCGGCACTTTATTGCCCCATCTCAGATTTTGCAGCCAATTTTTTCCTCATCAAGGAAAAGCAACAGAACAAGCAATTAATAAAATCTTTTTCTTTCATTCTGCTCAGCTTCAAAGTTTCGAGCTTTCAGTTTCAATGGGTGATATGGCTATAAATAACATTGGTAAGTGTTTTCAAAAATGGGTCCATTCTGCATGTTTGAAAAGAGTGAAACAAATCACTCTGGGAAGTGGCATGTTGCTGGAAGTTCCAAATTCCCTCTTTTCTTGCAACTGCCTCACATTTTTGAAGCTGCACTGGTTCATTTTAACAAAACTGCCTCCTTATTTTAGTGGATTCAGTTTCCTTGTAACATTTTCTCTAGCATATATCTATACAAATGATGATATAATTGAGCAGCTTGTTGCAAAATGCCATCTTCTTGAAAACTTGAGAGTCCAACGTTGTCAAGGGTTGAACAGTTTGAAAATTTCCGCACTGAATCTCAGGCATTTAGATTCAAATGGACTTGATTTCCCACAACTGATAATGAATTTCCCCCAGTTAGTGAATTTCATGGTAGATGATTGTCCAAGTATGTCAAGGTTGGAGGTTAGTTCTTGTGGGTTTCTGCATTTATCCACTACAGAGGTTAATGTAATTACAGGGTTTTCTACTACAAACATGTTGAGAAAATTTACCCTTCATGGGTACCGTAGACAAGTGCGTGACCTTCATGTATTCCATGGGCCTGGAGAACTTACTCTTCATTTTGATGTACAAGTGCTTTCAATTGAAGTTCTTGGCGGGTTTCTCAATCTTGAAGAACTCTCAATAGAAAGTGACTGGTGTAAGGTTAGTCATTCTCATGCTTTTAGCTTTAATCTTACCATACTATTTTCATCTTGGAGTGAGAATTTTCATACTAGGTTTGGATGGCAAACCCAAGCAGAAAGCGTGGAAGTATCTAGCTTGACCCTTTCCCTGAAAGTTCTGAAGAAAGTTCGTGTAAATGTTTCAAATTTTTACAAGGAGGAAATTGATCTGCTAGGTTGCCTATTCATAAGTACTCCTTCATTGCAAACAATGACACTCACACTACCAAGATGCTCCCAATATATCCATGAGTTGGGCTTCCTGAAACAACTTATGGGTTTGAAAATATTTTCTGAATCAAATGTAATTATAGTAGAAAAATATGAGGGAAACTGTGAAAAATGCAACGAAGCCTTTCTGGTGAATTGATAGAAACATGTTCCATGAAGAATGAATCAATTTTTGTAGTTATTAAGCTTAGATTCTACTGCAATTTCATGGTAAATATTTTATCTAATTTGGTCCTAGTAAACTAAGATACGAAGTTCAGTTCATGTATGGAGTAATACAATTATTTCTTTGTTCATATATTGGAGTAATACAATCTGTGTAATTCATCTCAGATTATCATTTTATAGAATAGCAGTATATACAAATCAGATTATCACTATAGAATAGAAATATATACAAATAATCAGATTATCACTATATAGAATAGCAATATATACCAATTATATCCATTAGCACGGATGAAATGAAAACTTAATTTAAACTAGTATTTTTTATATTTAGAGAGCCTTGATTTAATCATTTATATCTTTGTTATGATGTGCCATTCATTTAAGTTTGTTTCCTATCATTTTAATTTGTAGTCTTCCTATCCTTCTATTTTACTCGTTTTTAATTCAATATATGCTTCCAGTTTATTTACTCACTCGTTTTCAATTCAATATATGATTCCATTTTATTTAATTTTAATTCAATATAAAATTCCATTTTTGTTAGTAGCAGCCATTTTCCTTCCTCCAACATTTGAGTATAATTTTTTAATAGTTTTTTTTGGTATCCTCAATGCATGGGTGATCAGATTCCAACTAAATTTTGGTTTTTCTGGAGTGAAGCATATGACATTGCATGTATGGGCTAGTCAACTGTCATCTCCTTTCATTTTTTTTTATGTTTGAATTTAGTTGTAATTTATATGTTTGAATTTAGTTGTAGTTTATAGTTACACAAATAAACTAAGAGTATCTATTAATGTTATTTTCCAAATTTGAAATTTATATTTTAAGATATTTTGTTCTTCATTATATGTGGCCTTCATGCAATTATCAAGATTAAAAAATGTAACATTCTTCATTCAAGTAAAGGAAGGTGAGACAAATTATTCCCAGGTCTACCATTTGTCCAAAAGATGGATTCCCACTATGAAGATGGATTCCCAGGCCATGCACTTTTTTACTCCTAGCTGCCATACTTCCAGGGGGTACCCAAAGGTGCCAACATAAAGGTGTTGCATGAACTTGCATTGCTCCAACTGCTAGACAAAGATGTGAATGGCTGCTACCATAAACCATTATTGCTCCTGCAACTATTGCCACCATTCACAACTACAGTTGCTACCACCACTGCTCCAAATGTCCTTACACTCCTCCTACACTTCATTGCCTAAAAACACTATGCTGATTAGCCAATCTAATTTCTATTGCTCAACTCACCAAGCTCTCTTAGTCATTAAAGTCAAAGTTACTATCTTATTGATTATTGTCATCATCACTCTCAGTGGTGCCTCTAACGTCTATGTTCAGACAAACTTAAAGTCTCTGGTCAAGTTATATCAGCTAGTATCATACATTGATCAAATGCATCTGAAGCAACATGCCTACTATTCTCTGTTTTGCATGCGTCAATGAGAATTATACCTTAAGTGTGATGATGCCTTTTTGTTCTGAAGCTTCTTGCTATCAACAGTATACCACAAGGTTTAGGCTTGTTGATGCCTTTTAGGATCCCTTCAGGTTGCTGGCCTTGTTCTGTAAACCACTCATTCAAGACAGTGTTAATGACTATAATATCATGCCAGTAAACATTAGAAGATATTTGTGCTTAGCGAAACTGTATGATCTTCAGAACTTACTCACCACAGGTATACTTTAGTTAGGCCCACAGGAGGACTATCATGAAGACTTTAGGATTATTTTCATACAAAAGGTTATTGTCACAAGGGTGTTGTATCAAAACACTACAATGATAGTCAGTTAATCATGCATTGGAAGATCAGATCGTGGATGCTCTATGCACTCTTCTTGAATTACTACCATATCCTGCCCTTTTTGCTTTTAATTTCCTTTAGAGTATAGGGCAGAAGAAATTTAGATCATTAGCAAACATTCAAGCTTCTTACATCAAATATATGCAATTAGATTCATCGTTTTAACCAATGCCTATTGTGAGATCTTAATTACCATCTATAGAGATTGCTAACATTGATCTTCAAATGAAATTACCAACTAGAATATGAGCCACTTATACAAGCAATCACTTTAACACTTTGTTGTTAGTTTAGGGGCACTTATATGCAACCATCAGATGCAAATAGAGACAAAAGAAAGACTATGCCAATGATGCAATGCAAGACATGGGGGAAGCGAGGAATGATCAGCAAGACAACAATCACTTTATTTCAATATATTTCCACAATGATTAGCCCAACCACAAAATTACTTTGCCAATAACTTAAAGTAAGAGAGATGATGCACCAAAGCCGCAAGATGAGTTCTTATCAATTTAGAGGTTTCTATTATGTCCTTCTTACCACTGTTATGACTTATATCAGAATTATAAAAGCGTATATCAGACCTTATAAAAAATATGACAGTCTTCCAAAATCACATAGAACACCATAAATGCAATGACATAAATCTTTCTTATTACTTGAGATTAAATGTGTGATGATTATGAGCATTCGTTAATGAGTTTTAGGATGTGTATTCAGAGATTTATGAGATGCTTTCAGATCCGATTTAAAACAGTGAGGAAAAGGATAGGATTAGAGAGAAAACCCCTAGGCCTAAAGGCATTGTGGATGAACAAATGAGTTTCCCTTATGCACTAAATTTTCCTCAAATACCTGCAATGCAAATATTAGCTTGAAAAAATGATATATCAAACCTCTACTGACTGCAGTTGGGGGCTCTAGGGCTGGTTGGTAGACTAGAGACGACTTGAGCACTTGAAAACTCCGTCAATCAGTGATAAAGCCTACAAAAACAATTGTTAGCTCAACATAGCATAAATCAATGATACCATGAGATAAGAAAACACTTGAAATCCCAGCCAAACTTACCATAGGCCTGCAAAACAAATATTAGTATCAAAATCAAGTGTTAAACCCTACAAGTAAGCTAAAACAAGACTATAACAATAATAAAAATGCCCAAATACGGTTGTGGCTAGAAGAAAAAACCCTCTAGGGGCTGTAGATAGGAGGGATAGGCCTCCTAGAGGCTGTGGCTGCTCAAACAAAGGCCTTTTATACCATAGTATACCACAAGGTTTAGAATTGTTGATGCCTTTTAGGATCCCTTCAGGTTGTTGGTCTTGTTCTGCAAACCACTCATTCAAGACAGTGTCAATGATTATAATATCATGCCAGCAAACTCTAGAAGATCTTTGTTCTTAGCGAAACTATATGATCTTCAGAACTTACTCACCACAGGTATACTTTAGTTAGGCCCACGGGAGGACTATCATGAAGACTTTAGGATTATTGTCATACAAAAGGTTATTGTCACAAGGGTGTTGTATCAAAACACTGCAATGATAGTCATTTAATCATGCATTGGAAGATCAGATCGTGGATGCTCTATCTATTCTACTTGAATTACTACCATATCCTGCCCTTTTTGCTTTTAATTTCCTTTAGAGTATAGGGCAGAAGAACTTTAGATCATTAGCAAACATTCAAGCTTCTTACATCAAATATATGCAATTAGATTCACCATTTTAACCAATTCCTATTGTGAGAGCACAATTATCATCTATAGAGATTGCTAACAGTGATCTTCAAATGAAATTACCAACTAGAATATGAGCCACTTATACAAGCAATCACTTTAACACTTTGTTGTTAGTTTAGGGGCACTTATATGCAACCATCATATGCAAATAGAGACAAAAGCAAGACTATGCCAATGATGCAATGCAAGACATGGGGGAGGTGAGGAATGAGCAGCAAGAAAACAATCACTTTATTTCAATGTATTTCCACAATGATTAGCCCAAACACAAAATTACTGTGCCAATAACTTAAAGTAAGAGAGATGATCCACCAAAGCCACACCAAAGCCGCAAGATGAGTTCTTATCAATTTAGAGGTTTCTATTATGTCCTTCTTACCACTGTTATGACTTATATCAGAATTATAAAAGCGTATATCAGACCTTATAAACAATATGACAGTCCTCCAAAATCACATAGAACACCATAAATGCAATGACATAAATATTTCTTATTACTTGAGATTAAATCTGTGATGATTATGAGCATTTTTTAATGATTTTTAGGATGTGTATTCATATATTTTACCAATGTTATGAGATGCCTTCAGATCTGATTTAAAACAGTGAGGAAAAGGATAGGATTAGAGAGCAAACCCCTAGGCCTAAGGGTGTTGTGGATGAACAAATGAGTTTCCCTTATGCACTAAAGCTTCCTCAAATACCTACAACGCAAATATTAGCTTGAAAAAATGATATATCAGACCTCTATTGACTGAAATTGGGGGCTCTAGGGCTGGTTGGTAGACTAGAGAGGACTTGAGCCCTTGAAAACTATGTCAATTAGTTATAAAGCCTAAAAAAACAATTGTTAGCTCAACATAGCATAAATCAATGATACCATGAGACAAGAAAACACTTGAAACCCCGGCCAAACTTACCATAGGCCTGCAAAACAAATATTAGTATCAAAATCAAGTGTTAAACCCTACAACTAAGCTAATACAATACTTTAACAATAAGAAAAATGCCCAAATACGGTTGCGGCTAGAAGAAAAACCCCTCTAGGGGCTGCAGATAGGAGGGATAGGCCTCTTAGAGGCTGTGGCTGCTCAAACAAAGGCCTTTTAGGCATGCGTCTTGCCAAGGGAGAGGCCTTAAGCTTTCTTATTTTTCTGAGAATTGTAGTAATGAAATTGTAGATACTTTTTAGCCTGCCAACATTGACGTGAAGCCAAAATTATCTTTTGAACACGGATAATGTGGATATTGTTAAGATTTTGAATTCATAGTAACAGTTCACTGTAGACATATATGAAACCCTGAAAGTTGACATGGAATACTTAGAGAGAACTCTCAAAAATGTATGTTGTAACCTGCAATACATCATATAAAAAATATAAATTACAAGATCTAACCGTCAAACCCGCTACTGTCTTCACACCATATCTGAAAGAAAACTCTGCTACGACCACTACAGAAAATTACTTTATTCACAGAAGTTGCAAAACTAACCTAACTAAACTACTCCCTAGTCTTACTCCATACCCAGAAGAAGACTCCATTGTCGACTCCAGTGCAGAGGCAAGCTTTACCCTGCAGCCATACTGGATATTGGCGGTGAATGGAGTTCCAAAACCCTCCAGCCTAGTAAATTGGGAGCGAATACAAATCAAAACTGTCCAGACCAGTAAATGCGGAGGCGAATCCAACATTTCATGTTTTATGTGCTCTTATTTTTTTGGGCTAAAGCATAATAATTATTTATTTTTAAAATAAATTTGGGGCTAATTATACAAAACTATACAAAAAGGTTTTATATAAAAAATTCGCCCCACTAAAATCTAAAACCCCTTAAATTTCGCCCTTGGGCTAAAATTCGCCCCTAAAATTTTCCATGATGAAGGAACTACGCAAGCAGCTGAATGTGATCCAACCCATATCTACTCATAAAAACCCTTAGTCGCAACCATGACATGCAAATCTCGTGGTTGAAGCCTCCTTAGCCGCGACCTAGATGCTTTGTGCCCGCGGCTAAGGTCTTGATCAGCTCGGAACCCTGGCCACGACTTGGACTCCCTCAGCCCATGGCCATACCACCTCAGTCGTGACCTTAACATGGCTTGCCCATGGCTCTAGCCCAAAAATAGCAGTATTTTCCCTACGACTCAGGCTCAAAATACCCAAATCTATGCTAGCCTCTTATTTGTGATCCTGAACCTTGCGAGAGCTTCTCCCGAGGAACCTATGCAAGCCAAGACAAAATGGACGAAAAAAACCAATGGATTCAAATTGAAAATCAGTTGAGCAAGTGTAATAATGATTTTGAGGTCACCTCTATTTATATATTTTGTGTGTGACCGCTTGGGGTTAAGGCTAACTCAACATGTGGTTAGGCTAACATTTCCATTTCACTTTAATAAATAAATTAATTTCATAATTTAAATTTCGTTTAACTGATTGGGGTGATATATAGGTCACTTTTGGTCCTCTCGAAAATAGGAATCTAATGCATATATAATATCTACTTTCTGAGTTATCCATAGTGGAATTTGACTGCAATTGCATAAAATTAACACTCCCTCTCAACCAGGAAAAATTCCACCTGCTAATATATCTTCATCGATCAATATTCCATTATGTAATCTTCTTGCATCATCACGTGTCATCATTGATAATATTTTTCATGTGATCGTCATGTTGTGTATCTTTCTCATTATACATTATCAATTCACTTCTCATGCTTATTTCTTCTTATCTCTTGATTGTCCTTGCTTGTACGTTTAACATGCTTGGATCTAGAAGAATAATTTTTCACCGAAGGGGAGCTTAGGCTACCACCCTTCATCCATTAATATATCATCCTCGATTATTTGACAGCATGATACTACCCAAAATATCATCATTAATCATCATCTAAGAGCATAACATTAAGGAGCACGCCTCAACCTATAACTGCATCAGGGAGCACATCTCTACCTAGAATATCATGGGGGGGCTACACCTCTACAACCTCATTTTTAGAAATAGCATATGCGTCCATGCAAGAGAGCCCATCTCACCCCTGGGGTTACATCAGGGAGCACAGTCTCAACCCGAACCGCATAGGGTTATCTCAACCCATCCTATTGCCTACTGATCTTCCCATCGATGACCCTGAATAGTCATGTGGTAGAACACTTGCATCATAATCAACTTGGGTTGTACACCCCAAGTACACTCTCAACTCGTTGGTCAAATGAGGAGCATTATTCCCAACAAGCCTTGCTTGAGGGTATGGTGCCAAATGGAATATATACTATGCATAGACCAGATTGGGGAGCAGCATCTCCGACCATATTAAAATAGGAGAGAAGCATCTCAACCCTGGGTAACAAATAAGGAATACACCCTATTTTCCATATTTCCCTCAACCCCAGGAGCCCTCTATCTCAATTCCTCATCCTGGGATCTCAAACAGGGAGGAAGATTTGGCTCAGTGTCCTTGATTAGCATTGCTCTCATCTATTATTTGTTGATTCATGTTAATATAATACATCAAATAAAGTGTTACGTTAGAACATATATAATCATAAAAATCAAAAAAATATACCAATCATATAAATATTCCATAATCATCCTCCCTCTCACAAAGGTGTCAATCCACTAGAGAATTTGGCGGAAATTCCGACGGCCAATTCGTCGCTATTCCGACACATATTCGTCGCAAGAGTGACAGTTCAAGGGCAGACAAACCGTGGTTTCTCCTGCCGTCGCCATTCCGACGCAAGCAAAAAGTGTCGCACTATCGACACTTATTCCGACGTTCTGAACAGGCGTCACTCTTCCGACGTCTCACAAACCGTCGCGGCTCCGACGTTTTAAACGTGGTTCTTCCGACGCTCATTAACCGTCGCAGTTCCGACTAAACGTGGTCCGACGTTTTGGCGTCGCTCTTCCGACGCTTGTAAACTGTCGCAATTCCGACTAAACGTGGTTCGACGTTTTGGACGTCACTCTTCCGACGTCTGGAAGATGTCGTAATTCCGACGATATGTGGTCCGACGTTTGGAACGTCGCGCTTCCGACGTTTTCATACTGTCTCTCTTCCGACGTTTCTGGGTTGTCGCAGTTCCGACGTTTGGCACGTCGCGCTTCCGACGTTTTCATACTGTCTCTCTTCCGACGTTTCTGGATTGTCGCAGTTCCGACGTCTACAAGGCGTCGGTAGACCGACGGAGGGTTCAATTTTAAAAAAAAAAATTAAAATTTTAAAAGACGAGAAATGTTGTTTTGAAGATATTATATGAAGTAAAACAGTCCATGAAAGTGAAATAGCAGTATGTAGAATAGTAAAGCAACAGATAGAGTACCGACGTCCATTGTTCCAAATACAAATTAAAGTACCCAAAACCCTACAATAGTGAAGTAAAACGGTCCATGAAAGTGAAGATATTATATGAAGTAAAACAGTCCATGAAAGTGAAGATATTATATGAAATAAAACAGTCCATGAAAGTGAAGATATTATATGAAGTAAAACAGTCCATGAAAGTGAAATAGAAGTATGTGAAATAGTAAAGCAACGAGATAGAGTACGCGTCCATTGATGAAATACAAATTAAAGTACCCAAAACCCTACAACAGTGAAGTAAAACAGTCCATGAAAGTGAAATAACAGTATGTAGAATAGTAAAGCAACAGATAGAGTACCGACGTCCATTGTTCCAAATACAAATTAAAGTACCCAAGACCCTACAACAGTGAAGTAAAACAGTCCATGAAAGTGAAATAGCAGTATATGAAGTAAAACAGTCC